>MTQE01000390.1:1554497-1588952 GCA_014337955.1 Aspidoscelis marmoratus
TTGCCCTTTTCTGCACCTTCTCTAGTTCCACAATATCCTTTTTGAGTTGTCGTGACCAGAATTATACACAATATTCCAAATGTGGCCACTTTTCTCACCCATTTTAGGGGACTCAAAGCGGCCAACAAAGTTTTCTATTCTTCTTTGCACAGCAGAACACCTTGTGAGGTGGTTGGGGCTGTGAGAACTCAGAGAGCTGTGACTAGCCCAAGGTCACCCAGCTGGCTTCATGTAGGAGGGCGGAATCAAACCTGGTATTCCCAGATAAGAATCCAGCTCCCTAACCACTAGACCACACTAGGGAGGGAGAAGAATACCAATAAATACATTTCAACACTTTATTTATGAGCAACATGGCCTCATAAAGAAATACAAAGTCAAAACAACAAATTTAAAACAGAGCTAAAGCAGACAACGAGAATTAAAATTTCATGAACTGGCTTCTGGTCTTTATAACCAGTGATTGAAATAAATCAAGCTGTGTGCAAGTTTGTGTTGGAACCCTCTGTTCATTTCAGATTCAAGTTATCATGTGGACTGTGGCCATGTGAATTAGAGGGGAGGAAATTCACTTTAGTGAAACAAAGTTTTCACAAGAAAAATTCCAGGTGAGTTGGGCCCCTAGATTCACAGAGTTGAAGGGAAGCACCTATCAGGGCTCACAAACAGTCCCTCATGTTTGGTTCTGATCAGCACGTTTTCAGGAATAAGGAGTAGTATAATTTAGAAAGTGGGAAGAGAAAAGAAAGAGCCATCAACAGGATGTATTACGTCTATTAAATGTGACAGGAATGGTTTTAACACGGGAAAAAATGAGAACACATATCCTAGCATCTTTGAGATATCTAAAAAGTCTCTCCTCCAGGGGAAAAAAAGAGAACAATTACCTATCAAGGCCACTGATGGAAGGATAAGTATCTTAATTCATCTGGCAAGTGAACAGGTTAAAGTTAGGAGACAATAAGAAATGCTGTCCATAGAAACAACTGGTCAATCATGCAAGATTCTGCAGAAAGTTAGCAGGTTGCTTCTACTTTTATTTGATAGAGGATGCAGGATTTCATTAGATGCACAGCAAACACCTACCTCTGGGATGGTTTTAAGTTAGCAACTGTAGATTAATCTTGACATGCATCCCAGCCCTAGTACATTTCCCATTCCTATCCATTAAGATCCAAAGATGGGAGGATTTTGCAGACGGAATTGCACAGCTAAGCCACCCAAAGGTGGACTGCAATTGGCTGCCAAACGCGGAGAAAGAGGAGGGGCAGAGCAGAGCATGTAATTGCATGTTCTGCACTACTGCACCTCAGGCTGCAATCTTACACACACAGACGCTGTTCACACAAACATTAGATTAGATGGCGAAGCGGTTCCTCGGCTATATGTATTATGCAAATTGAGAGAGCTAAAAACAGTTTGAGGGAACCATCATTTCCCATGCTGTACATAAAATGTATTGTGCCTCTCCAGCAGCTCTGGTTCAAACTCAGGTTTTGCAGGCTTCCTTATCCATACAACACTTGCCGTGATCTTTCTTTTAAAGCACTATCAAGTCCCTAAAAACATATGATAGCCATGGGCTTTTGACAGAATGGCTGCTCTCCATTGGCCATGATGAAGCTGAGAACAGGGCAGGCAACAGGGTGGAGCCTGGATAAACATGGGTGGAGCTTATGGCAGAGACGGCAATGCAAGCCTGCTGGTGTCCTGTGCAAACCCTCATTGACTGTTGGTCCCTTAGAAAATGGTGGAGCTTATTGCTCAATAAAATTCTTATGGATTATCAGAAGCTAACAATTTCTAGAAAACGGCACGGAGAAAGAAAGTGGGGAAATAGGCTCAGGCTGTTTTGCAGACTCTGCTGAAGAGTGCTGCTACAGGCAGGCTCTGGGGTTAGAGTTGTCTCCCTTCCTCCAAAGTGCTCAGACCAACCTGCTCATACGTCCCTGAAAATCTCATGCTTAGATGCCTAGCAGGACCAGGAATCCATAAGACCATCAGAGGAGCCCTGCTGGATCAGGCCACAGCCATCTAGTCCGGCATCCTGGCCCACACAGTGGTCCCACCAACTGCTCCTGGGCATTTCAAGAAGACAAAGGCACAACCTTCACCTGCTCCTGACTCCCTGCAAACGGCCTTCAGAAGCACCCACGCCCTCGAGTTCAACAAATCCACAGATTTTAGCCCTCACCGCTCCTGACCACACGGCATGCTGCCAAGAACTGGCACATGTTAGAGTCCAACACAAGATGGAAAAGGCTGCATAAAGCTCCAGAAACAGAGAAGTGAAACTGTTTAAAACTATAGCCCCGTCACAGATAACTATCCTCTGGGATGAGCGCTTGCAGTGTGTAACCCAGACACTAGGAACTGTGTGCCCAGACCAGGCAAACGATCTCTGGTTTCCCTGCTTCAGAAAGAGAGGGGAAGCATAGTAGTCTTTTTAGTTCGTTTTAAAATGTCAGCATCAGTAAAAATCCCACTTTGCCAAACTTAGCATTTTCTGTCCAGAGACCCACACTGCAGGGCAGTCATCCTGCCTAGACCAAACCAAGACCAGCAAAGGGAGGCAATTAGGAGTGCTTTTGAACAAGTTTCCTGTTTTGACTTGTGCTCCTGACAAAAAGGCGATTTCCCACCCTCCCCCTTGCCCTCTCCATCCCAAATGGGCAGACTTGCCAGAACAAGGAAAGGGGAATTCCAGGTGATGGAGCTGCACTTCTAAGACACAGTCGACCCACGAATATTTTGCTGGCTCCAGGTCAGCAAAGGGGCCTTTCCAGGAAGATCTATCATTACTGGGGGGAGAGCAAAGAAATCCTTCCTGCTTCCCATCATAGGACGACCTGTGAGTGTCCCCAGAGCTGAGAAACTAGGGGGCATGGGCGCGCGTCTGCACGCTCGGACGCCCCCGTGTCTCTTCTCTCCAGGAGTTTAAAGATCCCCCTATCTTGGCTTTTCCAGGACGAAGCCTTGAAATGGTGACGAGGAGCCAAGGCGAGGCCAACGTGCCCGGCAGCCAAGCCTCCCCACCTTTCCGCAGACCTCCTACACAAAGGGCAGCCTTATTCTCTCCTGCTCGCTGGCACGTCTCACGCTCCTCGCCGGGAGGCAAAGCAAACCTCCTGACTTTGGCGCACAAAGGGCCACACGAGGGAAGCCATTCGGTCTGGGATCCCAACGGGTGCCAGAGATTTCGTGGCCCTTCGGGGATACTTGGAGGAGGGGGGAGAAGGAGGAAGAGGAGGAAGAGGGCCAGGCATGGTATGGCATGGCATGGCTCAACAGATGCTCTCCATAAACTCCGCAGCGAGGGGGCAGAGAGGACCGAAGGGAAGCCGTGGGGCTGCGAAAACGTCTCCAGCCCCCACGCGTGGATCCAGGGCGAGAGGGCTCCCTCGGCGTCGTGCGCGGAACAGCCACGAGCCAGCTGTGCAGCAGTTTGAAATCATGACCTGATTTTCCAATTACGCCTCTCCTCCCCTTCGGAAGAGCCATCTGACGCCAGGGGGGGGACGGGAGGGAGGAAGAGTGGCCCGCCCGGGAGGAAAGGTGGAGGGGAGACCCAGCGACGGTCCCCCGCTTTCCAGATCGGTCCTCTCCGCCCTCCTTTCTCCAAGTCCGGGGAAGGGAGGGAAACCGAGGAGTTCTGCCATTCAACTCTGCCCGGGGGGGGGGGAGAAAGAGAGGCAGGGGGGAGAAGCGACTACCAACCTGGCCGATGCTCCGATGATGCTCCGTCGTGCGCTGGAGCTTGCGAGAGAGAGAGAAAGCGAGAGCGCGCTGGAGCTGGAGTCTCCGAAAGAAATTCCCTTCCCTCCTTGCCGTCGGTTTCTTTCTTCTTATCTTTTTTCAGAAAGAACGGCGATCCTGCCCCTCCGCTCCTCGGGACCTCGCTCGCGGGATCCCCAAACCGAGGCTGCCCCCGACGGGAACGGGCGCCCCGGCGCGCCACACCGCCCGGGCAGCCCGCCCGTCGTCTCCGAAGGCGGCGCAGAGCCCGCCGGCCACGGGGACTTCTCACGGGCAGCCCCGCCTGCTGCCCCGCTCTCCCCCGGCCCTCCTCTCCCGGGGGCTTACCCCGCCGCTCCGGGTTTCTTCTTCCCTCCCTCTGCCCCTCCTCGGCTCGAGGGACACTGGGCGAGCTCCGGGTGCCTTCGCCCGCGCCGCGCGCCTCGCTTTCGCTCCTCTTCTCGGGACTTGGCGTTCGCTCCCCTTGCGACGGGGCCCCATTCAAATCGGAGGGGGGGGGTGTTCTCGGTTAGCCTCCTTCCCTCGCCCGTCGGGGCGGACCCTGCATTAGACAGACCCCCCCCCTCCTTCTCCCAGCAGACACCCCAGCGGAGCGCTTTTGTATTGTCCCCCTCGCTTTCCACTCTGCACCGGCTCCGTCCGGCGGCCCCAAGCTGAGCAGAGCAGCCCGTCGTCTCGGAGGCGGAGCTCGGCGCCCAGGCCCTGCCTTCCGCGCTCCCTGGCGGCGGCGGCGGCGGCGGCATTGGAAGGGGCGCTCCGGGAGACCATCCAGCCCACCTCTCCGCCGGGAATTAGGCGCCGCTCCTCGGACGACGCCCGATCGTTCGTTCCCGGTCGCTACGACGCCTCCATTGCGAATCCGAAAAGTCTGATGAGGGCGAACGCGCCGCCTTCTTCCTTGCTCTTTAAATCGGGACCTGAACGCGGCTTCGGACCGCAGGGTTGGGGGTAAGAAAAAAATCCGGATCTGCCCCTGCAGAGGAGCCAATACTTCGTGCGTCTGGGAAACTTTCAGGTGTGGCAATCCTTTTTCTGCAAAACTACACCTTGGTCTAGTGATCAGGGGGCCAGACTCCTCCACGAAGCCACCTGGGTGACCTTGGGCTAGTCACAGCTCTCTTCTGAGCTTTCACAGCCCCCCCCCCGGGTGTTCTGTTGTGTGGAGAAGAGCAGAAGATTTGTCAGCCACATTGAGTCCCCTTAAATGGGCGAGAAAAGTGGGATAGAAAAGCCAGTTCTTCTTCCTCCTCCTCCACGAAGCCACCTGGGTGACCTTGGGCTAGCCACAGCTCTCTTCTGAGCTCTCACAGCCCCACCTACTTCACATTGTGTTCTGTTGTGGGGAGAAGAGCAGAAGGTTTGTCAGCCGCTTTCAGTCCCCTTAAGTGGGTGAGAAAAGCAGGGTAGAAAAGCCAACTCTTCTTCTACTACTTCTTAATATTTTGACGAGGAGGCAAGAAAGAAAAGCCACTCTGCCCATGCTCAGAAGCAGCTTATTGTTTAAACTATCAGACGAATGCATTGTTAAACCATTACTTCACTGCCTTATAATTCTTCAAGGCCGGCACAGTGTCATTTCTTTTCTTACATATATATTTTTCCCTCATGAATCCTGAAGTGGCAATGTATATGTGAGCCAAGCTAGACACATTCATTTTCAGATCAAGAGTGCCCTCCCGACTTTATAAACCATTACCGAAACCTCAGTGCAGACTCGTTAAGAGATAAAGGAAGAGATGCAGGTCAGCTTACAAGTAGCTGTTTTTCTTCACCAATAGGAAAATAAGGTATTAATATTTAATGTTCCCTTCCGTGCTGTTGACACACATTGAAAGAAATAATGATATGATTCAACTGTTTTATTTGTAGACTTTCCTGGATAGAAAGTCCACATATAAAATGGATAGAAATGAAAAGATGTGAATAGTGAAGATGGACTGAAGAAGGGTTAAACTTGTGACCATGGCCATAGTGTAGTACTCTAGTTTGATTTTTTTCTCTCTCTCTTTCAGGCTTTGGATAGTGTTTCATATACCTTCTGTAACTTCATGCCCAGTATTTCTGTAGACAGGGTCCGACCTAAAGCATTTCCTAACAGATTTTCAGAGGGTAAAAATCAGAAAAATCCATATTAACTGACCTGATGTATCTGCAGGTTGGAAGAAAGAGAAACTATCTCATGTTCTTCTCCCATGTTATTTTTATGAAAATGTGAGACATCAGTTGATTGGCCCATTTATAGACATAGGTATGGCTGACACAGGCAAGATTTGTTTCATACCTTCAAACTGGTGCAGATCCCAATGTTACCTTGCATGTATTATAACCTGAAGGAATCTAGCTACAGAAACATTTTGATTAACCTGTAGATGTTTAAACAAGAGAATGGTATGCACAACTTTGGGATATTGCAATGAATGAGTTTGTGACTATCTTAAAAAACAAGATGTTGGGAGAAGGATGACAAAAGGTGTGGAAGAAAGTCTGGATTCCTTTTATCAGGGCTGTGCAAAACAATAACAACATCAGCATACCTGACGAAGCTCATTTCTTGAGAATTGTAAACTAAAATTGTACTGTAACAAACACATCCATGTCCTGGGAGGAAGAGGGAGGGAAGAAGGGGAGGGTGAAGGGTGGGTTGAAAAATGTAAAAGTATAATCTCTTTAAGTGTATTGACTTATTATTTAAATAAATAAATAATCCATTAAAAAAAAACAAGTTTGATTTTTACTCATTATTTTTAGTGTACATTTTGTTTTTGTGTGTTTGCCTAGTCCAAGGCAATAATAAAGATTCATTCATTCATCCATTCATTTTGCACAGGTAATACCTATATACTTGCCTTTTTTTTGGACCTGCCCCAACGTAATAAGGACACTGAAACTAAAACTTCACGAAACTTCATGCTGTTTAGTGCAGGCATTAAAAATGCCTACCCCAAATCTGTACAATTTCCAGCATTTCATCAAAAAGCAATGGAAGTTTAGACTTTCCAAAATCTGAACATATGATGCTATATTCTGTTAGATCCTGTTCAAAAGCAGTGAACAATTGACCAATGTTCTGGTTGCCATACTGTGCATGAGAGGTGACCACCCATGTGCAATCCAGCATGGGAAAACAGCTGGCAGGAGAGCTAGAACAGGAAAAAGAAAATGAATGGGGAAAGAACTAAAACCATGCACACTATGGCATCTCTGTTCCAGATTGTTCACTCCCAAAGCAATTTTTCTTGGTCTAACAAAAATAACCATCTGAGTTTTGTGGTATATATGTTTAAATACCAAAGTATGTTTTACACATGGAGAAGATGGTTCCTAATTGGGTACAAATTTATTCTGCTGCAGCAAGCAGTGAGCAGAGACAAAATGTGAGGTTCACTAAAGATTGTGTGCTGGGAAGAAATTGAACAGTAAAAGAAGGAAGTTAGAGGAGGTGCACATAATGCAACAATTTTCTTTTACTGTATATATATCCCACTTTTCCCCAAGGTGGCACACACAATTCTCCCTGCTCATTTTATCCTTATGGTGACTTCATGACCACAAAGCAACTCTGTGAAGCAGACAAAGCTAAAAGAGAGAGAGAGAGAAGAATCCTGAATAGGGATGTTCCAGAATATTCAAAATATTTGTTATTTGGATGAATTCAGATGAATTCGGACATTCGTATACAAACCGAATGTCCAGACATTCATTTTTTAATATTCATATGAATACAAATATTTTGAGTTATTCGTACGAATAATGCGGACATTCGTGTGTGTATGAATACACATGCATCACATACGTATCCATATCCATCTTGTGTGTGCCCATATGCAACCGTACAGACATGTATGGGATGAAAATGGGATGCATACAACATTCATACCATTGAATACGTATCAAATATTTGAACAAATAGATACAAATGTATTCGTTTCAGTTAGAATGTCCAGACATCCATTTTTCTTTATTCGTACAAATTCGGATATTCAAATGTTCAATTTGAATCTAATTGAATGACAAAAATTGCATGTGTGCACAACCCTAATCCTGGAGTATTCCCGATCCAACGCCAACACTCTAATCATGATCCTACTTAGGGACGGACAGCCTGTGTCTTTTCACTTAACACACAAAATGGTGACCAGGAAATGCAAGACAGAAGGACAAGATATGCCAACAAGATGGCGGCTACGCTGTATACTCTTAGCATCAGCAAGAACCTAGCATTGCTAACCCAGCTACTATCAACAGGAATACCAAAAGGAACTAGCAAATGGCAAAAATAACTAACAGTATCTATTTTTATATATAGAAATTAGAAATATTCAAATAGTATAACACATGACATTAAAAAATAGAAAGAGCCAAAGGGTTGTTGTTGTTTTTAATGTATTTCTATCCTGCCCTATATGGAGATCTGAGGGTAGGTCCCATTAAAACCAGTGTAAAACACACTTGAAACCGATATATAAATCTTTATGAAACCTCTCACAAGAACCAGTGCGAATTACAGACAGACAAAAAACTGGTTATGCATTTTTACATAGTTGATGTTGGCCTTCTCCAGGGGCTTTCCCTTCTGATTTTTCAAATATAAAGTTTCGAGTCTTCAAACACACAATTGGTGTTTTGCTCAGTAGAGGAACTAGTTTAAAAATGCAGTCCTTTCTTCTTCAGTCTTTCTCAGCATCAGGGTCTTTTCCAGTCAGTTTTGTCTTCTCATTATGTGGCCAAAACATTTGAGACTTCAGATTCAATATTTGTCTTTTCAAAATAATAACAACAACAATAATAATAATACTTGGCTTTTCTAACCCACTTTTCTCACCCATTGAAGGGGACTCAAAGCACTGACAAAACTTTCTATTCTTCTCCCCACAACAGACACCCTGTGAGGTGGGTGGGGCTGTGAGAACTCAGAAAGAGAGCTGTGACTAGCCCAAGGTCACCCAGCTGGCTTTGAGGAGGAGTGCGGAATCAAACCCAGTATTGCCAGATAAGAGTCTGGCTCTCTAACTACTGGATCAAACTGTTGTGCTACAATGTCTGGCCAATAACTATGGCTGCATCCAGACATTGGTTACTTCTTCCCCTATATTTGGATATTCCTGAATAAAGCATGGATATTCCAGAATGCCGATGCTTTATTCCAGAATATCCACATAAAGAAGAATAAGTAACATTCGATGCCCCGATACAACCTATGTTTGCCACTTCTTTATCATGACCAGAAATCTATAAAAAATTTACTCATTCATTTTTCCACAAAGAAACAGAATGTTCCAGTAACACATATCCATACAGCAATGCCACAAGCAAATTTTAAGAAAGAGAAGAATGCACACCAGGGCACATAGACAGGCCACTAGAAACAAAGGAAGCAGATGCTCAAAGCACTTCAGCCCGAGCACAAGCATTTGAGTGTTGCCAAATTTTGTTCCTCAAAAATTGCTTTAAATTCCAAGCATTCCAGAAACAACTGTTTCTGGGTCTGATGGAAGATTTTTTAAAAAAAAATGGGGTTGTCAAATCTTACTACTGTATTCCTTTGACAAGCCCTCAAACTGAAGCTTGCTAGATTCTACCCTTCTGGAAGAACCATGTCGTGCTTCAGCTTGGATTAATTTGTGTCTTTCACAATTGGTTGTTTTGACAGTTATATAACAGAGGCAAAAGTAACTCAGCACTGCAGAAGGTATAGCTACTTAAACTGGGAGGGAAAAGAAGTGTCAGGCAAGTAAGAGAAATATGTTGACAGTCTCCTCTCGGTCCTGATACGCAAAACTCCCACAGAAGTAATCAGCATTTGAGAGTTGATTGTGAGAACCTGAGGTCACACGTTTAAATTTATTTGCTCCAAGAAACCCATCTCAAAATATTGAGGATGAAAAGCCTGAGACTGAAATACAAACAGCAATTCCACCTTCACTGCCACAAATCAACGTTAGACACAAACCAAGGGGAGCAAAAGGGTGTTGTTCAGGATCAGCATTCTGTCCTCAGTCCTGGGTGAAGCTGGTGACTAGCTGCTTGATATCTTAGGCAGAGCAGGATAAGGACAAAGTAGACAGCAGTCCACTAGAGTTAAGAGCCCAGGTTGCCTCCAAATGGCAACCGGACGTCCCGCAAGGGCTGTGGTCACACCTTCACTTCAGTCTGCCGCATCTTCTGCTGGGGAAAGGGGTAGAGGAAATTGAGGGAAACAGTTTCAGCTATGAGTCAGCCATGTTTTAGCAGCAGCTCTACAGGAGTATTGTATGTCTGAAGATGTCTAATATCTGTGTGCTATGACAAATTGAGACATATGAATTTATCAAGTGTAAGGACAGCCCTAGACATTTTGGTGCCTGAAGCAAGGCAGCAAATGGGAAATCTCTCCTTTGCTAGTCATAATGCATAGTACCCAAGCCACTCAAGTTACTTGGACAGATGAAGATGAAAAACCCCCACAAGCAGGGCTTTGCTTCCCTGGCAGAAGAAATAAAATAATAATAAAAAGATTTGAAAAGTATCCGTTTTCCGATCCTTGCCTGCGATCTCAAAACTGCTAACTGAGGCTAACAACTTACTATTCCTGAAGGTGGAGCTGATTCCAATCAAGTAGAAAGTGTCTGGTTGACCCGTAATGGAACAGCAGAGGACCTGTCTTTGCTGGGACATGAATTGCAGATAAGACATGTTCACACCTTAAGCAAGAAGGCAGAAAAACATCTGTCTCCCATATTATTCTGAAACAATAGTAAGATGGGAGCAGAAAAATGGAGACTTTCCCAGAATGTACTGTTGAGGTTTCCTGTTTCATATCACTTCGTATCAATGCTAAAATACATACAATTTCAATAAATTAAGGAAATCCTAAGGGTCCACACAGGACATAATCATATCCACAGGGGATTATTTAGAAAAAAGTAAATCCTCTCCTTCTCTTTATGTAAAGGTCTTTACGTTGCTCTCTTACGCTCACACACACTTTAGTGATACAGGGTGCTTTGTTCCAATACTACTCTTACCGACACTGTGTGTAGACCAGTGGTTCTCAACCTTCCTAATGCCGCGACCCCTTAATGGAGTTCCTCATGTTGTGGAGACCCCCAACTATGGGGGCGGAGCAGCTGGGAAGTGGGAGGGAAGGGCAGCGGGAGACTCATCGCGACCCCTCTGAAAGGGTAGTTTGACCCCCAAAGGGGTCCCGACCCCTAGGTTGAGAACCACTGGTGTAGACTCATCATCCAAGTATCAGCCCTCTTTTCCCATCATCCTGGAAACTCCCACCAGAATCTAGGTGCCAACTTTCTCAGGTCTCCATCTCCACCTTCAGGAACATCCTAACAGTTGGGTGTCCTTTGATATTGCTGTCACTGGTTCAGAAAAAGGCACCAAAAGAGGATTCAAAAGGAATATGCTGAAACAGTCCGCAACAGGATCCCCATATTTTATCATCACAAATTTCTCTCCCACACGTTCATTGACAATGAATCAGGGGACCAGACTGTACTTACGATTCTTTACTTCTTACCCTTCCTTGACCCTTCCTTCTCTCTCTCCTTTCACACTTTGGCCTAAAAGTAGCGAACTGAAAGAGCACTCGCTGTGGAGCGTCCCCAAGCAAAGCCCCCAAACTGGGCTACGTGAGGTGCAAATTGCCAAAATGTGCTGTAAATTTACTCCTGTTCAGAAGTGTTCTTGCTACAATTCAGGAGTCAAGCCCGGATTATTATGGGAGCATGGGGACACTCCCAGGCTATTAGTGGGTGGGGTTTCACGCCCTGTGCTTGCTGTGCCCTGAGATCACAAGTGTTTGGGCATTTCTTTTAATTATAAAATCACCGAAATTACAGAAATCCACAGTGATGAGGGGGATCATCTGGCCTTCCCGCAACCCTTATTCCTACCCTGCTCTCTGATTGCTGGCAAAGCCACTATATAGGCGATTAAGCAGAGATACACACCTCTGCTAAACTGCCTAGAAACATTGTAGCAGCTTTGGTTAACTGCTGTTTGCCGGCAACTGGGGAACGGGGCTGGATTAAGGTGTGTGGGAAGAGGCTTGTGGGGCAATGACAACAGCTACAGCGGGCGGGACAGAGATGGCGATGTCACCCTGGCTTCCTATCAGAGACAAGAAGGGGCGGAGTGAAAAAGATGCAGTTTCCCGATGCAGGGTTAGCATGGTTTGGATGGGGACAGCCGTATCTGTATTGAACCCATGCTTGCCCCAATCACATGGGGATGGGTCAATTTGAATTGAATCCCGTCATGGGAAAAACCTGAATCCCTCCTGAAGTAAATGGCCAGCATGGGGACGCACCCTTTGAGATACTCATTCCTTACACTTTGATAATTTTATGTAATATAGACACGGATGAAAGTGGCCTGCAGATCAGGACGCCTGCCCTATGGTACCAATCTATGGGTCATCAATGGAGATAGTGTTCCAAAAATGACACCTGTGCCCATCATGGATTTCCCTTCTGTCTACAAAAGGGCCTGAACTCAATAAAACCACATGGCCAACTGGAGAGTTTAATTTCTGTTCCACATAGATCAACAGTGATTTTTTTTCTTATCTTACAACTATTTTGTCCATTGAATCTGCACAGTCTCTCAGAACTCTGCCTCTGCTATCAAAGGGTGGATGCCCAGACAGACAAAATTCCCTTAATGTTTTAACTAGAATCTCCCAATCTACTGACTACTCTATGCAGCCAATGTTGATAGAAATATGAGTTCAGAAGCATCTGGATGATATTAGAAAGCCTGGTGCCCAAGATCTGAAAAACTGTATTCTTCTTGATTGGCTTGCACATTTTCACAGTTTCAAGTACATACTTAGAAAAAAGAACAGTCATTTGTTTTATTATCCCATTTGTTATTTTTAATCTCTGCTAGAATACTTTGAACTGAAGGTTCCCACAGATACACTTCTATTTACCTCAGCTTTGTCTGTACCCCATCATCTGTCCAAATTGCTCTTTAACCTTTTGAAACCCTGGGCATATTTAGAATTTTGAGGGCAAGTTATAGATACCATCTCCTCTTCCTTTTCAGCTTTGTGAAAGCTGGATCCAGGACCACTAAAATGGGCCCTCAGTTTTAACAACTCAATAGCAGAAAAGGGGATGGAGAAAAATTCAAAGATCTGTTGTTTAAATAGCACAGAAAGATCTTCTAACTCCTTCCTTTCAGATATATGAACATTTCAAAGGGGAAAACTACTAACCCTTTCAAATTGTTGGTAAATGAAGCTGATGAGAGAGGAGAAATCAGAAGCCTTATGGGTGCCAAGAAATGCTTTCCACAGCACCCTTGCATGGCCAGGAACCAAGGGGGGAACTCCTACTCCAGCACATAGAATTATGACCTGTTGTGCCTACTTATGGTACTATTTAAGTGCCATCCACTGCCTCGCTATTTTCAAAATCACAAGTTAGTTAATGTTGTAGAAGCACATCACAGACCACAAAGGTTTCCCCAACGCAGCCACAGACCTAAAATCACCCTCAGTGGAATTCTGAGACCCATTCATCTCCTGTAAACTCTCCCTCTCCTTTACTCCTACATGCCTCCCTCATGGTGGGACAGCCCGACACATACTAAAGAGGGTCTGATCCTGACAGCTGCACAAACAAAGGACTTGGAAGACTTCTTTGTAATTAAAATAGAGTTGTCGGCATTCAGCTCTTCTCAGGATCAGTGTTTTGGTTCACTATGTGTAGTAAATTTCTTCACGTCTCATTCTCCTTTTCTGCTCCATTTTTTACTACAAAGAGGAGCAGCTGACCCATACAGAGGAGCAGCCGTGGGCTCTACCACTGCGCCAGGGGTAGACAAATGAGGCGTTGCTGGCTGACTCAAAACGACTAAAGCAACATTTCCCCCCCCCTTCCGCAGGAATGGAACGGCTTCTGGTCCCCTTGCTCTCCCTCCTTCTTCTCTGAATGAAAGCAAAAGCTGAAAGACCTACTGCTTTGAATGAAGTTTGGGCAAAGTTCCTGGCCACAGATGTATACATACACAGCACCAGAACCAGCCAGCCTTGCTATCTCAAATCCCCATGCTATCGACTTGGAGGTGGGGGCGGGCTACTGGTCTCACTCGGATTTTATTTCAAGGCACTAGGAGCTGAATGTCTTCATTTATTCTACTACTAGATTTTGCTGTGTGAGAGGACTTTGGTGCCATCACTGCAGACATGGAAAAACTGGGGTTGAAAATGTTCAGATGGGAATGTAAACAACACCATGGCCAACATCAGCAGCCCACTCACCCATGCACAAAAGAGACCCACAGAATTACAGGGTACAGATGATCCCCTTTATCAAAAAGTTCCACAAAACAAGAAACTGCACATATACGTCGTAGAAGTGAATGTTGTTTCCATTCCCTCCTTGTCTGTCCTAGGTGGACGAAAAGGAACACCAAACATGCCGGAATCACAGTTCTATTCTGTGGTAAATGAAATGGAGGAGAGATCTGTTAGAGCAAAATTTCAATGTAATTTGAGATGGAAAAGTTTCTGGAAATTTCACAGCCACACAGGAAGCAGATTTTTGCATTTTCCTTCCAACTCAGAATGTGGGGGAAAGAATAAACTTTTATAACTTGTTTTGCTCATAAAAAATGGTCCTACTTGCTGTTGGGAGACCTAGACTATAATTACAAATGTCCCAAATTCCTACATTTTATATGCCTGCTGACATCTAGAATAGTATTTAGGTCCTGTTCAACCAACGCCCCTGTCATTGTCATAATTCCCCCCCCCCCGAATCAACTTAGCCAATTTTAAGTCTTTAAGGGGACATCACATAGCAGCCCTGGCTGAACAAGGAATTTTGGAGTATGGATTCCCAGACTTTCCAGCTCTATTTCTTTGAAAGACTCCTTTTTTTCCACTGCAGCATCAGTGCCAAAATTGTGGGTGCAAATCCCATGGGAAAAGACCTGTAGCTGATTTGGGAGCTGTCCCATTCTTCAGTACATACAGGCAGAGTGACAATGGAAGGTATGATATTGGCTCCTTCTACCTCTTTCAATAAGCAGTTTGGGACAGTCAAGATTGCTTGGTAGTTCAATTTAGGCTGTGATCAGACACAACAAAACAAAACATCTCTGAAGCAGCTTAGAGAAGGCTTCAAGATGGGATTGTTCACACACCAGTCTGACCCTCCTACCCCTCATGAACATTCTGTGCTAGAAAAGGTGGATGGGAGAAGGCTTGGGAACATGAGGGCCACACTCTGTCTCTCTGAGGTACCTCTGAGGTGCCCCGCTTGTTATGTCAGAACATAGCCTCAGTTTTTAAATACTGTATTTTCTGGCGTATAAGACTACTTTTTAACCCAGGAAAATCTTCTCAAAAGTCGGGGGTCATCTTATACACCGGGTGTTGTCTTCTTATATGGCGAGTATATCCCAAACTCTATATTTTAACTGGAAAGTTGGGGGTCGTCTTATACGCCCAGTCGTCTTATACGCCGGAAAATATGGTACGGCTGCAATGCATTGATACTGTTTAGCCTCAGCATGCAACATTTACACTGATCTGGTACAGTACGTACTTTTAGATGCAAACACTTCATGTTAAAATTTTATTCACAATGCTAAAATA
Organism: Aspidoscelis marmoratus; assembly: GCA_014337955.1. Classification (NCBI taxonomy): domain Eukaryota; kingdom Metazoa; phylum Chordata; class Lepidosauria; order Squamata; family Teiidae; genus Aspidoscelis; species Aspidoscelis marmoratus. The sequence continues at coordinate 1,569,856 of MTQE01000390.1, forward strand.
GTTTGTATTCCTTGTTTCCAGTTTTGCTCTCCCGGGCCCCCTTCCCTTCATTTTTAAACATAATTCCTAGAAGTTCTCACAAGGGAAACACCTCCCAGATTCCTCCCTCCCCCAGCTAAATTCCTCATATACCTTTATGGGGAGGCAGAAATGTTTGCTGTTTCCATACTTTAAGAGCCAGTGAAGGATTATCTGTCGCACAATAAATGAAGGCAAATTTACATAGCTGGTTGAGAAGAATATTTAGCCATGGCAGGACTCAGTCAGTGATCCATGGTATGACAAAGAGTCTTGTTTGTGTGCCTAAGAGAATGAAGATGAGAGAGAGAGAGTGGAGTCAACTGGCAACTGCGTGGATCTAATTCTCTTTTTCAGAAGAGCAATGGAGTAAACTTTACCTTGGAGCCTGCCGAGTCAAGCCTGAGAGACACACAGAAATTTAAAATGAATAATGCAAACAAAAATATGTAGAAAATCACGAACATGCCAGAGAAGCCCTCAGATCTATGTACTGTAAAGTTTGTGCGTACAAAGAAAAAAATAGGGGAGGGGTTGAGGAATGAGGGATTTTATTTTATTAACAAAAGCCACAATGAAAAGTATAATCCATGTGATAAATCCTCTTTTCTGTGGGGAACATGTCAGTTCCTGAGGAGAGAAAGGGCTGGAATGCAGAGGGCAGGCCACACAAACCAAGGAGGAGACAAACCCACCCATGAGAGTGAAGGGAAGGAGGGGTGAGCCAGACAAGCGGAGTGGAGCTGAAAGAGAAAGAATGAACAAGATAGGCACAAAGGGGCTGACGGAGGCACAAAGATACACAGTGAGGGAATGAAAACTCTACATAAAGGGCAAGAGGAGACGAGTGACACTGAAGAAGAGGAGGTGAATGGAAGCAGGTAGCAAGGAAATTCTTTTAGATTTATTAATCCCCTAGCTGAATCAACGTTGGCCGGGGACCAGGGGATGAACAGGCGTTGAACAATCCTAGCTAACATAAAGAAGGAAAAAAAGTTTTCCACTAATTCTTTAATCGGTCCTAAAGTGGCATGTTTATATTCCTAAATATGACTGTTTTTGCTGTTCTGCCTCACTTGGCTAGGGTTGGAATTGTGTTTCCTACAATTAAGACCCCTCGGAACTGCAGATTCACTGCCATTGCTGTGATCTGAGAAAATCTCAGCTGGCCTTAAAATGGGGAGGGGGAGGAGAGAGGGAGAGAGATAAAATTCCTAGTCCTTATGATAATACATACAGCTCAGAAACTGTTCCTGGCTGTATTCATATGGAGCCTTTAAAAACCAAGGTATGCTTCGCAATTCACACTTTTTTTTTCGTATAGACATGTCTAAGTCGGAAAAGTGGCATCCTAGACATAAGGAACCCAAAGATTACCTAATGTCCTCAGTGCAGACTTAGTTAGCACCCTTTTTCATTTCCCATAATCCTGAGCACTAGACCACTGCCATGGCAACATACTAGCCCCTAGGGAGGAAGGCTTCACACATAAGCTTCTAGCAAGACCACCCTCTGCTGCAGCTGCCATATAAGTGGGAAAGAAAGGCAATGGAGTGGAAATAACAAACAGCACCATGTGAGCATTTTGTGAATCTGATTCTAGCATTGCATTTGATTTCAGTTTGGAAAAGCTCAAAGGAGATCAAACAGGCAATCTTATCATTACAAGAGGGTTCTTCATCTAAAAAGAAAAAAAGGCACTTAAACATTTAAATGGATTTTGAATTTTTGAATCTATTTGTTCAAATTATTCAGACCTTCGTATGTGTACGGGTTCATACACAATGCGTACTTGCACATACGCATCTTTCCCGCATCTGTATGCCTCTGTACAGGACAAAAACAGGTTGCATACGGGATAAATACTGGATGCATACGGCTACGTATGGATACGTATGGATGCGTAATGATGCGTACGGGCACATACAAACTTTGTCAACATTCATAAGTGCAAATCTGAACCGGAAATTTGAATGAATTTGCTTAATTCAAATCAAATTTGGGTAAATTCACATTTTAAAGATTTGAGTCAAATCCCGAAAATTGCATTCGTCCACACCCTACACCAAAGGTAAGATTGAAGGCTGCAACAGAACCACCCATCCAAATGCAGACGACCCTGTTCTGCTCCACCAGCAACCTATCCCAGTTTGAAATGGGTTGCTTGTTCAAGAACAGTGGAGCTTGCCTGTCCCACAATGCTGCACTTGGTTCTCAGCCTCAGAGCTTCCTGTTCACAGAATTTGAGAGATATGCATGGCACATCTGTTTAAAAATAAGAATATCAATTCCTTAAAGCGTATTTATTCATTTTAACATTAAACCAATACAAGTTGTCAAGTCTTCCTTTGTCACAACATAATTTGAATATTCAGATTTCGGCCAGATTTCAGCTTCAACTGTATGGCCTAAAAGAATGAACTTGCTGAACTTCCTGAAATTCATATGCTACACTGACAAAAAAGCCTAGACATCCAATCTCCTTAAAGCCTTTCATACATGCACAGAAAGCCTTAAGAGCAGAAACTTAAAATGTGGAGATTTTGTTTTATCTCTAACTCACCTCTTGTCACAGACAGCTCCTCAAGTCAGCTTACAAATGAAATTAAACTACGTGCTTCCTAAATTAAACACATGAGCATTAATATTTGACTGGTAGTGGAAAGGAAGTTAAAAGATATATTAAGCTACCAATTTTCTGAGACTGCATTCATGCAAATTTTTAAATTAAATGGAGTGTTTTTTTTAAGTGTTTAATCATATGCTATATGATTTGTTGGGAGAAATGCTTACTATTGAACAATGTTCTCTTTAAAAGTAATAGAACAAGCTTTGTGACTAGTCTTTTGCTCTGTATAGAATAGGTAGCAAAGTAATGCCTAATTTTCCCTAAAATGATGGTGCATCCAGACAGGGTTAAAAATTCATCTGGAATGCAAAGCAGTTTTCAGTTTGCCAGATGGGTTTAAAAATTATCAGCAGACGCTGTACACTGTAACCTGATCCTCCAGGTTTAAAAATTAGTACTTTTTAGTAAATTCTGTTACTCTGCGTTTTCCCATGTGTTTCGGCAAACCATGTGAGAACTCATGAGAACTTGTCTTCACCTGAGAACACCAGGGTTGTTTCTGCATTTCCCTTTCGCAATCACCCAATGTAGCTTAGGCCCTGTGTGATTGGTCACTCAACTGTCACAGTTGGATCAGGAGAGCAGGAGAGCTGACAGTGTGTTTGCATGGCAACTCTGTTGACCTCCTCATCCAACAGAAGAGTGAAGGAGAAGGAGAAGGAGAGTTGGCTTTCCTAGCCCACTCTTCTCACCCATTTAAGCAGACTCAAAGCAGCTGACAAACCTTCTGTTCTTCTCCCCACAACAGACACCCTGTGAGGTAAGTGGGGCTGTGAGAGCTCAGAAGAGAGCTGTGACTAGCCCAAGGTCACCCAGATGGCTTAGTGGAGGAGGGTGGAAACAAACCCAGTATTCCCAGATAAGAGTCCGGCTTCCTAACCACTAGACCAAATTGGCTGGATGCTTCAGGTAAGTAATTGGGGAAGGTTGGTCAGGTTGTGGAGCACAATGTTGTGCTCTGCACCTAGTGAATAATTAGGCAACTTTTGGGAAGGCAGGGGGCACTTGGGAGGCTGTAACAGCCCCTCCTAAGTTCAGAAGCTCTTCCCAGACTTGAGCATGCAGTGAGGGGTAGAGCGCATGGATGGAAGAATCCTCACTGCTGCGACATCTAAAATGTAGAGTATCTGAGTATTCTGGGATGGACTGTTCTCCCTCTGGAAGCACTTTACTTCAGACCATAGGTAAACCATGCATTTTTAACGTGAATCCTGGAGGCACCCAGAATGCAGATGCAATTGCAGAGAAGATCCTCATGCAGGCAACCCTAGAAAACACTCAGTAGACTGTGATACTCTCAGAAGGTGCTTTCTAGGTGATCTTTGAGATTTTAATGTTTTATAGCAATGAAGCTAATTTCCCACATAACCTACTCCAAGATTTCAAGAGTGATGCAAACCAACAATTTTCATTAATTGTTATAACTTATTTACCTTTTAAAAAATCAGTGCAATTTACAATATTTCCTTTTGACCTCCTAATTCTGCATAAGTATATTGTTAGGCAAAAAACAAAAACATGACTTTGGAATCTGTAAATGTTGCTTGTAAGAATAGAACACTTAAAAAAAAAACCTGTTCTTATGTGCAAATTCCACGGAGATTTCTGCTCACAAAGAAAGACTTCCATGTCTTAATTCTGTACAAGCACCTGGAATATGAAAGATGATGTTTCTCCAGTTCTGCAACCAGAGATGGCCAAACTGTGTGTGTGGCTGTGACTATATTTCTGCTTAATTTCCTTGTCACAAATGAAGACTGATGGGCACACACAGGTAAGTGTCTATCAAACACAGAGTTGTAGTGCACCCCCCCCCCAAAAAAACCCTCTAATTATTTCCATTTGGATGTAAATTGGCATTAAACCAGATGGAAATCAGGGTGAAACTGGATATCCACCTCAGATTTCTTGCCCATCCCTTGACCATTCTAACTGGAATGCTGGCTTCATTCCTATACCAGGCTTTCCTTGTCCTCTCTTCCAGTCACCATGAACTTTTCACACGCCTGCTGCCAGGTATGTCTAGCCTCCAGACAAGAGAGTTTTAACTTGTTATTACCTGTATTTTTGAAGAAGGGCTGCTGATTCCAAGATTTCATCGCTGGTATCTCTTATATCTCTGGTGAATGCAAAAGGAAGCACATAAAATATTTTGGTCAGTCTGTGTAGTTATTACTTCATTTTTTTTTCTTTCTTCAAGCAAAACACTTTCCCTGTAGAAATCAACTCCTCTATGGCAGGAGAAACACCATGGAAGTTCCTGCCACTTCTGTGGCCAAAGTGTTTGTGGCCATCCTCCAACAGCACAAATGTCAAAGCTGGGGAGCTTTGGTTCCTCGGCTCAAATGTTTTTGACCAGGATCACATTCTGTGCATTCTGAAATAGGACTGAGCTACGCAAACCTCTGAAAACAGCTCCATGTAGATCCACACATCAGTGGCAGCAGTAGTGTGGGAGAAAATACTGCAAAAAATGTGCTTCCTCCCCCTTTGTGAGCTAGTTTGGTCTAGCAATTAGGGAGCCGGACTCTTATCTGGGAGTACCTGGTTTGATTCCGCCCTCCCCCATGAAGCCCTCTGTGTGACCTTGGTCGAGTCACAGCTCTCTTCTGAGCTCTCACAGCCTCACCTACCTCATTGGGTGTTCTGTTGTCAGGAGAAGAATAGAAAAGCTTTGTCAGCTGCTTTGAGTCTCCTTAAATGGGCGAGAAAAGCCGGGTAGAAAAGCCAACTCTTCTTCTTTTTTCTTCAAAAACCCTTATTGAGAGCGCTCCAGAATGTAATGTTTACTTGATGAGGGCAAGAACGCCTACAGTGCCGTTTTAGAGGCATGCAAATGCCACAGTTGGATCTGTCTAGAACTGTAACATTTATGATAACCCATCATGCAACACACAAACTGTAAAGGAGAATCTCTTCCTGGCATGGAGGCAGAACGATGAGAGAAGCTTCATCTTTTTCATTATTTTATATCATGACAAGGCACAGGAAAAAATTCTTCTCACTGTAGGCAGTGTGCAGAAACACTCTGGAAACCGCCTAGGCCATCCACAGCAGTTTAGTGTGAAGAAAGTGCATGCAATTCAAACACCGCAGTTGGCATGAAATTTGTAGAAATTGTCTTCTTTGGATTATAGAAGTTCAGCCATGGGCCCCATAGGCCAGAAGTTAAAATCAGTGTGAAATCGTATATCACAAATATCATGATTACTGCAGCAGAATTTGCTTACGATCATTTATGTTATCATGTCTTACAGCCTCCATGGAAGAAGAAGAAGAAGAAGAAGAAGAAGAAGAAGAAGAAGAAGAAGAAGAAGAAGAAGAAGAAGAAGAAGAAGAAGAAGAAGAAGAAGAAGAAGAAGAAGAAGAAGAAGAAGAAGAAGAAGAAGAAGAAGAAGAAGAAGAAGAAGAAGAAGAAGAAGAAGAAGAAGAAGAAGAAGAAGAAGAAGAAGAAGAAGAAGAAGAAGAAGAAGAAGAAGAAGAAGAAGAAGAAGAAGAAGAAGAAGAAGAAGAAGAAGAAGAAGAAGAAGAAGAAGAAGAAGAAGAAGAAGAAGAAGAAGAAGAAGAAGAAGAAGAAGAAGAAGAAGAAGAGTTGGCTTTTCTACCCCACTTTTCTCAGCCATTTAAGTGGCTGACAAGGCCTTCTGCTATTCTCCCCACAACTGAACACCCTGTGAGGTAGGTGAGGCTGTGAGAGCTCAGAAGAGAGCTGTGACTAGCCCAAGGCCACACAGCTGGCTTTGTGGAGGAGGGCAGAATCGAACCCAGTATTCCCAGATAAGAGCCCAGCTCCTTAGCCACTAGACCAAACTGGCATTTGGTTGCATTGTATACCCTTTGTTGTTGTTGTTAAATTGTGGCCAGCTCTTCATGACCCCTGACCATTTTGTCCCCTACAGTCTCTCAAAGTTTGCCCAAGCTCATGTTCATTCCTTCCATGGCACAATCTATCCATCTCATCCTCTGCTGTCCCTTTCTCCTTTTGCTTTCAATCTTTCCTGGCATCGGGGTCTTTTCCAGTGAGTCCTGTCTTCTCGTTGTGTGGCCAAAGTATCTGAGGTTTGGATTCAGTGTTTGTTCTTTCAGTGAGCAGTCTGGGCTGATTTCCTTTACGTTATTTTATTTCCATGTGTTAACAGGTGAGAGTTCAGCAGCTTAGAATATTAAACCCAGACATCCTTGGGTTTGAGTCCCTACTCAGCCATGGCAGTCTCAGGCTAACATGTAACTCAGGGGAGAGAAAACGGAATCATTCTTCACACAATGCTTAGTTAGACTCTGAAATTCACTGCCCCAAGAGATGACCATGGCCGTTAACTTGTACAGCTATTATTTGCTATTGACTGCAGCATTGGTACTTCTGTATGCCTCTGAACTGGCTAACTCTTGGAAGACTGTCAGCAAGGAAAATTGTCTACCCAGGCCCAGCTCATGGGCTCCAATATGCAGCTCTTTGGCCTCTACTGCAACAGACTGCTGAACTAGCTGGATTGTTGGTCCAGGGTAGCAAGGCATTTGTTACATTATTCTGGATAAGTTGGATTGCCTGTTCTGTTTCACTCATCCCTCCCCCAACTATTTTAATATTCTTTTTAAACTCTGCTTTTACCTTACTGTGCTTTGAGATGTTTTTATGAGACCTGACATAACGATTTTATAAATAAACAGCCAGGTTACAGGGCTGTTGTGAGGGTAAAAGAGGAGGAGAGGAGAAAGTGATATTTTTCTCTTCAGAAAGGCAAAACACAAATGCCATCATGAAATAACATTTGCTGTCATCTTGATACTATAAATACAAAATGTATCGACTAAGCTAAGCTGTTATTTTCTAGTCAGTTTGTAACTATGTTATCTATTATAGCACCAGAACGAGTGATATAAATGTTGCAGCTGAGCACAACATGATGTCCAGAAACACAAAGATATCTGCTAGTTTAGAATGAGTTTGGCCAGGTGTGTCTTGATTTGTTCTCTCGTGGAGCACAAGAGGTCCTAAAGAGCATATTATAGGTTGAATAAATAATAAGGCTGTCTAGATAGAGCATGCAGTAGACGGTGAACAAAATTATAAATGACATTCAATTAATGTTTGAACTAGGGAGGTGGATGGAGAAGAAGAGTTGGCTTTTCTTCCCCCACTTTTCTCACCCATTTAAGGGGACTCAAAGTGGTTGACAAAGATTTCTATTCTTCTCCCCACAGCAGAACTGTGAGGAGCTGTAAGAGCTCAGAAGAGAGCTGTGACTAGCCCAAGGTCACCCAGCTGGCTTCATGGGGGAGGGCAGAATCAAACCTGGTATTTGCAGATAAGAGTCCGGCTCCCTAACCACTAGACCAAACTGGTTCCCTAACCACTAGGCTAAACTGAACAGGGGGGGAGGGGTTGCATTCAATTTGTATTGAATTGAGTATAAGAAAATTCATATTCATTTGAATCAATCCCCTTCAAATGTGGTAGGATTCTATTCCATACAAATGTATTAGTATGAATTTGTACGAATATCTTATATGAAGGCATATGTATCCCATACGTACCTGATATGTATCCAGTACTATCCAATATGCATCCTGTAACATGTCCGCTCCGAAAACATCAAACCGCCCTAAATCCACTTTAAATCTGCTCTCAGTCCATATCGAATGCACTCTGGGTCCACTGCGGATGTGACTGGCACAGCCACTTTCCCACCTCCCCGGTTCACAAATATTCCGAAGCATTCGTACAAAACATTTGTACAAATGCAAATATCAATGTACGAATGTCGTAACATTTGATTCATATACAAATGTCTGAATTTATATGAATATCAATCAAATGTTATGAATCTTCATGCACATTCCTGGTTTGAACAAGCAGGTGCAATTTGTCCACTTAGTTTCGGAGGAAAATATATTATTTTTAATGCAGAAATTGTGTGAAAGAAAGAACTTCATGCAGCTGAGGAACTTTCATTCTCCAGCTTTAATGTTCTGTTTCCAACCAAGATAGTTTTCTCAAACAATGGGCCCAGAAGTTGATCTATTCACTTCAAAGTAGGTGGTAGGTCCACCCCTTTGGTGGTGGCAGTCATGGTACAGAAGAGCAAGACAAAGCATTGTCAGAGTGCTTTTCCTTTCTCTATTATTTGATGTGCTGCCAAATGATGCTGATTTCCTTGCTCAATGCAGCTGGACGGATCTCATGCCCTTCAAGCACACTCCCAGCACCACCAGGATGCTGTGTGGATCACAGTCTATTTTCAGGCATTGATCATGCACCTTTCCTATAACATTACTTTTCATGCTTTTAATATATGTCAGAAATAATGAAAAGCATGTCATATGAAATAAAATTACAGAATGGGAAAGGATGCAGGGCAAAATATTCCTATGACTGGCCCCTACTCTAGGATATATCCCAGAATATGAATCTGGAGTCCATGTGCTAGTGCAGACTACCAACATTATTTTGCAGGCTGAAGGTCCCTATTCCAGGATATAGCCCAGTCCAGAATAAAGTCCAGTGTAGAAGAGGTCTTTGATTCAGTTAGTGACCCACCCAAATTCCATTTATATCACAGGTTTGAAGCAGAAAGTTATAGTTAGCATTTTGCATCCTATTTTTCTATTTTTGCCATTGTTTTGACCAGCCCTTCTCCAGCAAAATTATTAGCAATCTGATAAATGGGAAACTGAGTAAATGAAGTCTTCCTTACAGGGGGATGCCATACATTTGTATCCAGGTCCAGTTAAAGACAAAGGCAGAAGAGGGAGCAAAACTCATGTCTGTAATATATGTGTCTTTATATGCTTTACTGCAGTAGCAAACAAAAGACTGCAACTTCATTAATGCCCGGTTTTTACAATTACAGCTGAAATGGTTCCAGTTCTAGGTTTTATTTTCTGAATTGTGTGCTTGGAGTTATTCTCTAGTTGCTACCTGTGGAGTAGTGTTCTCTTTTTGGATTTTGATTTAGATCACTGTACTTCAGTAAAATCGTGCAGCATAACTCCTCTTCACGCCCATTCTATACTTTCCAACTACTTGTTTTGTCTCTGTATAGTAATCAAGAGTTCCTGTAACTTTTAATAGCAGCCTCAGGTTTTCAAAGAGCAGGGCAGATGTAAGTTTCGTGGGAGCAACTTGTTGTGTGGGAGTAGACAGGTCAGCTACACATTGCAAGGAAAGAGTAAGCAATCATCAAAAGTGTAAAAATTTGCATGAGAAATAACCATTCCAATTTAAACAGAAACATTATCAGACAGATTATGAGTGGTTCGCTGTGTTTTACTGCCAGATATTAGCCACTAGAGGTTTGCTTTAAGTCTATCCTTCTCCTAGTTCCTTATCTTTATATTGGCCATGAAGTTGATAGCTCTTTGAATGGATGGTTTCTTTTGATAGAGGATTGCTAGCTACATATGCCTTTCACCACTGGCTAGTCTAGTCAAGAATTCTTAAGCTGCTATGCCTTTTAAATGCCTTCATGATGTCACTGTTTAATAGCTTGGCTAGCCCCTTAGGCCATGTCTGCACTGGGACAGGAAACAAACCTTGTGGAACACATAAAACGTATTGTCTGCACTAAGAACGGTCTACTGGGACGCCACACCTGCTGGTAGACTTTTTTGTCTGCATCAGAGGAGATCTTGGTGCAGACTATGAAGCAAAAATAGTGCATACTAGACCTCTGGGCCGTGTGAAGACAACACACTCAGACTCTGGTCCAGTATACCACTCCTGGTGCTGTCTTGTCAGACACCTGGAAGTGGAACCAGAAACGCACCACTTCCGGCACTTGACCAGAATACCCAGCCAATGACTTCAAAGGCCAGGGACTTTCACTGGATCAGGATAGCAGCGTGTTCTGGGCTGCCTGGACCAGTATAAAAATGACAGTATAAGCTGACACAAATTGAAGTAAGATTTCCATTGCTTATGGCTAGAGATGTGCATGAATATTCATTATTTGGATTAATTCTGACATTTGTATACAAATCAAATGTCTGATCATTCAAATTTCTAAATTTGAATGAATACTAATATCTCGAGTTATTTGTATGAATAATTCAGACATTTGTATCTGTACAGGTACAAACACCTTGTGTACATACCCTGTACGCATCCTGTGTGTATCCATACACATCCGTACAAAATGCATAATGGATGAGTATCATTGGATATTGAATATTCAAAAGCAACTACATACAAAGGTATTTGTTTTTCATTATTTGGGCAAATTCGGATTTTTGAATATTCTATTTGTTACAAATCGAATGTCAAAAATTGCATTTGTGCACACCCGTACTTTTGGCCTCTAATAAACAGTCTTCTAAAATAAATAGGAATAGAGCATAGCAGCCTACAGAGTTGGACCTCTGTGCCATGGAAGAGCAATCAAAGATGTATATCCTTTTTATCCATGTTCAAGGAAATATTTCAGTAGCTATAGCATTTTGCCACAAAGGCAACTGCTGTGAAAATGTTTTCCATAGCATACACCCATCCCCCTGCCATGTTGGTTTCAAATCTGCAGATTGCTAAGATGTGTATAACTTAGCTATGGAGTGGCTGGTAGCGTTGCTTCCATCTGTCTAAGCAGGAACCTGGGTGCACAAAAGGTTAGTTCCCAGTTTAGACAGGTGTCAAGGAAGCTTTCAGTCATGCCCTTGCCCTACCAGCTAGAAATAATGGGTTATTTAACCAAGCTGCAGAAGACTGGGGGTTAAGTGACCTTTGTACCTGCAGTCCAGTTGTTAACTGTGAAGGATTTGTTTAATAATAAATAAATAAAGGCATTGCTAATAGTATTGAGTATCTGTAGCTCAGGAGTTAGAGTGCTGGACTGTAGGCATTCTCTGAGCTGGATCTTTTCTGCAGACATTTCAGGCTAAGTGGCATCATCAGTGTGAATGATGCTACCTATCATGGGGGAATTTTTCCCACTACAGGTCACACCCTGCATGATTGGTCACTCACCTGTGAGCAATTCCAGGGCCAGTCCTCTTCAGGGCATCACCATTTTGTTTGAGGCACCTTCCACTACTGCACATTTGTCTGCGCCGTTGCTATGATGACACTGATGCTGTGTGCAGTTGTGTCTATAGTCATCTGAGGTGCCAGCGCACTTGTGTAGCATCTCAGATGACCCCAGAACACAACTGGATGCACCAGGAAGTAATTAGTTAAGGTTAGTAAAGGTGCAGAGCGTGATATCATGCTCCACCCCTAGTACGTGATTGTTGTAATGACTGATGCAGAGATGAGAGTGGGGATGGATTGTTGTAGACTGAAGTCCTTTACTAGGTTACACAGTTGCTTATATTTCTTTGCACAGGATACATTGTTATTGGTCAAACTGGATAGAATTGGTTAGAAAGGAAAAGCATTCAGATGCCGCCTGAGCTGGCGTGTGGTGTCCTCATGAACCACTTGCATAAACCCTATCCTTCAGCATGGTACATGTTTATGCCCTATAAAGATTTAAAGGGTTGGCATGCTCCGAGTGCTTCCTTATGCTGAGGTTTGCCATCCAAACATGGAAGTCACCCCCACATGCATGGTACTAGTTTTGCCTAGAGAGCTTAGATGGGTCAACATGCTCTGGAATGCTCTTCCCCAGAAGTTCCCTAATCATGCACTATGGGATGTAGAGCGAACAGTTCCTGGGTTGTGAAAATAAACCTAGATCCAGATTGGGAAAATATAGTGCAATTATGGCTGTGCGATGGTGAGGTTGGCAAATGTATTTGTGGATCCTCTGTATCCCCCCCTAAAATGAGTGATAACCTGTCCCTGAGAAACCCTGTGCTGGTGATGGGTTTTCCAGCAATAGTGCTATTCCCTACCTTTATGGAAGGAACTGCCATCATGGGCCTTTCTGAACTTGGCCTTATTTTGAAATATATCCTGGAATAGAGGCATGCTGTCTGCATGCTAATTCAGACTATGGCAGGCCCCAGGCAAGACCTGCTGTAGTCTGCATTAGTGTGAGAATGACAGACACATATCCTAAGATATATTCCAGAAAAAGGCCAAGTGCAGAAAGGGCCCATGTCTCTCTGCTGTCCATGTGCAGGGGCAGTGGTGAAACAGCCACGTGCACTTGGGTAGTGGTGGCAACATGCCCTTCTCAGTACGTCACACTGGTCAAATACCCAGATGCATGTGTCACTAAAATGTGCAAAGTGAGTAATAATGCCAGAGGGGCAACACTCCGCATCATTGCTTACTAGCGGGATATTCAGCCAGCATCTGGAGCTGGCTTGAGATTCAGCCTGGAGAATGCCTACAATGCAGGCAAGAAAGCTTTTCTCCCAATGTTCTGTTTTTGAAATCTATTATCTTTAATCCACAGACTGGGCCAGAAAGGCTACTAAATTAAGAACTTGCAATACAGAATAGTCTCCAGGCAGTTATCCAATTCAAAGACCTTCTTCTGTTAAGTAGAACACCTGGCCATCCTATTATTAAATGTACAAAAGCCAGGTACTCTTTTGCACTTGAGCATCCAGGACAACACTTTTCCTAGCATGAAGCCAGAGGCTGCAAACAGAGGAAGCTTTTCTTCAGCAAACTGAAAAACATGTGGGAAGAGGGATAACTGATTCCATGCTGTATATGAATTACAATCATCTCTGCCAAACAGGTTTTTTAATTGTTTCAGAACCTGTTTGACCAGAGATTATAATGGGACTCCTAGATCTGTCAACTTTTGACCAGCCCTTGGAACTGGTTTCATTTGCAGTAATTCACAGGCAATAATGCTCAGCTTCTTGCCATTAAAAGCTTCATCTCCTGATTATCACCCAGCAAATCTCTGTTAAAGGCCCAGGAGAAATCCTTGTTGTTCTTTTGTTTTCCTTGTCTGTTGATACACCGAAGCAAGCCACAGATAAAATGTGTATCTGGCTTTCTTAAAAACCTTTCCAAGCTAATGTAAAGTCGCCCATTTCCAACCTAAATGATTTTTAAAATATTTAGTATCCAGTTATTCTTAATGGACAGGTGATAGATAGCTAAAGGCCCAGAAATGCACAGTATTCCTCAAGTGCCTTAGGTCCAAGAAACTGGCTCATTTCCACTGCATACACAGAAGTATTCACCCACCTTAATCTCTCCTTTCCCATCTTTTTCCAGCACTTGTATTAAAATTGAGTATTTCACCTCGATTAATTCCAACCAGCCCTCTCAATTTCCTCCCCTTTCACAGCAATACAATGCTATTGACCAGTTCTTTTAACCAGCAACTGATTTTTTTTTGGGGGGGGAGGGGTTGTCTTTTTTTTTCTAGTCTCTGCTTTAGGGCTGAAAAACACTTTATGAGGCTGCATTCACACCTAAATTTTAATCCAATTTCAGTCCACTTTCCAGGTGATGAACTTTCAGAAAGACGTCACTCTGAAAATCTACCTTTGGGTTAGTTCAAGTGGAAAGAATATGTTCACTTTTCTGATGTGTTCTCTCGCTCTGAAAGTGGACTGAAACTGGATTAAACCTTGGGTGTGAACATAGCACTGTGCTTCTTCATTCTGAAGATTGACTGAAGGTGGATTAAAACTTAAATGTAGCTGAGATCTAAGAATGACTGTTATGCTGGCAATCTGATTCTCCCCACTATCTTAAAAAAAAAACTGTTTTGAGAAATACCCCTGAAATCAAACCCTGTTTGTTCTTTTGAGCAAACAAATTCATATTATCACTTATCAACAGATTCATATTATTATTTTCCAATGCTTAGTTTATCTCAGACACAGCAAAATGAAGCATCTCTGAGACCCCCCCCCCCTCAATCTCATTCTGTGCCATGAAAGGTGGATTATAGAAGGCTCGGGAACACTTTTCTCTCTGAGGGGCCACTTTTGTTATGGATTCAGTGTCCACTGTGGAATTTGCCCCTGACCCAGGACAAGTATTTTAAGCCTGAGCATAATGAGAAGCATTGAGTGTCATGGCGGTCATCTCCCCAGTTCTTGTGAGCCAGTTTGGTCTAGTGATTAGAGAGCTGGACTCTTATCTGGGAATACTGGGTTCAATTCCGCCCTCCCCCATGAAGTCAGCTGGGTGACCTTGGGCGAGTCACAGCTCTCCTCTGAGCTCTCACAGCCCCACCTACCTCACAGGGTGTTCTGTTCTGGAGAGAAGAACAGAAAATCTTTGTCAGCCGCTTTGAGTCCCCTTGAATGGGTGAGAAAAGCAGGGTAGGAAAGCCAACTCTTCTTCTTCTTCTTCTTCTTCTTCTTCTTCTTCTTCTTCTTCTTCTTCTTCTTCTTCTTCTTCTTCTTCTTCTTCTTCTTCTTCTTCTTCTTCTTCTTCTTCTTCTTCTTCTTCTTCTTCTTCTTCTTCTTCTTCTTCTTCTTCTTCTTCTTCTTCTTCTTCTTCTTCTTCTTCTTCTTCTTCTTCTTCTTCTTCTTCTTCTTCCTCCTACCCTCAAAGCTCAAGAGGTCAGTTTAGTGGCAGAATGCTGGAGATTCACCTCTCTTTTGCCGTCTTCCATAGGCTGCATCTAGGCCAGAAGTTGCTGTGCTTAATTATTTCTAAAACCCTTGAACTTCTGACATATTTTCCTCATTATTCCATACCACTCATTAAACTGTCAGCCCATTCTTTCGGTTACTGTAATACAGATCTCGTCTTATCAATTAAAAAACCCCCACAATTAAAAAATAACCTACTTCTCAGTTGCAGTAAACAACTTTTTCTTCTTCACCTGAACACACCCAAATACTGAACTTTTAAGCTTCCCCATATCCTGTATCAATCTACCTTACAGGATAAGGATCAGTGGCTGCTAATGCTTACCCTGCCATGACTATTTACCGCCTCCAGGAATGGAAGTGATCTGCCTCCCAATGGGAGGGAAAGACATGTGGGAGGAGTGTGGTGCCACTCCCATGACTTGCTTGAGATTGACTACAGTGAAAGCAGAGTGCTGTTTTCGCTTGATCTTGCACAGCTCTTCCTTAAATATATTCGTATTACTAAATTTACCAATCTTGTTGTTGGGTTTGTTTAGCATTTACGTTTTTCCCTCACCCTGCAGGCTTGAGGCTGACAGCAATTTGGATGTGATAGCAGACTCACTTTTCACTTCCACCTCCCATTTGGTAAGTTGAGGGAGAGGTAATTGGAACAAAGCTGATACACATGCATCTTTAGGCAGTCTTGGTTATTAATGCTGAATTCTATGAAGAAACACAGTTGCTTCCACACTGGGATGACTTACCACTGTAGAGACAAGGCTGCCTCCAGATGTCACTTACTTATTCCAGAATAAATCATGGATATCCTGGAATATCCAAATATAGCAGAATAAGTAAGTGACATCTGGATGCAGGTTTTTCCACAGTCAGCTGTGACTGCATCTGCCTCTACATTCCTTGTGGGTTTCAACTGTAACGCAGCCTCCTGGAGTTAATGTACTGGTATAAAAGGCCCTTTAAAAATTATTATTATACTGACATAACACAACAGTAGCAAGCAGCAAAGATATTTATGCTGGTTTTGGTAACTGTTATCACTAGTCGGGCCCTTCCCAAGCACCTAGGACTGTGATATACCGGTGAATGATACAAGCATATCCCAGCAGTAGTGGCTTTCTGTAGGTGACAGATGGATATTTTGTTGATGCCAATGCTTTTTATTATTATTATTATTATTTATTGTTATTTATTATTATTGTTGTTGTTGTTGTTGTTATACACGGCAAACAATATCACTATGCTGGCTTTTATGTCAAATCACACGTCAAGTGTTTCCCAAGTATCTAGGATTCTGTGATGTATCAGTGTATAATGCATGCAGAACCGAGCAGGGTGACCTTTGGCAACTGACAGTTGGTAATTTTGTTAACATCAATTGTTTTCAAGTGCTGGCCAAGGTCTTTAGTACAGCACCAATGTGCCAATCACCACTGGGACCACCTCTACTGGTTTGTGCCAGAGCTGTTGAACTTCAATCTTCAGATCTTCATACTGCATCATTTTTTTTTTGAGTTGCTTCTCAGTTCTCCTGTCTCTTAGGATGGCAATGTTGACAATCCACACTTTTTTTTCTCTTCCACAATCATGATGTCCGGGCGTATTGTGTTCCAAGATTTTATCAGTCTGTATTCGGAAGCTCCAAAGTAGTTTGGCATGTTCATTTTCTCAGTAACTTTTTTAGGGTTGTGTTCCCATCAGTTCTTGGCCAAAAGCTCTGTGGATACACAGTGCACCTATAACATGAAATCCCATCACAGCTAGTCCCAATTCGTGGCATTTGGAACAGCAATGAAGGCTCAATGGAAGTAAGCACCTACCCCTGCCATGCCTGCATACATAGCCAATGCTATGTGAAAGGCTGTGGTCACAAAAGGTTTAATCCAGCTTCAGTCCACTTTCAGACTGAGAGAACACATCAGCAAAGTGACAAGCTGTTTTATTTCAGTGCTATAACTGAGAAAATTCACCATTGGGATAGATACTGTAATGTATTCTCTCACTCTGGAGGTTGACTGAAGCTGGATTAAACCTTAGGTGTGACCACAGCCAAAGTAACTCATCAAAGAGAGAGAGAGAGTCAGTGCCCACTCTACCTTCCCAGGTTACCTGTTTCTTTTTATTTTGTTCATTTTCTCTTTATGTAAAGCCCAGCAGCAGTGTGCATATCATTCACCAAGTTGTCTTTGCAAAAAGAATGTAGCAGCAACAGCAGCAGCATTCATTTGCTTTGCATGGTACACACTTCTGTGGAGGAGTTTGTCCTTTCTCATCTCCTCCTGCCTCTCTTACACACACGTGCAGACACACAGGTGTGCACGGACCTTTCTTCCTCTTTCTACTTAAAGGACTGTATAAAAAACCTTGAACCCATGGGAATTCAGATGTCTGGATCATGCATTTCCAAGAAGGAAAAGATAGGCGAGGTCCCCTCTGGGCTGCATTTACCCATCAGAAGGCTTTGTTGTGTTGCCATGCAGAATTGTGGCAACTTTCTGATGCTGCAAGTGAAGATGCTTAATTTTGGCTTTCCTAAAAATCTCGCCTTCCTTTCTAGTCTGTAATGGTGACCCTCCGTTTATCATGTGTTTGGAGAGCAAGGAATAGAAAGCACTATCAGATACAGATTACCTAGGCCAGTGATGGCCAACCTATGACACGTGTGTCACCCTTTTGGGTGACACACATGGTCACCCTGGCACTTTGGCGTGTAGTGCTTGCTTGTTCTTGAAGTGTACAAAATACCAACTTTCAACTGAAGATTTAGCAAATGAAATTCAGCAACAAAAGTCACTAATGTAAGGAATTATTTGTTTTTTGCTTTTAATAAAATACATATATCAAAAATTTAACTTTTTTACTAAAGCTACAGATATCACAAAATTATGGATATTTCTATATGTAACACAGCACCCGAGTTAAGCTAGGTTTTCTTGCAAATTTTGACACACCAAGCTCAAAAGGTTCACCATCATTGACCTAGGCGCTGAATGGTCTTTGAAACTCGATAAGGGAGGAAAGAAGCAGACCAGAAATCTAGCCTTAAGACTACAATGTGTGGGGGTGGCTGGGTTTTATGCTTCCAGTATACTGCTGTGAGATTTCTACAAATGCATTAAATAGATAATAAATAAATAAATATCCAGGTTCTAAGTACATCAGTTACATTTTGTTTACTTATTTTACTTTGCTATCCCTGCCGTTTATGTGAAGACTAGTGAAGGTTGCAGCAATTAAAACCCTTTTTTTAAAAAAAGTTGTAGTTTTACAAGTAAGAAAGACTAGGGATTTGCACGAACGTTCTAAACATTCAAAATTCGATCAAATTCAATCAAATGTGAACATTCAAATTCAAATAGAATATCTACACATTCTAATTTAAACATTCAGATGAATTTTGAATGTTTGAAAACATTCGTTCGTATCATCTGAAACATTCAAAAGTACAGATAAGTATATATTACATACACATCTCTATGAATCTCATACGTATCTGTACACATTTGCGCTTATAATACGGGATGAAAACAGGATGTATACAGGATAAAACGGGATGTGTACGAAATGCATACAGATACGCAAACCAGGGTGGATAAAAATCAATGATTTTTTTAAAAAATTAAAAATCAGATTTTTTAATTTAAATCGGATTTTTTTAAAATAAAATGTTTTTGAGGAAAATATATTACCATCCAAAGGTTATTCCATCATGAAATAAATATTAATTTTTTAATTATGTAGAATAAGGCTGTATATGTTTAATTTTTTGTGGCAATTAATCCATTCACAATGTCATGCTCTTCCAGAGGTTTTTGGAAGAGTATTGGGCAGTTTCTCTGCCTATATTTAAGTTTTTCATGTGTAGGCTGGGCTGACAGTCTAAGTTTCTTTAGTTAACAAACATGGATGTTTGTTTAAGCAAATATGCTGTAATGTTATTTTTTCAGTCAAATAAATCTATTTAAATTGTTATTATTAAGGTAATGATTAT
>MTQE01000390.1:1593032-1610336 GCA_014337955.1 Aspidoscelis marmoratus
TTTGCTACCAGAAGAGGTGGTAACAGCTACCAGCCTAAATGGCTTTAAGGAAAGGTTAGACAAATGTATCGATGACAGATGTATCAATGGCTACTAGAATTGATGCCAAAGTACATTTTTGAGGCCATGGGGACAAGCAGGATGCTTCTAAGGCCATTTGCTGGGATAGGTTTGTCCTTGTCTCTGCTTGAGATGCCCGTGGGCATTTGGTGGGCCACCGTGTGCAACGGGATGCTGGACTAGATGGGCTGTGACCTGATCCAACAGGGTTCCTCTTATGTTCTTATGGTTTGTAAAGAATATAGAGATAAAGTACAATAATGTGCTTTCACATTGGTATAATAAAAGTCATGGAAAGGATGGCTGTACTTAATTAATAGCAATCCAAAGTTGCGATGTTTGAAAATTTCCCTTCCTTATAGCAGGCAGCAATATTTAAATTCCTTGTTGGATATGTCAGTCTAAACAACTTTAGATATATGTAGAGGCACCACACTGCCATCAAGGGATCTCTTCCAAATAAAGAAACTACACACTTTCTTAAACTGGCTTAATCTATAAGAGGCATCCAGAGCATATATTACTTCCTGCAACATTGATCATAAATCTGAGAACGGCCTTGGGGGAGCCAAGTGCAAAAGACCAGCCATCTATAAATCAGTCATAAGATGAATCACCATTACTGACGTTTTTAATTGATCCACTTGTTAGAGGGAAAAAAAATCTCAATAAAACTGCATTTGCATAACTTGGCAAATGAAGGCAATCAATAAAATAAATTGCTCATCGCTCACTTGCCTTCTAGTGCTAGAGGTGTCAGCTTGAAATTCCGGAATGAAAGACAAATGAATGCTTCTGATCATGTGAAAACTAGAATTTAAATGGTGAAATGCTCTACCCACTCTGTGTCTTAACTTTGTTCATGTAAGGCACAACCACTTAGGCATAAGATTTTTAAAAGAATGTTGGTGAATCAAACCCAGAGGGTCAATCTAACCATGCACCCAATTTCAAGAGGTAGTTAAAAAAAGAAGGGACCAGAGGCATTTCCGCACTGAATCGCGTTCCAGACGGAACGCGTTCAGGCGGAAAGCTTAAGCCAGCTTCGGGCGCTTTCCCCGTTCACACACAGACGCGCCAGAACGCGTGTAAACGCGTTCCGGAGCGTCTGTGTGCGAAAGGGGAAAGCGCCCGAAGCTGGCTTAGCCGGCAAACGCCGGCCAGGGGCGCGCAGACAGCCGCCGAGGCAGATCGACAATCAGCTGTTTGAAAAACAGCTGATTGTCAAAGCCGCGCGGCGTCGGAGGCGCGCCGGCAGCCGTTCGGGAGACAGAAGAAGCGCGAACGCTTCTTCTCCCGAACGGCTGCGGGCGGCTCGTCCGCGTTGGAACGCGTGTAGAGCACTTCGAAGTGCTCTACATTTCGAACGCGGAAAAGCCAGCTGCGGACACGTCGGAACGCAAGGCGCGCGCGGCCAATGCGGATGACGTGTCCACAGCTGGCTTTTTCGCGTTCCGTTTTCCCCCGTGCGAAAACGTCTCAGATGTGGGATATGTCAAGCATCTTCCATGTTAATTAATAGGAATGATGTTACTGAGGAAGGAAACACTTTTTTAAGGTACTATGTCGAATGATAGTTAAGAACACAAGAATATAAGAGGTGCCCTGCTGGATCTGGCCACAGCGCATCTAGTCCAACATCCTGTCACACACAGTGACTCACCAATTGCTTCTGGCATTCTCAAGCTAAAGACAAAGGCAAACCCTTTACCTTCTTTCAAATTCCTACTAATCGCCTTTAGAGATGGCGAAAAGATTATATACCATAAACACGATGAACTTTAGTATATTATTTCAGTCCATTACTAAGATCCCAGACACAGCACACGGGGGTATTATATGTATTACTGAGGCCTTTCTTGACGTCTCAAAGGCAGCTTAAATCTATTGAAACAAAATGGCTGACTGGAAGTTTGTTTGCTTTGTCTGTTTCTGGTGCTTTAGCCAATTTCTCCTTCTTTTCTGGCCATCACACAAAGTTAAAACCTTCCCCCCTAGTCCTTCTGATGGAACATCTTCCTTTGTAGGTGCTAACCAGAGGTAAAGAGAGAAGGGTACCATTTTTCATCGAATTTTTGTTATCTTTTCCTTTTCCATGATAGCCATTTTGTGTTTGTTGCCTTCAGAATGTTCTCAGAATTCCACTTACACTCACAGCTCTATTTGGGGAAGAGATTCTTCATTGTCTCTTTCTTTCTCTCTGTTTGACTGAAAGCTTGGACAATGCTTGACTTGTTTGACAATGCTGACAATGTTTGACAAAATCTAATTTATACTGTAATTATTGGAACAATCCTTCTCCCATTAAAGTCATAGACAACCAGCAAGACGATCCCCAGTTGTAGGCTTTCTAAGTACCAATTAATGCTGTCAGTATTAAAACTGTTCTTAACAATTATCTGAGGGACACAATACACGAAGCACAAATGCAGCATGGCAAGAAATAAATTGTGAAAAAGCCAAAGTGGAAGATATGAAAGCAATTAATCGTTCAGAATTATCTGCCATACAAGCGTTCATTAGTTTCTCTCACTAGAAACTAATAGTGTATGTTATATGAGACGTGGAGGCCGTGCTTTCATAGAGATGTGAAATGTCTCTCTGATAGTGTTAAAGAAATTCCATGAAAAACTCAGACTTAGCTATGGTTCTTCCAGTGAACTATCTGAGGAATTCAAAAAAAAATGCACTCTCTTTTGAAGATTTTCTCATATTACCTAGAAATGGAAACCATAGTGAAATATTGACAATTGTGCTACCATTTCCCCCACTTTCTTTGGTTGATTGCAGATAGCAGCCCATCTGGAATTCACCAGAGTCCACTCTCAGTAATGCCACGGGCAGGGGACAACAGTTTTGTGGACTGTGAAGTGGATGGAGAATCCAATCCCATCATCTACTGGTACCGACAAATGCCTAACAAACAGATTGAGTTGCTTGTATATTCAGTTGATGTAATAATGGTTATTGCCCTTGGACCATCCCATATCAAAGGAAAAAGAACTGAAATGAATATATTCAATCTGAGTATCAATGGCCTTTCAGCCACTGATACAGGAATCTATTACTGTGCTTGGAGTCACACACTGAGGCAAGTGAGAGCAGTATCTTTACAAAAAGACCCCCTCCTTTCTTCCTTGGATTTGTAGGAGTCCCATGTGACTTTGGTGGCCCATGAAACCACCACCAAGTAGCTGCTTTGAGACACTGCTTTCTTTCTTGACAAAAAAGGAAACTAAAGCCACATTAAACGACTCCTCTTACTATCAACAGAGAGTCTCTTTTGAAGGAGAAATGGTGTCCTCTTAAGTAGTTTTTTTTTAAAAGGCAAAAGGAGCAGATGGGTTATTCACAGTCCTTGAAAGAGATTTTCGATGGTCATTTTTTTCTGGCAAGATCACAGGATCTTCATCAAGAATATCAAGAAAAGACTGCCACAAGAAAAGGGCTCAAGGAATTTACTGAAAATATTACTTGAATTTATGTCTTGCCTGATCCTGAGGATTCAAGGTGGTGCTCAGCAACAACAATTAGAAAAAATATTCCATCAAACCAGTTTAAAAGATACACCTTAAATGCTGGTGGGGCAGTGGAAATAAAGGTGTCATAAATTTGTAAGATCACTGCAATCTGGCCAAAGGGAAAATGCCCACAAAAACACTTGGGAAAAGCTGTCAATGTAAGAACATAAGCTCCTCAGCCTCATCTGGAATGCTTGTCATTCTTTGTAAACCAAAACTTATATAACAAACCAGAACTTGAAACTTTACCCAGTTAAAGATGGTCATAAGATGGCACAGTACTCTACCTGGCCACAGATGAGGAAAGGTAATTCCAGCATGACAACCCTCAATTCCCTTTAAAATTTATACAACATCAGCATTTATGAAAAAGAGAAAAAGGTGAAATAATTGCACGAGTTTGAAAAAGTAGACCAAAGAGTCTTCTCAATCTCCAGATACACATAACAGTGACACTATGGGGGCAAGTGAGGATGGTTGGGTGTGTGAATGTGTTTCAGTTAGGCTGATTTTGAGCTCACATAATAAGGAAATATTTGTTTTTAGCCCCTGTCTGTGACTCTTGGTTTCCGCTTGTCACACTCAGAACTCAATTGACAGGACTATGAGAACTAATATTGACAGGACAGTACCTAACACTGTTGGAAACTTACATATACACACTCCATCAGAAAGCTGTCAGAGTAGCAAGCTTCTCCTGATAAAGTGGAGGGAACAGAATATGACATCAAGTACTTCTGCACTAGTAATTCCAGATGAGTAATATAGCTGAGAAGGTAAAAGAAGCACTTAGCCAATTACAGCTTTATCCCAGAACTAAGCATGGCACTCCCGTCCAGGGCCGTGATCAAACCGTCACTTTAAACCTTCATGAGTCCATCTTCAGATCTGCCTGCTCACATCTTTTCATTTCTATCCATTTTACTTGTGGACTTTACACCCTCCATGTGGATTTTCCTGAATGGAAAAGCTTTCAAATAAAATGGATAAAAATGAAAAGGTGTGAGCAGTCAGATCTGAAGAAGGTTTAAAATGAAGGTGTGACCACAGCCCAGGAGAGATAACCCATCCCATACTGGCCCAGGCTGAAGCACCAGCTGTGAAGAAGGAGGAGGGGGAGGCTTTTATACCTCACTCACCTTTAAGAAGACTCACAAAGTGGCTCCTTCTCCCCACAACAGGCACCCTGTGAGGTAGGTGGGGCTTTGAGAGCTCAGAAAGAGAATTGTGACTAGCTCAAGTTCACCCAGCTGGCTTTATGTAGGAGTGCAGATAGGAGAGTCTGGCACTCTAACCACAAGAACAAACTGGCAGGGCCTGGCTTTTGAAGCCAGCAATCAGCATCCATCCATCCATCCATCCATCCCTTTCTGTTGTTCAACCAAGTCATGGTTGACCACTATGGAGTTTTTGTGGCAGAAATTCAGGTTTGCCATTGCCTACTTCTTGGGGGAGGCTGAGAATTGAACTGGTGACCCTCTGCTTTCCAGGCAGTTTGCTCTCCCACTGAGATACAGCCACTACCTTTATATTGCACTCTTCTGCCCTGGTGTTAAAACAAAAAGCAGGCTGTAACTGATTTTAAAGAACAACAACTAAGGCAGGATTAGTGCTCTTGTGCTCTTCTGCTGCTCAGGTTAAAAGAAGGAAGAGTAAAGTTTAGGCCTGGAGGATTTGGGGGTGTCTCTTGACTCACTCCAGCCTGCCTCCTCCTCTTGCAAGCTGCTTGCTCCCTTATTCAGCCTTGGCATTGATATGTCCATTAAACACTTGCAATCCCTCCAATTTTTCTCCCAGTTGGGTGTTTAGGCTTGTTTGCAGACTCTCTCTGTTGCTTCAACCCTCCTGCCACTCCAGCTTCCCGAGCGAGGCTGTGAGTTTTCATGCCCTTGCACAGAGATTTCAGCAACGTGTGTTCCAGCACATTGCTTTGACTATCAACACAGCTACTGTGCCAGCTTCCAAGAGCTTTCGACTGAGTCTGTACTAGATGATTGGTTGATGTAACAGTGAAAAAAAAACCAAGTGGAAATGCCTTCTTCTTCTTCCGTCTCTCCCACACAAGCCTTTACAATCTTCTACAAATGTGCACTTGCAGGCACAACCCCAAAATAAAGTCCAGTAAGGGAAGGATACACATTTACTGCTGTCAAAAGCCTGTAATCCACATTTGCTGTGAGATTTCCCTTTTATGTGTGATTTTTACTGCTATGGAGACTCTTCAATTCCACTTTAAACCTTGTATGTAGAAAGGCCCTTAAACAAAGGAATCATAAACAAGGCAACAGGGCTCTTCAGACGCATGCTGTTTTGTGTTTAGGTTTGTGAGGACTTAATGCTGCTTTAAACACCAGTACTTTATTTCCTTGCTTGCTTTTTTCCCTCTAAGCTCAGCTTGAGTATTTATAAATAAGCCCACATTGCAAAAATATTACAAACCTTCATTGCATTTTCCTCTTGAGAAAAATGACCCTTTGGCACTTAACCTGAAATTTCTTGCTGCTTAGGAAAATAGGAAACACCAGGTGTAATAAAGAGCAACATGCTTTTTTTGCATGCTGTTTAGGCTCACAGTCCAATCAAAGACACAAGTAATGACCCAGGAGACCATTTAAAAATAAACACTTCAACATGCGGTGCTCATTTTGACTATGAAAGTGGAATCAATTTTTATACATCATTTGTTTTTAATTTAGGGTTTTTACATTAGTGGGATTTATGTATCCATATTCAGATCTCAATGACCAAATATTCAAGCAACAGACTGTACAAAATGAAGCAATGAAAGTGGTGCTAATGCACATATTTATCAAAACTACGGCAGACAGATACAGGGAGCTGACAGGCACTATAAGATTGCTAACATGTTTGCATTGTGGCCACCGCAGCAGGCAGCCCAAGGCTCTAGAAGTAAGCTGTGCAAAAACAAAATTAGCATATTTGACAGCTTCCAGATAAGCGAATTAAATCCGCAAAAATAATAAAAAAATAGCAGTTTACCTGGTATGATGTGATGACTCGCTGTCCCCACTGCCGATGGAAGTCCACAGCTTTCTCTTGGGGGCTGCAAGACTTCTGGGGCACGCAACATGGTCACACGTCACATTTGTCCTCGCATTCCTGTCCGGACTGGCGGGAACATTCGAATTTAGCTTATACTGTGGTTCAAGTGTTTCTCATTCCACAGTAAGGTACGTAAATTTGAAATAGAGGTGGCTAATGTGCTGCTGCTATGCAGGATCAGGCATCAAATGTGACACCCATGCCTCGGTTGCGCATTCCAATGCATAGCTTTCTTAAGATTGGATGCACCTTTCACCCATCGTTGAAGAGAATACCATTTGTTCATTCCATTCTCAAACTGTTTTATTGAAAAAAATGGTGGTTCCTGTTCAGTCTGAGACAGAAAAATACCATTTGTTTTTCATTTTAAAAAGTTATTTTCGTGGGCAAAGTACAGGAGAACACCTGTCTGATTAAATGGTTCATGTTTGCAAGTAGTAGACTGGTTATTTGACAGGACTTTTCATACGTGAATAACGACACATTGATTTCCATGCAAATATTCACACACACAAACTATTTAATTGAACTTTTGAACACAAATCAGATTTTGCACTTTTCTACCCAATAGCCTATTGAGCACTCAATTTTTAATAAAGGTGATTCAGGGGATTTCACACGATCTTTATTCCCTTGGCATTGAACCAAGTTATTGAGATGCCTGCATCATCGCTTTGATAGCAGCCTTCTGGAATTAACCCAACATGTGAAAAACCACAAAGGACGGGATGCAGGTATACAAGGAGTACTAGTGCACCTGGTAAACCAGTTCAGGGCCACAGTGAGAAGCAGTGCCTACTATCCATAAAGAATCAACATCGCACCTCACGGTCTGAAGGCAGCTATAGGGCATAGTGAAAAATAAAGCCAGGTGAGTGTTGTAAAAATACAGAGGGATGCTTCAGTTTATAAGATTTGGCCATCAGAGGCATTGCTGGACATTGCGAGCTAATGCTGTTCTTCTGATGAAGCAAATAAGGAGCAATGCATCTTAGAGAATGTGATGCCCGCGAGGATGCCCTAACCCCGAAAGTAAGTTTTAAATGTAAAAATACAAAGTGTTGTGAGAACGGGTTGTCTATACTGTTAAAAGTGTTGCCAAACTGTATTATTTAGAAACGGTAAGTCAGACAAGGGAGGGGCTATTCCAGCTCTCTAGGAGGGAGGGGGAAATAGAACCCTGGTGAAGGAGCAGCCAATCAGGTTACAGAGAATGTAGCCCTTTCCATGTGGAACACTGTCCTGTAATAGGAAGGGACCTAGAGACACCCCTTCTATATACTAGTGCAGATGATGAGAGACCATGCACTTCTAGCACACTCTGTCCATGCATGACAGAGCACAGACCAGTTTACAGGGCCCATTATGACACCCTAGCCCAGTTTACTAGCAGACATCGATACTGAGGTCTATGGTCTGGTATGTTATATGGGGCATTTTGGGGGGACACAGTAGGCACACAGTCAAAATGCTTCCCCAGGAGCTCTAAAGGCCAAGAACTTTCATTCCTGACCCCCAGAGAATTCAGAAGCCCTGAACTACTTTCAAAGGTAGTGCAGACTTCAGAGCTGGCATGGGGACTGCCATGGGATAGGCCATACCAATGTGAATGGACTTATTTCACATCAGCTTGGGACAGGTTATTAATCTTAGGATGGACAATCCACCCTGTCCTTACACAATGGCTGTTAGTACAAATATAGCCTGAGATCAATTCCCAATCTCTTCTCACTATAGTAAACGCTCACATGACACCATGGTTTGGTTCCCATGTACTGTAATGCTAAACTGTGCTGAGCAAATTGCCCTGTCTATGAAAACCTGGAGCCCAATCTAAAAATGTAAGCCAGTGGTACCATAGAAGTAACCATTGTGTCCTCACTGACCTTCTGGAATGGTTTGGTCTGCTATGTTCTTCCAAACAGTTTACCAAGAGGCCACAATTCACAGTAGACTGCTGCATCCACACAGGAAGAGGTGCTGGAGCAGGCTATGGTGGAGAAATGTCACCATCACCCTCTCCAAATGTGGATCACTTATAAGCCATCTGTGTCATAGCTTGTTGTAAGCCGCTCCGAGTCTTCGGAGAGGAGCGGCATAGAAATTGAACAAATAAATAAATAAATAAATAAATACCAGACCAGTGGCTCATGTGCAGAAGACACACAAATCAGTACAGCAATAGTGAGTGACTAGTGCCCAACCAAAAAGCTCCAGCCAGCATACCTTGGCATGTGCCAGTGGCAGTCTGGCCCATCATGTTCAGATTTCCTGTTTGGGCAAGCCCAACACATGATATCCTGCACCATGTGGAAAGGTCCACATAGTCTACTGACATAGGTTAAGTCAATGGGGATGCAGAGACCAAGGGCCTATTCATACTTGGCTTTATTCTGGAATATATCCTGGAATAGGGGCCTGCTGTCTACATGGTAGTGCAGGCTACAGCAGGCCCCAGGTGAGGACTTCCAGAGTCTGCATTAGCATATGGGCCACACACCCCTATCCTGAGATATACACCAGCAGAAGGCCAAGTGCAAACAGGCCCCAAATCACTTTATTGCAAGTTTTCAGGATTGCATGAAATGACAGTTTTCACTTGCTCTTTGCACCTATGAGCAAAATGGTGCCGGGCATGTGATACAACAAAATATACATTTTACCAACTGTGGAAGCACTAAAGTATAGTGTACAAAACTATGTGATGACTAGGGATGTGAAGGAATATTCGTAACATTCAAAATTTGCATGAAATTGTCTAAATTGGCACATTCAAAGATTGACATTGAAGTTAGAATCAAATGTTTTGATACATTTGTATGAAGCTTAGTATGTATTCGTATGGGATTCGTACAGGACTGACCATTCGTATCGAATTCAAACCCTACTATATTCAAAGGGGATCTGTTCGAAAAAATATGAATTTTCTTGCATTTGATTCAATACAAATTGAATTTAAAAAACCATTAGTGCACTTCCCTATTCAGTACTGTATGTTGAAAAATCTGAGAGCCAGAAATTTATTGGAACAAAATCTTAAGTACCACCAGTATCCACTAGGTGGCATCCTGTCCCTTTATACCAATCACAGAGCAAACCTTTATGGCCATATTCTACTTGGAGTGTTATTTGAGAAGCAAAGATGCTAAATTAACCTTTCACAATACTAGTTGTAAATAGAATTCTGGTAATATCTCAGCTCATTCCAGTCTGGGGACAGGATCAGCTTTGGTTGTCCTGACAGATAATTTACTGTGGGAAAGATGGAGGGAGTGCTATCTGTTGATTCTGTTTGATCCTGCAGTAACTTTTGATACCATTGACCAAGGTATCCTGTTAGATTATCTCCATGAATTGGCAGAGTGTGATTCAAAAATTACCTCAATATACTGATGACACTTAAACTGTGCCTGGGTGCAGTGATAGGTTGGGTGAGAACCAATAAATGCATGCTGAATTGCTAGGATTCAGGCAGAGTTTGTTGGTAGGAAGTTTCCAAGTTCAGGAAATTCACGCTGTGGCTACAACAGAGACAGACATAGCAATGGCAGAAAAGGAGAACAAGGGGAAAACAGAGGCAATTGCTCAGAGGCAATGAAATGCTGCTTTGGGTGGCTGGGTAAATATCAAATAAATTTTGGTATAGCATGACTTCTAAGGTTGGAAATGATGGGGAAAATATATTTTCCTTTGTGGAAATCGCAGGGAAAGTTCCAGAAAGGGTTCTTGGTAGCATTTGAAGGATTCTTTCAAGGCAGGTTTACTACGTTTTTGTTTTATACTGTGTGAGTTCCCCACAGTTAAAAATTAAAAGTAGCATGTATTTAAAACAAAGGCTACCTGCCTTTGGCCATTTCTTCTTCAGCATATCTATTGCTTTTAATAAAACTTTTAAAATCTCCTACATGAGTTCTACAGAAATGGATAGGGCTGAATGAAAATTCTCACCCTACCTTGCAGGTAGCTAGAGCCACTCAGCTTCATGGAAGTTATACTTTGACAGGATTTGAAAGATCATGGTTTGACCAGATGTGCTGCATATAATCTTAACAAGATTTGGGGGATATTAAGGTGAGACAACTCCATACCTAGAAGAGGACAAATACTGCACAACTTCTGTTTTTTTACCATGGTAGTCCAATGCACTGCTGCAACCCAAAATAAAAATAGTGTCATGAAAGAGAGATACTGGGCCTGTCCCCAAGGAATAAAAAGTCTGCCAAGACTCTCCTTTTGCCTCTGAGCGTCCCCCAGCCAGGGTTTTTAACGAGGTTCCAGCGCTACAAAACGTGGAAATCGTGCAACAAAATACATGCACTTTAAACAACTCTTCCAGCGCTCTTTCTGTAAGTCGCGGGTTTTCCTCGCTACATTTACCTTGAGGACGCTCCGTGGCAAAAGGGGCGGGGATTGCCGCCTGCACACACAGCAGAAACACAAAAGCAGCTTCACTTTCTAAAGCTCAGAACTAAAGAGCCAGAATCACGCAGAATTGCAACATTGTTGCAATCGCTGTGAGGTGTGAAATGGGTGGATTATTGCTAGGGGTGGATTTTAAAGCGATAACAGGGAAAGTGATGAGTGAATGAGCGATCGTGCGCTGGACAGGGTGGATTTTTGAAAGCAAAAACAGGGAAAGTGGTGAGAGTGAATGTTTTCCAGCACGAGAAGCCATTTCGGAGGGGGGGAGATCTGGGAGACTAACAGATGGCTATTTTTCCTTTAGGCTTGTCAGGGATTGTCTTTCTGGTTGTGGCCACACTGAGCGCAGTCCCTCCCCATTCCCGCTGGCACCCTATGAACAAGAGCAGGGGCGGGGAGAAAAAGATGCGCGCAAAGAAAACAGGGATCCTATGGGGACGGAAGGTGCATTATTCCTGATTTGCATGGCACTTTTAAAGTCCACTTCAGTAAAGTGACAGTAGAGTGACAGTGGAGAAGTAAATAAGTCTTTTGGGGATGCAGCCACTGTCCAGGAATTTCTTAGTCACAATAAAAGACAGACAAACGGAAAGTGGGAGACAGATGACAGATGGCTGCATTCATGTGTAGCAAAGAAAATAGCTCATGAGAGGAGGACCCCCTAAGCAGATCTTCTGTGAACCCTGCCTACCTCACAGATTGGTTTCAATATGTACGGATACAAGTATTATTTGTCCAACAAAACTACCTTACCTTAATGTATACCTTTCTGAAAAGAATAGAAGGAGAGTGAAAAAAGCTCACTCTTCTACCAACAGCAAGAAATACAGGAGGGACTGACCCCTTAATGTCCATTTACAACGTGGAATATTGGCTTTAAGTGGTGCACCTGCAGCAGAAATCAACCATTTTTGATTGACCCAGAAGGCGGTGTGATAACGTCCATCTGAGTAACCACCACTGTAGGTGAGAGATTCATGCGCACTGCATTTTCAAACCACTTCAGAAGACTTGATAGAGCATTTAAGCTGAAGCATAATGAAACACATACATTGTGGTATCCGCTTCTCAAAATAAGCCGTTGAAAAAGCAAATGTCAAGCCACATCCTGTTTGTTTCTGTCCTGTACGTTGAAGGTTTGAAGCTGACACATTTTTAACAGATTGTTCTCAAATGTCTTTGTTTTGCAACCATTTTTTCCTCACCAAACTCCAGTGATCAATATAGTTTCCCAGTAACTTTTGCTGCAAATGTGTGTTATCAACATTTCAAGGCAAAATTAAAATTCATGGGAATGAAACATTTCATCTTCAAATGTGGACATTTGTTGGATCTGACCATGGTCGCACCTTCCCTTTAAACCTTCTGTCCGTCTTCAGGTCTGACTGCTCACACCTTTTCATTTCTATCTGTTTGATCTGTGGACTTTCCACACTACATTTAGACTTTCCTGAAGGGAAAGTCCACAAATAAAACGGATAGAAATGAAAAGGTGTAAACCACCAAATCTGAAAATGGACTGAAGAAGGTTTAAAGGGAAGGTGTGACCACAACCATTGTTGATTATTTTGAAAAAGTCTAGTTCTACCATTGTTGGAGACCAAATATATTCAATATTTTGAAAATCATCTAGTTACACCATTATTCAGTGCTAAGTGAAGGGCCATGGGCTACTATATATCTTTAAACAAGCAAATAGTACATTACTAGTACATTACTAATAGTGTTGTTCAAAATAAAAATGCACCCAATGTATAAAAAACTTTTTTCCCAAGAAGAAGACTTGGGGCAAAGTTAGTTAACTTGTTTCTTACAAGCAGAACTGGAAAAGATTGCAAGCCATTGTGCAGAAGAGGAAATTTCAGGTCATGCTGCTGTTTCGCAAATCTTAAAAGTTGCCTCCTGCTTTTATTTTTTTAAAGTTTGTAGACACAGTTTGTTCATACACCAAATTATGATATAGATACTGTGTTGACACCTATTATGAAGCTTAGGGCTATATACTGGCAAAGTACAAGCCTAAAAATGCATGTAATAACAACAATAAAAACAAGCTTTTGTATCTTCAAGCATTGAACAAGTTGAGAACACTTATTTATTTTATTTAGGAAATTTATATCCCACCATGCACCAAATGGTCCCAGGGCGGGTTACAATGAGAAGAAAACATATCCAATAGTAAAGAGGGCCTTCTTTCTTTCTTTCTTTCTTTCTTTCTTTCTTTCTTTCTTTCTTTCTTTCTTTCTTTCTTTCTTTCTTTCTTTCTTTCTTTCTTTCTTTCTTTCTTTCTTTCTTTCTTTCTTTCTTTCTTTCTTTCTTTCTTTCTTTCTTTCTTCCAAAGACAGACATTAAAAGCTAGCTTGCTACATCTTGCCGCTTTTGTTTTCAACAATTGGATTTTCTCAAAATAACAACATGCATAAAAAGAAAGACAGGAGTCTCAGCAAATGTTTTCTGTAAATTTACTTTAAAAAGCGAGAGATCACAGCAGAGAATGCAAGATGACAGCATCCAGAAACCAAAGTTAAGCACACTTAATACCATTGATTTCAAAGAGCAATTTGAGCAAAGCCAGAGTGGAAATCCTATGACCATTTAATGGGGTCCAGGATAAGCCCTGCTTGGATTAGTAACCCCAACACATAAGGGAGTGAAATTTATTTCTCCGTTATAAAATCAATTGTGGTTTAAAGCTGCAGCTGTAAGCCAACTTACTTACCAGTAAACATACATAAAATTGGTGAAAGAAATGCAGGAAACATCCATAATGCAAAAGAGAATCTTGAATACATAAGAGTATCAAAGAGCTACTTCCATCTCAGAGCAAATACTTGTATAATATCAAAACCATTTAATAGACGATGCCTCTATCCTTTTGGAATCTGTGTTTCTGTGCCAGGCAGTTCCAGGGAAATGACATCTATGGCATGAGCTGTCATAGGGATGAAAAACAGAGCAGATAGTTAATCCTAGACCAAATTTGAAGATATATATACCTTCCAGGTGAGTCGATATTTGTAGCAACTACAGCATCCCTACACGGCTAACCCAGGGACACCATTAGGACCATGTACTCCTAAATTTAAATTGTGTGTCTTGGGAGGAGCACCTTGTGAAAATGTCATCTTATACAAATGACGACCCAAGTCCTGTTCTTCCCTTGAAACCACTCTACCTGGCTTGACATTTGTGAGCTCAATGTTCCTTTAGCATCTTGTCATCCTAACTCCTAAGGTATGGTAACAGAAATAGGAAGAGGGACCCATTTTTTGTCTTATACAAAAGTTCATCTCCTGCATTAGATAATATGTTACAATGTGGCTATGTTCCATGAAGGGTTCATGGATCATTTCCAGCTTTTGAGGCTTTAGCTGTAATATACATTTCTAAAAAAGAAGATGCATACAATTTTTTAAAAGATGCATAAAAAGAATGAAGCATAACCTATTTTTTTTAATAATCTTTTGGTTCTTTTCTAAGCAGATGCATTAAATATAAAGCCTGAGGGCAGGGACCTGTGTAAGATTTTTATAATATTGTAACCCACCCTGAGACCTCCGGGTATAGGGCGGGATAGAAAAACAAACAAACAAAAGGAAGGAATTTTTGTGTATGCAAAAAAAGCCAAAAGTAGCTTAAATTTGATGTCTCTGAATTTGAGGCCTTGACCAAATACCCCACACTGAATCCAGCCATTGGTTAACCCCATGCACAGCAGGTAGGTTTAGGCAGCATAGTTCAGCATACCATTACAGAGTTGGGCCTTCCATCCATCCCTCCATCCATATTTTTATCCTGCTCTATACCGGAAGGTTTCCAGGCAAGCAACAACATCTAAAATCAAACATCATAAAAACTCAGATCATTCAAGCTGTGGGGTCTGAGCTTTCTGCAACACACCAGGAAAGGGATCTCGGGGTTTTGGTGGACAGTTCAATGAAGGTGTCAACCCAGTGCGTGGCAGCAGTGAAAAAAGCAAATTCAGTGCTGGGAATAATTAGGAAGGGAATAGAAAATAAGACAGCAAGTGTCATTTTGCCCCTTTATAAATCAATAGTGAGGCCACATTTGGAATATTGTGTACAATTCTGGTCACCACACCTCAAAAAGGATATTGTGGAACTAGAGAAGGTGCAGAGAAGGGCAACCAGAATGATTAAGGGTCTGGAACACCTCCCTTACGAAACGAGGCTACAACGTCTAGGCGTCTTCAGTCTGGAGAGACGGCGTTTGAGAGGGGACCTGATTGAAGTGTATAAAATTATGCACGGTACAGAAAAGGTGGATAGAGAAAATTTCTTTTCTTTTCTCTATCGCACAACATTAGAACCAGGGAGCACTCTATGAAGCTGATGGGTAGGAGAGTCAGGTCTGACGGGGGAAGTATTTCTTCACCCAGAGGGTCATCGGCTTATGGAATGTGCTGCCGGAAGAGGTGGTGACAGCTACCAGTCTAGATGGCTTTAAGGTAGGGTTAGACAAATTTATGGATGACAGATGTATCAATGGCTACTAGAATGAATGCCTAGGTGCATCTTTCAGGCTGGGGGGGGGTAGGAACCAGGGCACTTCTAAGGCCATCTGCTGGGACTCAAGAGCAGGAGAAGGTTTGTCCTTGTCTCTGCTTGAGATGCCCATGAGCATTTGGTGGACCACTGTGTGCGACAGGATGCTGGACTAGATGGGCTGTGGCCTGATCCAGCAAGGCTTCTCTTATGTTCTTATGTTCTTAAGCAGCAGGTGAGGCCTGCCATAGACTGCAGTCGCATGTGGACAACAGACCCCTATCTCAAGATCTATTCCAGAATAAGAATAATAACCCGGTTGGGAAGTTGGAACTGGTGCAGAAGTTAGCAGCTCATCTGCTGATGGGAATCTCTGGCTGGACACATATCACGGTGGTCTTAAAGGATCTGCACAGGTTACCTATTTGCTACCAAGCCCAATTCAAGGTGTCTGAAGGAACCTTCTCCCCTATACTACACCTTCTCCCATAGTCTACACTGAGATCTCAAGGAGAGGGCCTTCTTGTAGTTCCTTCTTTTGCAGAGGTATGAGGCATAGGGACATAGACAAGTGCCTTCTCTGTGGTAGCCCCTAGACTTTGGAACAGCCTCCCTTTTGAGGTTTCCCAGGCATTGGCACTTGGTGAAAACATATCATTTCAACCAGGTTTTTGCAATCTAAATAGCTTCCTCAGGGTGCTGCTTTTTTAGGAAAGGGGGAGGGATGTGGGAGGGTGGGCTGATATTTTAAATTATGATATATTTTTTTCTTTTGATATGTTTTATTCTTATTGTAAGCTGCCCTGGAACCATTTGGTGAAGTGCGGGATATAAATTTATTAAATAAATAAATAAATAAATAAATGCAGAAAGGTCCCTCTACAGAATGCTAAGAGCACAGCAAGTTCTCCTGGGCCTCAGAGTCATCTGGATCCTGAGACCTTGGAGGACCTTTTGCCCACACAGGTGTGTGGCTTCCACAGTGATCCAATGGTGACCTTAAGCTTCTGTGCAGACCCTTCCATGGTGAGCTATACATTTTTTGAGCCAACCTTGAACTGAAACATGCATGAGAAACGAATGGAGAATGGGCACAAGCTCTAAGCTACTCATGTGTGTGTATTGGGGGAATTGCTCTGTGGTGCCCGCGAGGTCCCCTCACCCTAAAATTAAGTTATTTTGGCAAAATTACGAAGTCTGGTGAAATTGGGATGTCTATACATTTAAAAGTGTTGTCAAAGTGTGTTTTTTAGAAATGGTAAGTAGCTTAAGGGAGGGGCTAGTCAAGCTCTCCAGGAGGGAGTGTGAAATAGAATCCTGGCAGAGTCTCAACCAATCAGGATGAAGCTAGCCAGCCAGGCCCATATTTAAGGGAGCCTGAGGGAACAGTTAGTGTTCTCTGCCTGGGGTTAACTGACCAGAGGGGGTTAACGAAGGAGGGAAACGGGCTCTAAGCTGTCCTGAGGGAAGCTGGGGAATAGAGTCCTGAGTCATTGGTGAATAGACAGTGTTTGGAAAGTAAAAGAATTGAAATGGTTATACGTTACTTATGCTGCTGGCATTAATCTGAATAGGTTGGAGTCCTTGGGCTGAGTGAGGAAGCAGGGGACTATACAGTTTGATGAACTGAAGTGTCTAAGTGTAACATGAAGAAGAAACTGATCGAAACCTGAATTGTAAACAATAAACTTGTTTTCTTGCTGTTTAAAAGAAGCTTCAGCTGAGTACTCTGT
>MTQE01000390.1:1610475-1623418 GCA_014337955.1 Aspidoscelis marmoratus
ACCCACTGCTGGTTAGGCTGAGTTGGGGGAGGAGCTCAGACAGTGAGTCTAGCTGTATTGTTACCATAAATATCAAGACTTAGAGACAGAAGGAAGAGAGACATTTAAAAAAAGGGAAGTTCTGACTTTGAATCATTATTTTAGAATATAAATACACGCTACCCAAAACAGTAAAGTAACTTAAACTGAAACGTTATAAAAATTACAACTGGTGGCAGCCTTTACATCTGGTGGCAGACGTTACATGCTCATATTACCACCCGTGGTAAACTGTGAGGCAATATCTAAAAATAAACTACAGAATGTGTAAGTGTAATGCAAATAGACATGATATTTGCTGATTACTTTCTATAGAAATTTGGGCACAATTTTTGTAGCAAGTTATATAAGGCTCCAGGGACAGCCAGAAAGATTGCTCAGAAAGCCTCCATCTGCAATCTTTAACTAAGGCAGAGGATTTGTAACATGATGGGCAGTTTTTCAGCAGCTTAGGGTAAGCATGAGATGAGCAGATTGCACAAATAAGGCCAACTGTCAGTATTCCGGCAGGCAATCTGTGCAGGACCCAGTATAAATGTTTCATGCCATTTGTGCAATGTCCTCATCACAAGAGCACAAAGTACAAATTGGGCCTTCAGGTGAAGTTTCACCACAAGATTAATCAGTTCTTTCTCAAAGCCCTGCTGTTTTAATTGGTTCTGAAATGCAGGCATACACTCTGTCTTAATAAGGCAGCCCCTTAAATCTCTCTCCAGGAAAGCTGATGATGTTATCTGAAATCGTTCAAGGGAAGACACCCTCCTGGCTTGGGGGATGCTTCTGTTCTGCAGGTAGTAGGTTTCAGTATAAAGAGATGCAGGTAGAGTATTAGATGGCAATTTTGAATGGATCAATAGCATAGAGCATAAAGGAAGGACAAAGATTAAATGAAACATCACGCTCTGAATTTTCCAGAATATAAAATCTATATCTTTCTATCTGTATCTATCTGTATCCATCCATCGATTGATCGATCGATCCATCAATCCCTCCCTCCCTCCCTCCATCTATCCATCCATCCATCCTTCCATCGATTCATCGATCCATCCATCCATCCATCCATCCTGCCCTATACCCGAGGGCTTCAGGGTGGATGACAATAAAAATCTCTATAAATACAGGTAAAGATCTCCAGACTAGGGATGTACATGAAAATTCATAACATTCATTATTTGTATGAATTCATACGAATTCGGACATTCATACAGGAATCAAATGTTACAACATTAACATTTGTATGAATATGTATGTTTCAGAACATTCAAACGAATAGTTTGTACATTCGTTAAACTGGGGGTATGTATCAGATATGTATGCATTTGTATAGGATCCGTATGCATTTGTATCAGATATTTATATGAATACATATGAATATATTTGTATTGAATAGAATCCTACCACATTCGAAGGGGATCTTTTCAAACAAATATGAATTTTCTAACATTCAATTCGTTATGAACTGAATGCCAAAAAAACCATTCATGCACATCGGTACCCCAGCCTGCTGTCTCTTCCCCACTCGCCTCAGACAAGATGGTTCACTGCTCCTTTAACTGTTGAGGGTTGTGGCACAGGCAAGAGGACCTCACTGGTGGATCTTAAGGCATCAGCAGAAATTTGGAGGTCAAGCTAGTTACAACCTTAACTCTGAATTTGATTCATTAGCAGATTGACAGATGGTACAGTTCTTTTAGGACTGGCATGACACATATCCAGTCAGTGTTTCCAGTTAGCTGTCTCATTACTATCTTCTGCACCTGTTGCAACTTCCAAACCTGCACCACCATGTTATGAATTTTAATCTCTTGTCCTCTGTTTTTTACTTTGAGACCCAGTCCTCAGAAGATTTGGTGCAGGTTATAAATCCAAACATGAGAAGAATATCGAAAAATCCAGGGGCTGGCTACTCAGGCTGGCAGCCACTGACAGAAACAGCAAACACTGTACATTACCTTTTTCCTTAGCTTCAGTCCCACCACAAATGCGCCATACAAGGCACTCTTCAAAATGAGAAGAATGTACACCAGCTTCCCAGTATTGGCAGTTCTGAGATAGGGCTCTAAGAATCAAGAATGGGTGGAAATATAAATAATAACAGGATGAAATATTCTTTCACAGGGCTACAGTCATGGCAAAGAGTACTTTGGAGTACTTTCCTGTTTGACTATGGTCATTTGCTTGGAGTGGTTTAATTATTCTGCTCCAGCCCTGTTCCAGACCAAGCATTGCAAGTGCCATCCACGTCACAAGGGCAAGGTGTTGTCTGTAAACCAACCACCAACAATGCAGAGACTCCATAGCTGTTCTGGTCCACACAGATGAGGGCCTTTCACACCTCACTTAGGTGCAGATGACCATTAGAAGTGAGATCTGGAGTTGAAGGCCATTTGCTGCCTTGTGGATGACAGAACCAATAGGCCCAGAGCCCAGAATATGGCTGCTGTGGAATGTCCATTAGCAGCAGCAAGAGCCATGCCAGGACTCCCAGGGATGGAGAGGAAACTGCACCAAACATTGACCATTTTTGGTCCACCACTGTGAATCCTAGCAGGGCCTCAGCCCTTATGTTCCTTCTTTGCCATCTTCATTCATCCACATGGGGGGTGGACATGTCCCCATTCAAAGTAGTGTAAGAGCCTTTCAAAGAGCATTATGGTAGGAATGCTTTTATCGGAGGGTGCAGCAACAAGGAGGCTGAGCAACACTGCACCTGGACATTTGGATACCATGACCCCTTGTTGCCTGAGAGGGCCCGTCAAGCCCAGGTGTAGATGATGCCCAAGCCAGCCAGCCAGTATTTACTTAACTGTCATTCAGCAACAGTTGGCTTTTTGCTGTGGTGAGCAGGAAGCAAGGGGGCTTTGGAGCATCTGACTAGCTGTTGACTTTAGTGTTTACAATCACACTTTGTGTCTGTTTTTATCTCATTCTGCATGGCACAAGGGGGCATTTTGCTTTCTTTGCCAGGGGCCCATTCTACGCTAGCTACCAAAGTAAGGCGATAACAGCTTACCTTTGCTTTCATCGCTCCCATCACAATCTGAAAGCAGAAAAGAGAGAGGGGAAATCAGCTATTGTGAGGAGTTGTAAACAAAAAGAAGAAAACCAAGGGTGTTCCATTCTCCTTGAAAGATAACTTTTTGAAAGTGTGGCTTAAAATTCTACACACACTAGGGGTTAAAGGACGGAGAAGTAAAGAACACCGTGGTTTCTTATTTAAGAAAGGAGAGCATTATAGTGCAAATATCTTTACAGGTGAAAGTTGGAAAAGTAGGCAAAGAGGTTTCAGCGAAGACTAGGTTCAGAAGATTTGAACTCTACAGTTTCTCATAGACCTGTAGACAAACTAAACGTTGTTTAGAACTTTATAGGGTTAAATATAGCAGACCAGGTTTTATAGACACACACCACTATCATCATCCATTTTTTAATCTGCTGCTTGATGGAGATTTCCTCAAGCTTCTTCTGTACTAAGTAGTTCCTTTTCATAATCTACCAGGATGCGTTTCCATTCCGTCGACTTATCTGCCAAGTGAGCGCTTCCTTTGTCTTTTCTTGCCTTGTGGTATCCTGTTGAATATTTCCACTGTAGGATGAAATCTTTGACATTTCATTCAAAGTGAATGGAATATTTGAAAATCAGAATTCATACAAATAAAGAAAAACAAATTTCTGGACATCCGAACTGATACGAATACACATGCATCTATTCATTCGGATATGCAATATGTATATAATGAAATGTATGCATCCGTACACATCCCATATGCATTCCGTATGCATCCTGTTTTCATCCCATATGTATCCGTACCATTGAATGTCCGAATTATTTGTATGAATAACTCAAAATATTTGCATTTGTACAAATACTAAAGTACAAATATCTGGACATTTGATTTGTATACAAATGTCCAAATTGAATTTGTATGAATAATGAATATTTCAGATATTCATGCACAACCCTATTCCACTATCCAACAGTCATTTCTTCCCACAATACATCTAGCCCTCTGGAATTTCAAGCTTTTCCTTTTGGAAATAATGGTCCTTTCTGCATTGGGTCTTATTCCAGATTATATCCCACAATAGGAGCCCGCCATTCACAGCCTGATGCAGACTACAGCAAGCCTTACCGGGGACCTGCCATTTCGTGCACCAGAATGTGGATGGCAGACCCATTTTCTGGGATATAACCCAAAATAGGGCCTAGTGCAGAAAGGGGCATAATTTCTTTATTAATTACTTCAAACACATATCTTCCCTTGCTTCTTGTCTTGTCTGCAATTTTTTACAAAGGTCCCTGTGCAAGTGTGCACACATGCAAACATGTGCACACAAACTCATATACACGGGGGTGGGGTTTTACAATTAATTGTATCTGGATTCCTATAATCTGAATGTAAAAACACGATGCATTCTCTCCATCTTAATAAAGCTATAAATAGTGACAAAAAACAGCATAATTCAGCACCGCTAGAAGATTTCAGATTATGAGTCATTAACAGATATATGTGAACATTCCTGATAATAACCTGGCAGCTAGAAGACTTACAGAATAAAGTAGACTTTAGCTAGCAGTATCACTTATAATCATTTCCCATAACTTACAAAGGTTGAGTACAGTTTGCAAAACTGTGTTCACACCTAAGTTTTGATTCCACTTCAGTCTACTTTCAGAATGGAAGAACACCTCAGCAAAATGAACAGTCATTTTCTTTCTGCATTATTTAACTGAAACGTAATGCTGAAAGGAATCAGCTTGTCACTTTGCTGATGTGTTCTCCTACTCTGAAAGTGGACTGAGGCTACATTAAAACTTAGGCGTGAATGCAGACAAGATGTATCTTGCCAGTTGGCTTGATTTGCAGAATATGTTCAGGTAGCCGAATTCAGCACTTCTTGGGGAAGAACTTTGTAGGAATTAGATTTTCAAACCTATGTAAAAAGAAGTCTAAACTTCTTTAAGAAACTAATTCATTTTTCATGGCAAAGAATATTTTCAGATTCACCACTCACCTACACCATTGATAGCCTCTTTAAACACTAAAGATGCAGAGTAGTTGTAGAACGTGACAGAACACAGGAATTTGTTCCATGGATTCAGCCACTCATCCTTGGTGATTCTTAAACGACTGACCAGTGAGCATTTCTTCTCCTCACATTTAGTTTCCTCCGTCTTTACTCCATCTTCTCTTCCCTTGCTGTTGACAGACCAGCTAAGTTGGACGTGATCTGGGTAGAAATCCCTGGCCAAACATACAATTGTGGCTTTCTTCTTTTCTTTGAGCTCCTGTGCAGATGGGGCAAACAGGGTCACCTCTGGGGGCTTGGGTTCATCTCCAGGTTCTGGAAAACAAAATAACACATGGTATACAGAAATGACACTATTCTTCAACCAAACATTTGCTCCCTTTTATCAGTTTGCCACTGGATGATGGCAAGCATGAAGTATCATATAGCAGGTGTGATGAACCATCGTGTACTTTACTTCTCCATCTGTGGCTCACACTTTTCTGTACTTAGGTGTTGAGGAATGAAGAAGAGAAAGGAAGAGATGGGTGTGTATGTGCAAACCATCTTTAACTAGGGGTATCTTCAAGTGCAGACTAAACTCACAATTCTTCTGGCATTGTATATATTGGGAATACCAGATATAATTGCAGGATTCCCAATATAGTCCCAGTTTAGTCAATTGATAACCTGTAATATCACTGTAATGGGAAATTCAGTTTCTTGTAATAGCAATTCTTACCTTGGTGTCTGTTGAGCCCTTCTAGAATGAGCTTGCTTGGCACTACCAAAAGCCAACTAGAGTGCAAAAAAACAACAAAAGAAGTGGGCAGGCACTTGGCTGGTTTCCAGTATCTCCAGTGAATTTATTCTGGAAAGGCCTAACAGACATGAAGGTTAGCCCGGGTCTGCTCCTCCTGTCTGGAGAGGAACAAGAAGAAGCAGTTGTCGGATCTTTAGGTCCCACATTGCTTCTTACCATCTGGAGGCAACCAAAATCCCATTTGAATGCCAAGAGCTGAGGGAATATGGAAAAAAAGAAGGTGGCAACATTGCCCTCACTTCCAGCCTTCATAGAGTGATCCATCTTTTCTACAAAGAGCTTGCATAATTAAGCCAAAATAGGCCTCCCGGAAGCTAGAAAAGCACTTCCGGTTCTGGGATTGCACACCCCCAGAACCAAAAGGCCTGTTCATGATTATCCAGTGTTTCAGGGAACTACAGTGGGACCCAGAACATATCCCCAGTGGATATGGGGGCCCAACTGTATATAAAATCATGCATAATATAGAAAAGGTGGATGGAGAAAAATTATTTTATTACACAATACCAGAATCAGGGGATGAACAGGAAAGTAAGAACTCACAGGGGGAAGAATTTTTTCATTGAGAGAGTCATTCATCTATGGAATTTACTTTCAGATAAGGTGGTGACAGCAGCCAGCCTGGGTACCTTTAAGAAAAGATTAGACAAATTCATGGTGGACAGGTGTATCAGCGGCTACTAGAATGGATGCTAGGTATTGCATTTAGGCTGGAGAGACAGGCAGAATGCTTCTAAAGATTTTGCCTTTGTCTTCTAGTTGAGAATGTCCAGAAACAACTTGTGGGCCATTGCATGAGACAGAATTTTGGACTAGTTGGGCTTTGGCCCAATCCAGCAGGACTCCCCTTATGACCTTATGTCCTTATGTCCTTAAGAAATGTCTAATACAAGTTTACATTCATCCATATGATCTGCATTTTATTGACCTAAACTTTTGTACAGAGTTGGAAAAATAGTTTAAGTTTCATTTGGTTCTATCTTATCTGAACTTGAAGTTAAGGAAGGCTTAAGTTAAGGAGAAGGAGGAGGAGGAGAAAGAAGAAGATTCTCTGAGGCGGCTCAGTGACAGCCTAGAATTGAATACACACCATCTCCCCCACATAAACATTCTGTGCAAGAAGAGGTGGATTACAGAAGCATTGGGAACATGAGGGTCACACACTCTCTTTATGAGGAGTCCCTTTTCTTAAGCCTGAATACAACCTACAGGTAACAGATGCTTTAGGATGAATTGGGAACCAGAAGATGACAGCAGCAAAGCACCTTTGGAATCACAAGAAGCACATTTACCTTTAACTTACTTCAGTGCTACTTACTCCCCAAAAGAAATTTAACTGTTGTTGAATCAAGATAGAATCTACACAGAACAGGAGGATTTCCTACAGGCACGCTATTAAACAACAGCAGGATACTTGGAGCACTTTTCTTATTGTGAAGAATACTCCGCTTTCTTATGGAATATCCAAACATAGGCCGCATCCCCATTACAAGCTTACTTCGGTTTCAAACCATTTTCAATCCTCGCAGACCCCACCTCAGTTTGGCTTAACACGCTTTCTGCGTGTTAAATTGCCCCAAAGCATTGTAAATGTTAACTCTGGATCGTGCACTTGATACGTGTTACATTTTTTACTGTGGGGACCCTACCGTTTTAAGGGATGAGAATCCATGTTCAGGGTTTCCCTCTCCCTATAGCTTGCTTCCAAAGACAGTGATGTCAGTGTAAAAATCCAACCTTCACAGCAGCCACTACACTGTAGCAATCCAGGCACTTCACACCTGATAACAATGTTGCAATTTTGCGCAATTCTAGCTCTTTGGAGTTCTGACCTTTAAAGGGGAAATGAAAGCAGGGACAGGTGCTGGGAGATGTGTGAATGTTTAAAGCCCCCTTGCTTGAGTTGCTGCTGCTGCTGTGTGCCCTGGGCTATGGGGAGAATCGCTGGCTGCCCACTGCCGGTTTTCCTCCATCCAGGCAAGTGGCAGCCACCCAGCCAGGCTCGGTGAAGGGGTCCGTTATGGGTGGCGCGTTCACGCCAGGAGGAAGAGGGCAGGGCAGCCCTGGAAAGAGCTTTTAAAAAATAGCCACTTGAGTCA
Source organism: Aspidoscelis marmoratus (assembly GCA_014337955.1). Lineage (NCBI taxonomy): Eukaryota > Metazoa > Chordata > Lepidosauria > Squamata > Teiidae > Aspidoscelis > Aspidoscelis marmoratus. The sequence continues at coordinate 1,618,447 of MTQE01000390.1, forward strand.
CGTACACCATGTACAATCCTCAGAATCCGGATCAAACGCGATTAAGTTTAAAGTAATGGGAACAGGCAAATTCACGTTTGTATCTGGTTCTATTATTTCGGTTTAGGGAAACCAAATTAAGCTTATAATGGGGATGTGGCCATAGTGGAATAAGTAACTGACATTTGGGTACAGTCAAAGATGGGGTTGACCAGCCATAACTTCCCAGAGTGATAATACATATCTTTTTATGTGCTTCTGGCAATTCATTGGTCATGCTTTCTGACCTTAACATGTTTTCTAGCACTAGTTTCCGTCACAAGTTTCTTGGGAGTAGTTCAAACCAGACCACATCAGAAAAATGAAAAAGAGTACTTTTTCAGGCTTGTCACTGAATTCGTTTAAGGAAATAATGCTGTGTCTTTAATACTTTAAAAAAAAAAAAACACTATAGAGGAGGCTTTGTTTCCTGGGGAGGAAATTCTCCAAAACCCTCTGGCTTCAACTCTATATTTGTATTTACTGAACTTGTAATGCATTTGATGTACAGAATCACATATAAATTAATTTGGTAGTTAAACACATACACAATTACTGAATAATAACACAATTTTCTGTGAAAGAAATACTTCAAGATCTCATATGTCTAGTCCTTTCATTTTTAAGTATATTTCAGAAATAGGTTTTTGTATACACATACACACATGAATGCCATTCAATTTATTGTTCATAAGGCCAGGAGAATTAACTTATAGCAATCTATTTTTTAAAAAAAGTATTTATACTATACATTTTCTTCTTGCATTTTCTTTCTCTGAATTTACCATTTTGGGAATGGGAGTGGAATTAGATTAGCATGGCCACTTTGTTGAAGAGCGGGGGTGGGGGGGACAACAAGGTAAGTTTGCGTATTGCAACCAGTGTTCCTGATTTAACAAAGAAAAGAAAATCTCACTGTGTCTCCACTTCAGTTTACAATGTAGGCTGCATCCAGTTGTCAGTTACTTAGTCCACTATATTTGGATATTCTGAAATAAAGCACTGACATTCTGGAATAATCTTGCCTTATTCCAGAATATCCAAATATAGCAAAATGAGTAAACAACCTCTTGGCCAACCTTAATCATTTCAATTAGATTTAAAATGAGACAAAACCTTTAAAAGTCTGTCTGATGCAACAGATTGTTAAAAACACTAATATTTTAAATGATACTTACATGTTCTCCCCACCCCCAAAACATGCTCTAATAGAGAATCCTACCTAAGACAGTGAGTTTGGTTCCAGCTCCGAAGAATATCTCATATCCACCAGAGCACAGAGATACATGGCAGTATGAAAAATCTTTTTCTTCTGATCTAGTTTTTCCTTGACTTTGTAGAATCATGCAGACTGCACTTCTGTTATAGGCAGTTTTCTTAAAGAAATTTTTGGACATCTGGAAAGCCCTTCAACCCCATATCTGGTTTCTGGATGGCAATCACATGCCCCCCTCACTTGGTTTGGCAAGACAAAAGGAGGAATGAAAAGTACGAAAAGAGTTACTGTGTTGCCATCCCAGTATTCTACTTAAGCATTAATGATGGCATGGCCCTGGTCTACCACCTGTTTCTCAGTTGCGTGGTCACAATGTAGAATGCTACACTCACAAAATGAACAAAATCATTGTGGAATTTCTAGCATCACGTACAGAACATCCATGACCATTTCCACACTGTACAAATTATCACGTTCTGTGCTGACCTGCTTTACATAACCCAGCCCATGATGGGCCAAGTTGCCACTGGGGCATCCTACAGGCTATCTGCATTGTGGGAAGCCTAACCCAGGCCATTTTCAAGGGCCAGAATCAAAAGTTGCCAGCTGGGACAGTTTTGACTTGGTGCCCAGAAGTGGCACACTTCTGGCACTACTTCTGGGTTTGGTATAGTGGTCCACAGCCCACATGCTTTCTGCACATGGACCACTGGCCATGTATACCATATAAATTGCTTAGTTGACTGTTTATACAAACAGTCTACCCTTGGAACAGGCTACAGTGCCATTTTCATACCATAGCTCACTCCAATGTCTTGTCCAGAGTGGAAACTTGATCTACCAAGGGGTGTGGCCTCCTGGTAAACTGATCTGTAGTGCAGACAAGGTATTTCAAAATGCTTCTTGGGCCCATCAACCAGCCCTGCATAGATTCTCCCCATGTTAGTGAGAAAGATTGGGGTACATGCCTTTTTATTGGTTTTCTTCATGGAAGGTTCAGTAGGTGTGTAGAAGAAATTCCAGTAGATATAGCTTCACACACAAGAAATATCTACTGAAATTCTGTCTTCAGCAACTCTGTTGAAAGTTTATGTGGGGCTTGTCCTACTTTTCTTCTAGCCATTGGTTTCCTGAGAACAACTTTTCACAGAATTGTATGCATAGGTTACATTTTTCTCCGTGCCCACTGCTGTTAACATTATTACCAGCTACCAAGGAATGCTATTTGCACTTTTTGCTTCTATCATCATCTATAAAACTGTCATTGCACTGAACTCTGGTTGATCGCATCAACAAATCTATTCCATGTTCTAGATGTTCTAGATGCATAAGTAGTTTGCAATTATCTTCTTACCTATTAAATGCAAACACCTTTAAGATCAACTTGAGGACCTTCAGGTATAGGGTGGGATAGAAATGCAAATAATAAATAAATAAATAAATAAATAAATCTGATCCCTCTTGCTCCAAACCCAAATTTATACCTGATATAAAAAGTGATGTAACACAATTCCAAGGTTTTTTAAAATGAATGAATTTTTTAATAAATTCAAAGATTATTCTAAAATGTCTTTCTCCATAATAATATTATTTACAAGTGGCAAACCCCCAAGAAAGGATTTTAAAGCACTTTTTAACTGTGTCTGCCAATGAATTTTGACACATCCAAAGCAATTTTTCTCCAGTGTTTTTACTACAAGAAACATTCTAATACTGCAAATTTAGTATTATCCTGAGATCTTCCAGACAGCAAATTTCCATGCTATATACACAATCCAGCTAGAATTTCCCAGCCCTGTAAAGACCTCTTGCTTTCAGCAGAAGAGCTTAGCTGATTTTAAACCATCTACTGAAAGCACTGGGGCCAACAAAGGGTTTTTTTCTCATTAATGCAATTCCCACTTCATGTGCTAGCTGCACTACATGGTTAGACTATATTTAGATCTGCATGTTAATTATCAAATATTTACACATCCCCTTACCACTTATACCTATAATTAATACCACTGAAAGCAAAGCTACTCCCAATTTGCATTCACCAAGCAGGTTCAGTGTTCTAAAATGCATTTAGGTTTCAGACAAGAACAACCTAATTATTCCATTCTGAAACAAACATAGCTTATCTCATCACCTGAATATATTTTTCAGTGATAAATCTTTCATCTTTCTTTGATTTTTAAAGCAGCATTTACTATTGCTGTTTCAATTTAATGCATTATTTAAATTTCTATCTCCTCCTTCCCTTAGCAACAGTGATTCTATTATTTATATATTTGCTCTGCTGGCTCTCAATTCTGTATCATTTTCACTTTTTAATATAATTTGCTTTATTCTCTTCCTCGTTGAATGCTCCTCAAAACTTCATTATGTCCATTGTTCACATATTTCTTACCTAGTACAGTAAGTCGTGTTCCATCTCCAAAATACAGCCTATCTGCAGAACACAGCATTTCATTGCTGCTGATAAACTTACTTGTAGTAGGAGTAGAAAAGGCATACAGCATCTGCCATTAAACAAATGAAAACAAGCTGTATGCTTCTTACTCTGAATTCTATTGATATATTAACCCTTGTTTAATGCACTGGAGCCACTTGTTATAAATTATATTCATTGCTTCACTCTTCTGCCCTGACTTGTGATTACAGATGGTTCAGACCCAAACTCTCGAAATCTTCAAAAATCTAACCATTTTTTAAAATGAAGATTTTTCCAAATTTACACTGTGAGGTTTCAACCCCATTCCTATGGAATGAGTCAGATGCCAAATTTAAAACTTCTTATAACTTAAGCTTTCAGTTTTTACAAAATTTGAATGAATTCAAAGTTTTATGTAAAAAGACCAAAGCTTCCTCCAGGCAGCACTTACTTAATCTGTATTATTTAGATAATCTGGAATAAAGCACACCCAGACACATTTTATTCTGGATTATTCATGCATTATTCTGGATTATCCAAATAATACAGATTAAGTAAGTGCTCTGTGGATGAAGCTCTAGTTGTGGAGGCCTGATGAAGTATTGTTTTCCAGAGTGAGCCTTTTCTCTGTTCCAGGAGGGCAGAACAGGTCACTCTTTCCCAGAACAAGCAACCTATCCCACAGTGAGCCAGCTTGCTGCTGCAGAGAGACAGTGCTGACTTTATTTGGATGGCCTGTCCCGCACCAGGTCCAGCCATTGCATCCAAAGAGCTCTCAAGTGTAGCACCAAAGCTTAGAGGAGAAGGATTTTGCACTTCTGCCCTTTAGACTTATCAGTGAGGCCACTTTCAGGATGAACCCACTTCCAATGGTGTTTCCTGGACCTGGAGGTATCCCCATTTTGAGTGCCTTAACCCAGTCCACACTTTATCCAATGCAGAAGAGACATGAGGATGACAGGCCCTTATTTATTTATTATTTACATTTCTAGCCCACCCCATACCCAAAGGTCTCTGGGCGGGTAACAACCGCTAAAACAACAGATTAAAAACAATATACATTAAAAGAACTTTAAAAATTCACATTTAAACCCTTGTTCTAGCATTTATCTCAGAACAACTCAGAATGCAGGAAGGGCCTATGTTTGCTGGGTGGATGGATAGGTGGACATATCCAGGCACTGTTATGGTTTTAATAAGTTTAATATGGCTTTATTGTGTTCATGTTATATGTTGGAAACTGTTCTGAGACCGTGGAGTATAGGGTGGAATAAACAAACAAACAAACAAACAAACAAACAATAAATAAATAAATAAATAAA
>MTQE01000390.1:1623682-1652064 GCA_014337955.1 Aspidoscelis marmoratus
ATAAATAAATAAATAAATAAATAAATAAATAAATAAATAAATAGAAGAAGAAGAAAGACACTGGAGAAATTAACTAAAATGTAAAAGATGTTTCTAATGCATGTATCTTACAAAAGCCGAAAACACTAAGGGACTTTTTATCATATGTGGGACTCATGTAAAAAAGCTTTAAGGAAAAAGGATACAGTTATACACACATAAAGCAAATAATTTTGTAAGTTAGCTTATAACTGAAACCTGAACGTTTTCTTTTGAGCTTGATAGAACTCATCATGGGAGAACAACCATGGAACGTTATTTCAATATATGATTACAGCATCAATGTTATAATATGCCCAAGGATGGAAAAACTCATTGCTATCTACCATAGAAGATTGGTTAGTAAAATTGACAAGAATTGGCAGAGATTAATAAATTGGCATGTTTGATTAGAGAAATATCACTAGTTTCTTTTCTCAAAAATTGGGATCTCCTTATAGACCTTCTGCATAAGAAACAAAATGATTCGCTAATCTTAGAGTTTGAATATTAATACGTTTGAATTATCTAAAGACATTAAGTACTTATCTTAATTAGAGGGAGGTATTGAAATATATATATACACGTAATCAAGCAGATCAGAAGTTATTTTTATTTTTCTATCCTTATCTCTTTTTTTTACATCTTTTTCCCCAACTTTTAATGCATATGCAAAATCTTTCAATAAAATCCTTATTAACAAATGAAACATTATTTGAGAGATAATTTTCTAACAGAAACAGCTGGATTTTTAGCTTATTTGTTATACTGTTTTGCCATTTAATCTTTCTTACATAAATACATTAATAAAAGTTGATGTGTTTGTTTTAAATCCTTCTTCTTGTCTTTGGATTCTAGCCAAAAATCTGTCACAGAGTTTGTCACAAAACTAGTCTTAACTGCAAAAAGATTCACTGTAGCACAAAACTGGAAAATTGCTCTTGGTCTATGTAAAAAGGAAATTAAGGGATTTCTCACATCACAACTTTATTACAGACCAAAAAAAAAGGATGCAAGGCCTACCTCTAACTGTTGCTCTATATTCAGAGATCATGATATGCATTTACAATTCATTTATTGTTTAGTGTTGTGTGTCTCATGATATTGTGTTTGAGGAAGTATTACAATAAACTTTTTTAAAAATCTGTCATAGAATGTGTCACAAAACTAGTTTAGGGCTTTTTTCTGCACTGGGCCTTATTCAGGATTATGTCCTGGAACAGCCACCTGCCATTTACATGCCAGTGCAGATTATGGCAGGCCCAAGGCAGCTAGCAGATTTTCTTTTCTTTGCCTTTTGGCCTTCATTCAACAGGATTATATTATATTAATATAGCAAAGTTCAACTTTACTTTTAAAGGTACTAGACTTGTGCAAGCCCCTAATACATCTAAACACCAGCTCCCAGCTTGCAGAGTGAAGCAGTAGCTATATAAGTTTCCTAGCTTGCAGTACTGTTGTCATAAAATATACAGTCAGACATTGGCTTTCACAACCCTTAAAACCAGTAATTTAAATTCTTCACATAGTGCTGATCACAACATATCTTACCTAACACAGTAAGCCGTGTTCCGTGTCCAAACTCCAGCTTCTCAGAAGAACACAGCAAGTTCTACCTGTCAGAGAACCCAAGGGAACTCTGGGACTTGCTAAAGGGATTGTTTGCCTCCATTTATTATCAGTGCATATAAATTTTGAGCCTTCCAAAGTTATAAGGAAGAGATAACAATGGTTGCAATGGATCATAGATTTAATATCAGTGGGTTCTTATTTTCTGTATTCTGGTTTACATACTGTGTAGAACCTGACTTCATCCATAGATGAAAGAATGAAAGAATGAAGGAACAAGACTTTATTATGGTCTTTCACCAGCTGTAGCTCAATATTGATTTGAATCATCCATATACTGTATATTTAGGACTCTAAGGACAAACCAGAATATTGGTTGTAGTAGAAGCCAGTACCATTTTAAAACATCAAAACAAATTTTAAATTAACTTGCTAGTACAGGGTTTCCCAAACTATGGGTCGGGACCCACTGGTGGGTCGCGAGCGAATATTGAGTGGGCCCTGCCTGTAGAATTAAGTAATAAAAAAATTGTATTAAAACTTTGTTATTTGAAAAGTCCTTTATTCATATTGGTAACGGTTAAATTTCCTAGAGGTGGGTCCCGAGTTGGTAAACTTATATTAGATGGGTCGTAGCCCAGACAACTTTGGGAACCACTGTGCTAGTACCTTCCCACCTTTATTTGGAGCACACATCCAAGAAAATCTAATTTACTATGACCTTCCCAGTGTACGATTGAAATGCTAAGCTACACATAGCACTGATAGTTGAATTGTATCCATCTTTCCTAAAAGTAGCCCAAAGAGGCAAGTTTTGTGATGCTGACAATTTATCCTCACAATACTGAGATCCAGATTTCCGCAGAATATGGCTCCAAAGAATAAAGAGAACCATTGTTTCTATCCCATCTATTATCATCAGCTCCTTCTGCTTACCTAAAACAGACAGGCGAGTTCCTTGCCCAAAGATCAATGGAGAGGTGTTAGCACAGAGTGAAACTGTATTACCAAATCAAATGTATCTCATTGAAATCTGTGACAGGCCCTTGAGGGAGAATGACATTGTGGCTTTTCTTACTTCTCTTTTATCTAATGTGGAACTGATGTTGATCCTATATCTTCTGAAGCCTGCTAAAGCCACTCTTAAAACAACTCCAGAAGATCAAGTAGGGTGAACTGATGAAGTCAAAGTACCCTTTCCTGCCTCTGCTGCTGCCCATTTAACCACCAGAGCTGGTAGTAAGAAAGACTGGGGTGCATTTTTCTCACAGTGCTCACCCCTTCACGCACACGCACACGCACACACAAGGAAACTTAGCAATTATCACCATATCCAGTGTTATCATTTCTGCAAACAATGCAACGGAATTTCTGTGTTTGTTACCTAAAACAGTCAACTTGGTGCCTGCTCCAAAGTATATTTTCCCAGTATTTCCACAGCCATCTAGTTTAAGAAATGCCCCCACCCCCACTGTGAACAGGAAGAAACCAATGGTTCATTCTTTGCCTATAACAATTAGGAACCTTCTTTATCAATGTTCTTCCCTCTGCCACTACTTCATAAATTATACAATGTGGATGAGACATTTTCAAAATTAAGGCTTTCTGATAGCCTGTAGAAATCTTTCCTTCCGTCTGTGCTGTCACAAATGTTTAACTACAAAGCATGCTTTAGCTAAGGCATCTGTTTCTTAACAATCTCTCCCTATTTCTCTGATTTAATTCCTTGAGACTGAAAGCTAGAAGAAGATAAGATGGATCTTCAGCACTAGATAATTGCATGATCCAGCACTGAGTTGCAGGTGAGAAGGCCTAACACACATCACATGGGCCTTTTCTCCATGTTCTACTACATCAGAGGGTGTTTATCCTGGGCATCTGTTACACACAAGATGAGACTTACATCCTCTCCCTCAGACTTTCAAAGGCCATCTGATGCCACTAGAACTGCCATGCTTTTCAAGAATCAGAAGCCTCATCATGCTACCTCATGGAATCAGTTTCCCTATGGTGACGCATACAATAGATTGCAGTAAAATTAGCTTAAATGGGGCCAAAGTAAACAGACAATAGCAAATCCACGAACTAACTTTTGATTTATGAAGAAATAGGAGTTCAGTCTTGGCTAATTGGGCGGTTGAATCATTTTAGTAAATAAGTAAGCCAGTGGGAAACAGAACCTTTCCTCCATCCACATTTATTTTGTTCTCCCAAATCACTACTCTCCTACTAGAATTCCATGACTGGAATGAATCTCTCCATCACAACCGAAGAGACGAGCCAAGAGAATTAGTAGAGGTGGAATTCAAGCCTCTCTTCCCTTACACTAGGCTGAGTTCACACCTAAGTTTTCGTTGAGCTTCAGTCCACCTTCAGAGTCAGATAACACCTCAGCCAAGTGGCTAGTCATTTTCTTTCCACATTATCTAACTCAACAGTGGATTTTTGGAGTTAAATAATACTGAAATACTGATGGATTATTTGACTCTGAAAGTGGACTGAAGCTGGATGAAAATTTATGCATTAGATTCAGCTAAGTCTTCATGGCATCTAGCCCTCAGTATACAAATGCTGAAAAGAACAGAGATAATCTGTCTTTAGAAAACAAAAACACTTACCTCCCATTTTCCAGTGAATTATTTTATTTATTTGAAACACTGCCACTGACATTTAGTTGAAATAAATATTTTAAAAGACTATTCCTCAGGCAAAACACCTGTAGAGTTCTGAAGTCCGAGAAATGGATTTTGGCAAGCCTGACTTTTTTAGAGGGGAGGGAGCAGTTAAGAGATTTTACAGACAACCAGAGATATTACCTTTGGGTTTCACCTAAGGCAAAATTCAAGGTGAAATTCTTCCTCAGGTTAAAAAGAAAAAGAAAATTCTAGTGCTGTTCAAAAAACATTTAAGTAGTTATAAATAGCAGGCTTTCCTGGAGGGCATGCTGGTGGCAATTTGTACACACTTATTTCATTGTAAGTAGCTATTAATTAAGCAAAAATCCACATTCCAGGCTCCTTTCTTCTGCCAGACCTCTGTCAAAATTAATCAATTCAAAAACAGATTAACCAATACCTCATAGATTTTTCTTACCCAGTACAGTGAGCCGGGTGCCCTTTCCGAACTGAACCTCAGAATAGGAGCACGGTAACAAAATGATCACTTAAAAATAAGGCTGGTCTCTTAAGGGGGAAGTGCTACCTCCATTCCTTGCTTTGGTCTCCTAGTAGGGACAACTACTGGCAACTTGCGGTTCAGATTTTATTAGAAGCCCCATCAGACTCCTTCCACTGTCAACCAAAAACTGAGGAAAGAACAGAAAGGGACTGATGCCAAGATAAATGGGATTTCCAGCAGCAACTTTAATTTTCTCAGTTTCTTCTTCAAGGGCTCCTGACTTTAAAGGATGTTGCATGACTTTAAAGGATGAAACTGTGTCGGTTTACAACATTCTAGGATTTTCAGTGTTCAGCAAAAAATTACAAATCAAGACAGTAACATCTATTTTCTGAATCCTAAATAGCTCCCAATAAAAGCGACTCATTTCTTTTGTGAATTTGAGAAACAAGGACATTTTGGGCTTCCTTGTCTGCAATGTTTTCCCTCAAAAGAAAACCACAGAGTGTTTTTTTTTCTGAAATGAGCAAACACTACGGTTCTCTTGCACAGACGGACCCATTCATTTTAATGGAGCTTAAATGCAATCATTTCCCAGTGTGGCTTTTACTAGTATTTATTAGTATAAATGGAATAATCCTTGAGAAAACTTACCTAGCACTGTTAGCTTTGTTCCTTGGCCAAAGAATAAAGGAGTGTTAGACACAGTATTAAAGAGATATACAAGAATGAATTTCTCAGGGAACTTCGGTCTGACTCTGGGTAAGACAGCATAATGTACGAGCTTACAGATGATTTCATCCCACCCAAGATAAACACATAGATTAATGTTTTCAGACAGTGTTGGGGCTTCTTAACTCTGAGTGGGAAAAGCACACAGACACTGACATACTTCAAAGCCGCCCCATAAGTTATCCCATGCCCCTGTTCAGTCCTTTGATCTCATATCATTTCAGCTGGGCCTCTCTCTGCTTTTCTGAGAAAATCTGGGTAAAAGTGGAGAAGATACTTTGCAAACCTATGTAATTATCCTTCAGATGCTAGGGAAACAGAATCTAGTGTTTAAAGCAGCTGAGATATTTGTAGTGATCTGTTGGATAAATTTATTGAGAGTTGAATTGTAGCAGATTAAAGCTTATGCTATCACAGTATTAATTGAGGAGTGTGGCATGTGGGGCCAGAGGTAATACAAGACAACACTTGCTGTTACAAAAGGTAGCAGAGAGCATTATTACTGCCTTTCATATTCCACCATCTTCTAATACGATTATTTTGCACTTCATTGTACTATCCCAGGCCAGGGCAAAAGACCCATCCTGTCCCATTCTGAGACAGGTTGACAGTGGGGTAAGATAGGGAACAAAAGTTGCCAGCCTTTGAAGTTTCCATCTAGGCCCAAGTCAGTGAGTGCTGACTTCCAGTACTAATTCCATTGGCACTTCCTTGTGCATTGCTGAAGAAGAAGAAGATTGGCTTTTCTACCCTGCTTTTCTCATCCATTTAAGGGGACTCAAAGCAGCTGACAAAGCTTTTCTATTTTACTCCCAACAACCAAACACTGTGAGGTAGGTGGCTCTGTGAGAGCTCAGAAGAGAGCTATGAAAAGCCCAAGGTTATCCATCTGACTTCATAGAGGAGGGCGGAATCAAACCCGGTATTCACAGATAACCACTAGATCAAACTGGCTCACAAACTGGTTTCCCTCATTGTATTTTATACCATGGGGCATGTGGTATCCTATTCTGTTCCATAATGTTGTCCTGTGTGAATGAAGTATGCTGGAGCAGGATTTGCTGGTCTGCTGGTGCAGACAACAGTGCCTTAGATAAGAACATGTTCCGGTCTAAGGCTAAGTGCAGAAACGGCCTCTGAATCTACATGTATATTCTTTCGGAGATATTTTAGAAGCCAAATTCTCAGAATTCAGTTTTGAACTATTAACAAATTATGCCTCTGTCCCTATAGAATGGGCCTAACTCTAAGCTTCTTAAATTCCTAAAATTTGGATTTCATGAAATTCTGCCAAACTTGAACTTTGACTACATTGGGAGGGGCATCTCATTTATCATTCATTCAACAGTGCCTGATGGTGCGAGATATACCCAGAAACACAAACAAAAAAGTGTACATTGATTTGTTCTCTGAAGCTCTGGTATAATGCCAGATCCCTCTTTCATACAACCCAGAGTAGGTAAAATTAAAGAGATTTTTCAATGGACTATGGAATTCAAAGAAGGCTGTTGCTTCCAGTCAGGTGTTTTCAGGTGCACCCAAGCCAATGGTCACTCTTGAATTCACCCTAAAGAACTGGAATTAAGGGTGCGTCCTCACCTGCATTTTAATCCAGCTTCAGTACGCTTTCAGAGTGGAAAAGCACAGCAGCAAAGTGATTTGTTGTTTTCCTTCCATGTTATCTAATTCAAAGGTGGATTTTCTGAGTTCGATAAAGCCAAAAACAAACAGCTCGTCACTTTGCCAATGTGTTATCTCATTCTGAAAGTGGCCTGAAGCTGGATTAAAATGTGTGAACACAGCCTAACTATATAAATTCACAGAACTCTTAGCTATTTGTATTTATGTATCATTTTGATACCTATCCTATTCTTCAAGGAAGTTAAACAAAACAAGCTGCCAGATCAACAAGAATTTAAACAAATGAGTATTAATAATAATTTTAAAAAACGGAAGAAGAGTTTTTGAAAATGCTGACCTTTAGAATAGGGGGTTAGGCAGTCAAGGGCCTGATAACAAATTACATTTTAATTCTGTATTAAAACATATGCAAAGTTAGTATCTAGTGTAACTCAGAAGTGATATTATTTTGCAATTAGGGAGTCTTCACACTAACGGCTCATTTTACAAGCTTCCATCTATTTTAAATAACTTATTGGTCCATTTCGTTTAGAAGGAAAAGTGTCTATTTTGTCTGTTGTGCTTTTATTCTCATCTGGCATTACCTTTTCTGTCTTTATGACATATGGACCCATTTTCTGGACCACTGTGAGTCCACGGGCAAGGATGCAGGATTGGAAAATATGCTGAGGGAAAGAACAGTTTATTTATGCATTTTTTAAAAAGCCAAAAGGAAAAGTCTTCCAATAGGTTCCCTAGTAAAACATAATGAAGTCAAAACATTGGTGAGAATTACTTACCTAAGACAGTAAGTCTGGTCCCTTGTCCAAATTGTGGAGGATTATAGGTACACAGTGTTTTCAGATGTGCAACTATTCTTCTCACAGAACTGTTTCCTCAGATGCTGGGTCTACACTAGAAGAAGCAGGTGGGTTCTTCATCAGCGCTTGAGAGGGAAGAAACATAACAGCCACTCAAAATTATGACTCCTTATCTTTATTTTTTATCACAAAGACATCAGTCAAAATAATGGACCAAAGTGCCTCTGTTGAGGGCAGAAAATGTATCCTCTCAACATGGCACTTCTGTTTGTGATCACATCCAGTAATGGGTTGGCACATTTACTATGAGACACTTATTGCCACCAGACAGAGTGCAGACCGTACCAAACAAATAGGTGGCCCAAAATGTCCAACTAGCTCAAAATATGAGTAAGTCCACTGGCATAACAGTAGAGGTAAACTGGACTACAGAGGCCTATGGATAGTGTACACGTCTGTGGTCTGATTCACCATAGAGGGTACATTTCAGCAGTTCAATAAAGCAAACCACCGAAGGTTGATAGTCTGGGGTCTCTGAGCCCAGGAAATAGGGGGCCTGCACCAGAAGGGCTGTCCCAGCGTGGGTGACCTTGTCCCTGTCCATGGACAGATCTGCATCTGGGACAGATTCCTTAGCCCTGGGGCTGCCACAAACTAGGGCTAGTAAACTTCCAGTAAAGGTGGACCATTCACACCTGTCATGAGGAAAGCTTCCTGAAAGAGTCCATTACTGGCCAGAAGTGTGAATTGTCCTTCCGTTTACCAGCCCGTGCTGCTGCATCCAAAGCCGGAAGTTCCACCCCCTCGCTTCTGTGATTGGCCGTTCTATGAAATGCTCAGATGCTGTTGCAGAGGGGCATGTTCAAGCAGAGGGACATACTGTGACTGATCACGTCAGCACCCATGATCAAACACACAGTGCCCGCTGCTCAGTTGCCGATCAAATGACCCTCTCACAACTGAATGACTGGATGCCACTCCCATGGATTGGTGGTCCAGTCACATCAGAGGTCAGCACTTGATCACAGCTGCCAACACCACTTACCAACTGCAGGGAAATGGAAGAAGAAGCAAATGGTCGTGCCACTGGATGCTTCAAGTAAGCTTTTGGTCAATGTCGGTAATGGTGTGGAGCACAATTTAGTGTTCCATGCCTAATCAACAATTAGTGAACTTCTGAGGAGGCAGGGCACACTTGGAGGCAGTAACGGCCTACTTCATGCTCTTTACCAGAAGTTCACTAATTGTTGACTACTGGCTGAAGTGTGAATAGGCCTCAAGTCAGCACTGGACTCTAAGACCCGGAGCAAGAAAGGTTATTGGAGAAATTACCTAAGTTTAGTTCGTCTTAACATGTGAAATCAACTGCAAGGAACTTGTTGATTATGCCAGTAATTAGCTTCTACCGTTTTAATCTTCAGAAGATAGGTTATGAACCTCAACTGGATTTCATGCAAGTAGCCTCAAGTATGCTGCTACAATGTCCCTTTGTGGGGGAAAAAAATATTTTAAAAATCTGAGGAGAATAATGTGTGGATTATGGATATGGCACATAAATTTTGAAAAGAAAGCAAAAAAAGAAAGTGGTCAAAGACCAGTTTTATGTATATGTTGAAGATAATATGGTTCCAGATTTTGTAAAGCTTGATAAAGATCAGAATTACACTGTTTGCTGGGAGATCTTGGTGGATCCCATTTACAAAACAGCAAGAGGTTTTTGTAAAGGCCTCTTGGAGAAATGCATCACTGTGACTCCCTGTCCCCACAATGATTTAATGTCATACAGAAATGAGTGTATTATGCTACAAACAGTAACAACCATCTGGAGATTTTAGTGTAGTCAAGGAAGAATGGTGGAACTGGTGGGAAATATCAAAAGCAGGTGCAGAGTTTCCTTAGAAGCTTTTCTGCTCAGGAAGCCACTGTAGCTTATGTTTCCTTTCTTTCTTTCTGCTCCCATGACAAAATTGGCATCTACAGTTTAGAAAAGCCTTTAAATGTTTCTTGTGGGTGAGAAACTAACCAAGAGAAACTCTTGTTCAGAAACACAAGTATTTAAATCAAAATAAACTTTTAACCCCATTCTCCAAGTGAGAGAAAATAACATAATTTTAGGAGTCGAGGAAATCCTCCTTTGTCTCATTTGCAAAAGAATGGTTGCAAACATTACTGAGGGATTCAAATAACTTGACTTTTTAAATTCCGGTTGGACTTTTAAAATTTGGATTCAGGACCAAGTGCACAATCTGGCTGTCCCCATTTGCTTGAGGATAATGCAGGCTGAATCTGAATACTGCCATTCCCTCTCAAACTGTAAAAATCCCCAGCACAGAAAAACAGGATATTTTAATCTCTGCCCCTTGTGCAAACTCTGTAAGCCTCCCCCACTCAGAATGAGTGAAAGAACAGACACACTCAGGGCAATCACAAAGCAATCACACTCTCCCTTTCACACTCTCCCTTTCAAATTGGACATTCCTGGTAATGTTACTTCCATTCACGTTACTGGGAATGCAGCAAGTTTATGCTGAAGCAGATGAGCAAAAGAACAAACAGCACAAAGGAATCTTTCCCTTTCAAAATGGAGGCTAATAAAGACATCTCGCATGGAGGGGGGAGAGGGCCTATTACTTTCCCTTTCAGTTTCCCTCCCCTCTGTAAACGGAGGCTTGTGGCTTTTAAAACCTTTCCCCTGCTTTGCTATCCTTGCTACAAATATATCTCTTGAGGCTGGTGTTTTTAAAACGTTTCCCTTTCCTCTCCTCTTCAATCCTATCTCGTAATTGCAGTGTGTTCAAAGCAGGCATGGCAAGGGGAGGGGGTAGACCTTCCCAGCTGTTAAATCCCACCCACATCTGGCAGATATTGGCCAGAAGGATAGATCTCCTCCCTAACTAGTCTGAAGGCAAAAAAATAATGCAGGCTGGGCTCCAAGAGGGGACTGAGAACAGTTTTTGTTATTTGGATTTAAACTTGTATGGGAATGCAGCCTTTGGGTATTAAAATTGAGCTTTTCCTTTAACATGCTCTGTGAAAATGGCAATCTCGAAAACTTGTATAGTGGATTCCCATGTCCAGACGGGAGAGGTTTGAATGAGCTTCTCAGGAGCAGCAGGGGGAAAAATAGTTTCCCTCCTGTTAGCTGCTACAACGTAATGTATCTCTACAAGTAGCTAACAATCACAGCAGGAAACTTTCTTTCCCTCATTCAAACCTCTCCCCTTTCTCTCTGCCAGCTGCTTGTGGACAAGCAAGCAAGCACTCAGCAAAAAGCTACAGCTCTTGCTGTCCCTGTCAGGGAGAGGATCAAAGGACAAGGGGCTAATCTCATTATTTTTTAACAAGGAAATCACATGGGAGGGTTGAATGGAGAGGGTTAGTTGGTGTGCAAGGTGGCTCTAGCATTGCAGGGGTGTGAAGGGGAGGGGACAGATTTTCCTAGATGTAAAATCTCATCCATCTGCAGCAGGGATTGGCCAGAAGCATATAGAGGAGTAGTCCGAAAGGCTGATCTCCTCCTGGGATAGTCCAGTAGCATTTCCAAAGGCAAAAACTAAAGTGGGCTAGCAGCAAAAATGGGAGCAGGAGCTGTATTGACAATTTACTCCTCAGAAAGTCCAGGAATCAAAATTTTAATGGGGACAAAGGATTTCTAAAATGTTTCCAAGATGTTTTAAAACTTGAGTGGGAACTCGCCCTTCAAGGGTTTTTGTTTTGTTTTGTTTTGCAACATATGGACAGCTTCCATAGATAGAAGTTCACATTAAAACCTGTCCTTCCAACAGGACTTGTATATCTTGAATAGTCCAATGATTTTGCAACTCAATTTTTTGGGGCCATAATGCATATATTATCTATTAGTCAGGCTTGCTTTTTAAAGTGGTCAATAACCTTGGATTATCTGTGACTGCAGAGAGCATCTCCAGGAAGAAGAAGAAGAAGAAGAAGAAGAAGAAGAAGAAGAAGAAGAAGAAGAAGAAGAAGAAGAAGAAGAAGAAGAAGAAGAAGAAGAAGAAGAAGAAGAAGAAGAAGAAGAAGAAGAAGAAGAGTTGGCTTTTCTACCCCACTTTTCTCACCCATTTAAGTGGCTGACAAGGCCTTCTGCTATTCTCCCCACAACTGAACACCCTGTGAGGTAGGTGAGGCTGTGAGAGCTCAGAAGAGAGCTGTGACTAGCCCAAGGCCACACAGCTGGCTTTGTGGAGGAGGGCAGAATCGAACCCAGTATTCCCAGGGCCATTCATTCTAGTAGCCATTGATACATCTGTCATCCATAAATTTGTCTAACACTACCTTAAAACCATCTAGGCTGGCACATTCCATAAACCGATGACCTTTTGGGTGAACAAATATTTCCTCTTATCAGGTCCAACTGTCCTACCCATCAGCTTCATAGAGTGTCCCCTGGTTCTAGTGTTGTGCGATAGAGAAAAGAAATTTTCTCTATCCACTTTTTCTGTACTGTGCATGATTTTATATAATTCAATCAAGTCCCCTCTTAAATGCCGTGTCTCCAGACTGAAGAGGCCTAGACATTGCAGCCTGGGTTTGTAAGGGAGGTGTTCTAGCCCCTTAATCATTCTGGTTGCTCTTTTCTGCACCTTTTCCAATTCCACAATATCCTTTTTGAGGTGTGGTGACCAGAACTGTACAAAATATTCCAAATGTGGCCTCACCATAGATTTATAAAGAGGCTAAATGACACTTGCAGACTTGATTTCTATTCCCTTCCTAATTATTCCCAGCACTGAATTAGCTTTTTTCGCTGCTGCTGCACACTGGGTTATCACCTTCAGAACCCCGAGATCCCTTTCCTAGCATGTTGCAAAAACACCATACCCTTCAGCTCAGGGGAGGGAAGCCTCCACCACCTTTCACCACCGCCACTGAATGCTTCAGCTGAGTAGAGGGAAAGTGGTGCCAGGGAAGGTTCTGAACTTCAGTAATAGAGAGGAAAGGCAGGTACAGTCCATCCCTTTAGTCTATCTGTTGTGGCACACTTCTAGTCACAAAGAAGGAAGGCAATGGGAGCTGCTTCCATGAGCTTCAGCTCCCAAGAGGCGAGGCAGAGGCTGTACCCCTTTCTTGTTGTCACCAGCAACAGCTTTGACCAAGGAGGGGAAGAGGAAATGGAGCCTTGGCCAACCACTGGGGATCTTTCTGCAGTATATTTGGAGAAGGGTTGTGAGGCATTTGGGTTAGACTGAAATAAATAAAATGTATTTTGTTTCTCAGACTTCTTTGTGGGTGTGAGAAAGAAAGGGAGAGAGAGAGACATCATTTCTAGCCTCTTGCACTGCCTTTGAGGTTGTTGTTAAGCAATGAAGCTCTTTTCTGAATAAGTGGAGCAGGAAGGAGAGAGGGAAGGAGTCAGTTCAAGGTTGTCTTTTTTCAAACATTAAATAAAACTTATTTTCTCACACAGATGTCTGTGTATGTATGTGTGTGAGAGAGGGGGAGACTGTTCACACTTAACTGTCTGGAATGATATATGTTTATCATTCCAGTGCAGGTATATTCTGGGATGGTAGCCTGCATTCACACTGCAAGCGCCAGTGCCACCCCCAACTTAACTGCAGGTGCTTGCAGTGCAGAGAGTCCATCCCAGACCATCCAGCTATGGCAATGGCCACAGAAACTTCTGCCATTCACTGGTCTCTTGCCAGACAGCACACATTTAGAACAAAAGAACATAAGAGAAGCCCCATTGGATCAAGGCACAGGGCACTTAGTCCAGCATCCTGTTTCACACAGAGGCCCACCAGCTGCTTCTGGGCTTCTCAAGCAGAAGACAATGGAAAACTTTCACCTGCTCTTCAATCCCTGCAATTGGCCTTCTGAGGCACCATGCCTGTCCCTCCAGAAGTGGGTGTGAATGCTGTTGACTGAGAACATATTAGACACTCCCAGGGAAGCTGTGGAAAAGTTTTACTTCTCCACAGCTATGAAGAATTAGGATGCTCTGGACACTTTGGCTGCATTTATATTTGTTTATACTGCACAGTGGAATTTGCAGTGATGATGCAGGCATCACACACGATGATCCATGGATCATTGTCATGGAACATTATCAGATCGCTACTGCATGCTTACTTTAACGCTGGGTAGAGGACACTTGCTGTGCAATATGATGAAAATTCAAATCTTCCTGTCAATCCATGCAGAATGGTGAGAACAGACAAATGAGAGCAGGACGGGCAGGACAAATCTGAGTCACCGCCTCAGCCCAAATGATCGCGTATGCTGACTGAAACCAGGAGTTGTGCACAAGCGCGCACTGTGGTCCAATCACAGGGCACGGCAGGTGCAGACACATAACACCACAGATCGGACTAGCAAGCCCCTCCCACAGAGACTGCCAATTCAATCTGCACCTCCAAAGCAGTAAGTCTCGCGTGCATGTCCCCGGGCTGCGTGGTCTTTGGGGGAGGGGTGCCCAGGACAAGCTGTCCCGATCTCACCCCACCCTCAAAAAGGGCTGTTGGCCAGAGGGCCCGAAAGAACCCAGTGGTAGTGCCTGGGGGGCGGGGTCCACAGCTGTCTGGCAGGGAGCATGCAAATCCCTTCCCTGCTAGACATCTGTTGGAAGGCCTGGGATGCCCTGGGCCGGATGTGGAGCACGATTTCATGCTCCATACTCTGGACATACCTAGACCGCCTCAGAATGGGATGGTTCCGTATGGAACCACCCAGCCCAGAGACAGAATGCTCTTCCCCAGGGCTTACCAACACATGTCCTAGAGGCCCTCGTGCAAATAGGCCTCTGTTTTAACTACAACAAAAGTACAATGTTGATGGAAGATAGCATTCTATTTTTCTATTATTAATGCAATAGCCTGACATAGTGAAAGAAATTCATGTGAGTTTGACCTCAGAAATGACCCACCAGACAATCATTGCATTTGCTTGTCCTGAATAAAAATTCTCCAGATCACTACTAAATAATGAATCTTGGTGACTGCAAAATAGATAAGTTCATGTACTAGAACCTGATGGCTGCTATATTCCAAGACAAAGGAAGAGAAGCTGTTTCAAAGTGCAGAAAATCAGGTGTTAAGCAGTACCATTTAAGTTTGTGCAAAACACTATTCCAAATTATTAGAATGTATATAAGTATAAATGGATCTGTTGAATTTTAACAATGGCAGCTTCTGCCTTGTCCCTACTCCCTACGGTGTTAGCTTCCTCCTTGGAGCATGGTGTCCATTCACTAGAGATATTCCAGGTAGCACAACCTTCCAGGAACTCAACTATCAAAAAACCAGCCAAAGGCCACTTTCAAGTAGTCACACGAGCATTACTAGGCCTTAAGCCATTCCAGTGACTGCCATGAAGTAGCTGGAGTAGTCCACACAGAGTGGTCCAGAGTTGTTTCCTGGTATCCTGCTAAAACCTGTCTGCCCTGCAACTTTGGAGGCCTGTGAGCTTTTGTTCCTTGGCTCCTTTCCTCCCTCTTTGGTACACTGTAGAAAGGAGCGCATGCTACTGTGGATCCCTATAGAGGCGTTTCTGCACTTCCAAGGGAGGTGATGATTCCTTAAACTTCCAGTAGGGGGAACTCTTTGTCTCTGATAAAGCTGAAACAACAGACTGAATTTTTTGACAGAGACCTAAATTCCCAAGCTAAGATAACCACATAAAGAAAGTATAATTGGTTTGTGTATTTGCATGGCATCTTGCAAAGAGTTTCCCTAATTGAAAGATAAAAAAAAATATGTGAAGTTGTACAGCCGGGTTTCAGTCCCAGAAAGCCTAAATACAGAGGAGAAGGGAGGGGGAAGAGAAAAAAGAACAATTACAAGATGAAGATGAACTGTAATATTGTTGTAGAACTTAAATTCAGTCTTCTAACTCTGAACAGCATCATAAGCCATGAAGAATCCATACTCTCTCAGGATGTGTTTCCACCCACCCTTTGGTCTGGCCTGAATCCAGCTTGAGGGTCCAACGTCCCGACACTTTGACGGGATTCCCCATTTCTGCAGGCTGTTTGTCCAATAATCTGGGTAATCCCTGTTCAGATTTTAACAGGACTTACAGCGCAACCCTGTTAAAATCTGAATATTTATTAATGGGAACACCACCCATGCTGATCTCCTCCACCACCCCCCGCCATTTACCTTCTCCCCAGCCCTTTCCTCCATCTTTCCTTGTCTCCCCCGGTGCTTGCCTTTCCTCCCCATGCCTTTCCTCCATCTGTTGGAGAACGGTGGGGAAAGCAAGCAGCGGGGTGACGTCAAAAGACAAAGGAACGGGGCAGGGGGAAACTGCTGGAGCCGCACCCCAATGCAGTCAAAACGGCTGCAAGAAGCCCTCGGCACTGGTCAAACCCAATTTTTTTTAACCAGTGGAAACGTAGCCTCAATAATTCTTAAGAAGGTTTTCACACAAAACAGAGTTCAAACAGCATGTTTTTATATGTGAAACAATACAGAGGCACTTTCTGCCCTGACCTTTATTCTGGATTATGTCCCAGTCGGGACCTGCCATCTTCATGAGAGTACTGCAGACACCACCCAAGGCCTGCTACGGGCTGCACTAGCATGGGCTGCATTCAGACATGTTTATACTGTGCAGTGGAATGCGCACTCCCAATTGGGGTGTCACACACAACAATCAATGGATTGTGGTGTCGCTGCATTATTCAATTGGGACGTTGTCCAATTGGGACACTCTCTGTGCAATATAAACAAAATCTGAAGTTTCCCTCCAGTGAAAGGAGACAAGCAAGATGAGAGCAGGAAGGGCAGTTCATATTTGATTGGCTGCCTCAACCCGTGTGATGGCGCACACCGACTCAGCTCTTGCAGCTCCAATGGGGAATCTACAGAGCTGCCTTTCAAGTTGGGACACCCAGTCGTCTCTTCACAGTAAGTATACTGTGCTTTTACATTTAACTGAGGATTTATTCTGCTAGTCCGGAGGCAGCCCTGCAGATGGCAGGTCCCTATTCCAAAATATAATCCAGAGTAACGCCCGGTGCAGAAAGGGCTGGAGATCAGATATTGAAAACTACACATAAACTGCAATGTAATAAAAGGCTGCATCATGGTTATGTAGCTGGAATGCTATTAAAATAAAACATCCACAATAATTATTCTGGTTCTTGATTTATTTTCATTACATGTTTTATTAAGATGAAGAAAAGGACAAGAATTATTTGAGAAGAAAAGAGTGAAAGCAAGTCACAATGAGAGGAGAATTGGAGCTGCTTTAATTAGCAGCCATGGTTTCTTGTATCCAGTCAACGTAGTTGCAGACTTTGGTGTAGACACCAGGATAACCAGAAAGAGCACAGCCAATTCCCCATGAAACGACACCTTGGAGCTTTCCATTGCATACCACTGGGCCACCAGAGTCTCCCTGTGGGGTAAAAAATTAAAAACAAAGGCCATTTAAGAATGGTTCCTGCTTCCCATACAAAAGATGTCTTCTACAATATGACAAAAAATTCATTTCCCTCACTGTTTTGAATACCAAGTGATGGTATACTTGGTAGCTTTTCAGGTGCAGATTAGCACATTTTTGTCTCTGCCCGAAATACCCCTGAATACACTGCTCACAATTTACAGCAGTTAATTTTTTTAGAAACAAGATAGCTTTTTTCTCTCTTGCATATAAAAACCTCCCATTTTTTCTTCCTTTTTCCTTTTTCCCACTTTTGGCAATCCAGAAGAGAAACTTGGCCCCTCTATCATGTGGACAGCATGCCCTTATTCTGCAATATAATCCAGAATAAGGTCCAGTACAGAAAGGGGTTTAAGTTAGAAGCTGCACTGTGCAAACAAATAAATATTTGCCTTTTCTTCCTAATAATCATTGCCAGTTTCTGAATAATTAATTTTTGATGACAATTGTCAAGTTCTCAGGATTCCACATTTAGCAAACGTAACTTAAAGGAAATCTCCCAACCTGGCAGGAGTCTTTGCCGCCCTCCAAGTATCCAACACAGATCATATTCTGAGTGATTTGTCCTGGGTAGGCATTCTGGCATTCAGTATCTGAAAGGATTGGAGCATCCAAGCACTGCAGAAGATCAGGGTAGTTCACTAGAAGTAAGGAAAGGGAGAAATGAAATCAAACAGAGTTTTAAAACTAGCAATAATTTAGAAAATTGGGGAAAGAATAATGCTTCTTCTCAATGCACCCAGGTAAAACCAGATGTACAGTCACCTATCACTGGAGCTGCAAACACCACTAAGGGATTTAACTTAGAAGACATGTACACATTTCCACCTGTTTCTTTTTTTCATTGTGTAAATGGGGTACTCTCCAGACTAGCCGAAATAAATCCGCAGTTATTTAAAAATGTGCAGCTTACCTTGCTGCGAAGCCACAGTGGGCCATTTGGACTCCAGCAGCTTCCCTGCAGCTTTCCCACAGAAAGCTGTGATACTTCTGTGGCACACATAGTGAGGCGTGCATCACATGGGAAGGGGCAGCCAATGGGAGCTGAGCTGCAGGCTCAGCTGTTGTTCACTGTTCTTGCTATCCTATCCAGACTGGCAGGAAACTTCAGATTTATCTGATACTGCAGAGTGAATGCTCATTGTCCTGCAATAGGTAAATCTGAAGTAACGGTGGCATAATGTGCCACTTCTATGCAGTATCAGGCATCAGGTGTGATGCCCACGCCCCAACTGCGGATTGGAATGTGCAGTATTCGCAAGTCTGGACACACTCTAGATTTGTGCTTTTGGGAATCCACTATACAATTTTTCTAGTTTGCCATTTTCACAGAGCAAGTTAAATGTGAGTGGCAACTTGCCCTGTAAAAGCTCATTTTTAACACTCAAAAAGAGACATAATGACTTAATTCAATTTGTATCACGGCACAGTTTCAGCCAATTAATGAGAAAAAAGAACTTGACCATTGAATTAACCAAGGATTGGTGTGCATTTCAATCACCATGGAATAATTAGAGACATTTTCTTCACATCAGGAATTGCAAAAAGGACCTTTAGATCAGAAAATTAATTTTTGGAAGTTGAGAATCTTTTTTTTTCTTTCCTAATATAAAAAACTAAGTGTCACCTAGGCTTTTTGTAAGAAATCGTTATTGCAGAGGGCTGCCATATGAAATACGTGCTAAAGTTTCCATCTCTACACAAGCATTAATGATATAGCAACCATGATCTAGGGCAGAGGTGTCAAACTCAATTTTGCAGAGGGCCAGATTAAAAAAAAATTCTGTCAGGGCTGGGGGCGTGGCCGGGGGCGTGGCTAGGGCACAGAGGAGGGGCCAGGGGCATGGCTAGGGCACAGAGGAGGGGCTGGGGGCGTGGCCAGGGCGTGGCTAGGGCACAGAGGAGGGGCTGGCTGTCCATGGCAGCGCCCGCGCACTCGGGCAGTGGAGGGTCCCGCCGCGCGCTCGCTCGCCTTGCCTCGCCTCACCTCGCGCCCAAGGAGGACAGCGGCGGCCGGGGGCTGTATTAATACAGCCTGCGGGCCGCATCCAGCCCGCGGGCCATATCTTTGACATCCCTGATCTAGGGCCTGTTCACATTTAGGCCTCTGGTATGCAATTATTACAGCTCTGGTACCAGAGCTGTCCTAATTGCACACCAAAGTGCAAATCTCCCCTATTTTCAATATAGCAATCCTCACGTTGCTCACAGGTAACATGCTAGCCATGTTGAGGTGTTACAGAATGTTCTCTGTTTTTTCATTCCATAGGAACTTTGACACTCAGGCCATGGTTACACCTTGCTGAAACAGGCCATGCTGAAACAGGACTCAAAACACACTAGCTCAGACCACGCCCAATACCAGATAATCTTCCTCAGTTTGGGTCACTATGCTCACACCTTTCTGCTCCTCTCCTGCGACTCCTTTACGAGACGTTTATAGATCCCCACCGCTCTTCACCGTCACAACACCCCCTGTGCTCTGATAGAGTAAAAGATCTGTGACTCAACAATGTGTAGTCACACACTGAGTGAAAGGGAAGGCAAATACATGCAGCATCCACCCATTATAGTATGGTTCAGCCCCCTTTAATTCTCCTCCCCGGTCACATCCAAACAATAAAAATGGATTAACACTCTATAATGGTTTGAGACCAATAAAAATCAGGACTCAAGAAAGTTTGATTGGAGGGAGGAAAGTCCAAAAATAAAATGGATTGGACTGAAAAGGTGTGAGCAGTGGGGTCTGAAAATGGACTGAAGAAGGATTAAAGGGAAGGTGTGACCACAGCCCCAGTCAGTCAAATGCTCATAGAAGCTTCCTTCAGATCTCCTCTCCCAGAATGTGTTAAGGGTGTGCACAGATGCAATTCTCGGCCTTCAATTAGATTCAAATCGAATATCCAAAAATTCAAATCAATTGAAATGTCTAAAATACGAATGTATTCATATTTGATCAGATTCGAATACATTCTTATCTATTCGTACAAATATTCAATTTGTATTTGAAGACACGAATGTCGACAACATTTATACGTGTCCGTATGGAACCCTATGCATTCGTACGCATCCCATTTTTATCCCATATGCATCCCATGTTCATCCTGTATGTGTCCGTACAAATGTGTATGTATACAAATAAGATGAGTACAGATATGTATGTAATGCGTACGTATCCATACATATACAAATGTCTGAATAATCTGTATGAATGATTTGAAAGACTCAAAATTCATTCAAATGTTAAAAAATAAATGTAAAGACATTCGATTTCAATTTCAATTTTGAATTTTTTTAATATCCTTGCATATCCCTAGAATGTGTCTACATTACACAGTAAAGGCATCTGAATCAGTCCTCAGGGCAGCTGGTCTCCATTGAAAGTAATGGAAAA
Organism: Aspidoscelis marmoratus; assembly: GCA_014337955.1. NCBI lineage: Eukaryota > Metazoa > Chordata > Lepidosauria > Squamata > Teiidae > Aspidoscelis > Aspidoscelis marmoratus. The sequence goes on from MTQE01000390.1 coordinate 1,644,362, forward strand.
TTGAGACTAGCATGCTCACTTGCAATCCTTATTTAGATAGGATAAGGCTGAATAAGATTAAATTTTTAAATAGTGGCTAGATCTATGGAGGAGGGAATGCCACACCACAGCAGTTATATGTGCAGTAAATAAGTCCTTCCTTGCTCTTCCTGGGGTAATCATATTGGAGCCAGGCTGGCCACAGAGCGTTCATACTCACCACCACTGCTCAGAGTGTTTCCCCATCCGGAGATCAAGCATTCTGTACCAGCAGGGGCACATTCAGTCGGCAAGGAAATGGGTGCAATGCGTGTGGATATCTGTGCAGGGGCCTCCAGCTTGATAAGCATAATGTCATTGTCCAAAAGCCAAGAGTTGTACTTTGGATGACGGATAATCTTTTCAGCATTGATGTGCTGCTCGCCTCCTTCCAGCTGTTCAATGTTATGCTCCCCGAGTCTCACCTGAATGCGGCTACAAAATCCACCACAAAATTCGGTTCTAAGCATTTTATGAGGTATCTAAGTTCAAGCTAAGCCTGCACCCTTCCCATAAAATAGATGGAACCACCTAGCAGTCATGAGCAGATGGGGGCAATCTATAGTTCAGAACACAATCCCAGAGATGTCTGAGGAAATGTGTGCCCTTTAGATATAGGCATTCATCCTTGCTTTTTCAAAAAGTTTATATTTTGAAAAGAAAGTTCTGAAATGCCATGTCTGGAAAAAAAAAGAACCAAGGAATTTCAGGTTTAGCAAATTAAAAAAAAAATTAGTGCCAAATCATGGGTGTGGCATCAGGGACAGTGCACAGAGATGCCATTCCAAGGGCCTAGATGAAGAGACCCCACCACACGGCACCTTGGAGCTCTGAAGGAAAATCATTCGCATCAGCCCCAAATGTGGTCAGAATCACTGCCCCAGGTCAGAAGTACTGGTAGAAGCTGCCACCATTTCAGATCCTGGAAGTGATTAGGTTGTGTATTCTATCAACTTGTGCATCCAAATAATGTCCAGAAGTTGATTTCCTATGCCCCCTAGCATGGCAACCCCTATGCCCTTTAAAAAGGCTAACTGGGATGTCACTTTTGTGGAGGATTGATCCAGGTTGGGTTCCAATGGGAACGAATGCATTTGTCTGCCTGCAGCTGCCACTTACACACTATTGCAGAAGAGCAGAGGCCCTACCCCATCATGCTTTATCCACATTGGGTTAGAGCACCAAAAATGATGCCCTAACCTAATATAAGTATAGAATTCCTTAAAAAGATCAAAAACTGATCTGGCCCCAGTATGCTGTACTATGTGGTTCAGTATATTACGGAGAGCCATTTTCAGTGGTGCTCCAGGAAGCACCACCAGAAATGGATCCATCACAAAATCAGCCCACCCAGAAACTCCAAAGACCAGGAACTTCCATTCCAGGACTTTCTGCTGCCTCCAAGGTGGTACAGGTTGCACTGAGATTGGTCATCTGAATGAGGTACTGCTGCCTCCAGAGACAGTGGTACAGGTTGCAGTGAGACTGTCCATCTGAATGAGGCAATCTGTCCCAATTTGGGGCAGATTAGTTGTTCCAGAACTGGGCAGCCAGAACAGTGCACTTAAGTGTAAAAAGTAATAAGTAGAATTGAATTTTTGTTTGGTGGATGCCTGGCAGAAAAACCTTGCTTAGAGTACATAATCACAAACTGGAAGTATTTTCTTTGTCATCTTAGAAATCTGACTGCAGTGATGCTCACTCAGATAAATCCAGGGATGTACCAAGAGTACATAATACTATTTTATAGTGATCTGCGTACTTTCAGATTCACAATGGTTCTTATTACTACTAAATTCCACTTTCTGTTGATGGAGAAAGAAATTCAGTGTACTCACGATTTGTAGCAGTGGGCAGCTGACACCACCCAACGATCATTGATGAGGGACCCACCGCAGAAGTGGTACCCAGCATTCAACGATGCTTGGTAGGGAACAGAATTTCGTTGGCAAGTGTATCCTCCCACAATCTTGTCATCATCATCCAAGGGGGCAGCAACTGACAAAACAGTAAATTCAAAGTTAAGGCTTCCCATAGGGTCCTCACATCTGTGGAACTGATTGATCCTTTTAATAAAACATCTCCCTGTGCACTTCAATGAAAATTATTTAGCCCCTTCTGCAGTGAAGTGCAATAGATCTGGATCAGTAGATCTGGATCCAGGGACCAATTTGCAGTTTAGCCCGTAGTTCATGATAGGTGAACATCTGGGCAGGTGAATCTGCACTTAGAGGAGGTTGTTACAACCTCCAAGTACCCCTGCTTTCCCAGATGTTCACCTGTCGTGAACTAGATGTGGAACACAAAATAGTGCTCCACAAGCGACCTAATCTTCCCCAAAAACTTGTCTGTCATTTCCAGCCAGTAGCATTTCCACCTCTGGCCTCCTGACGTGACTGCATGTTCCACCCACTGTTTCTATTAACAAAAAATTTTAACAGAAATTCATCACCAGAAATGTGCTATGACTTCATTCCACCATTTTGATATTTGCTCTTTGTTTCCTCCAATTGCATGACACTCGACCTCTAGAGTTCTGAAAAGGGAAGAAAACAGATTTCGAAGAGACTCACCTGCCACTCCGAGAAAGGCAAAAATCAAAAGGAACTTCATGGTGTCGATTTGTGGGTTTGTGGATTGAGGTCTTTGTGAGGAAACTGCCCCAAATATATACCTGCTTGGGGCCTTATCAGTTCGGTGTAATGTGCTAACAGCTTCCAACTTCCCAGGACCTTGAATAAGGTTAATTTGCAAGATTAGGTTGTCAAGAAGATAACATGATTCCAGGAAATGTCTTATATCAAAAATGGAGCCTTTCTTGAAATGGCAAGACAGTTATAAGCAATTATCCTAAGTCCTGTCTTGAACCTTTTCTCATCATGTGGGAATTTGATTACATCTTATGCATGCCCTGCATAAATGAAGCATTCTGAAATTTTCCAGAAGTATTCAGTGTAGAATTACATATGGCGGACAAATGTAAGGTCTGTTGTTCCCTAGCTGCAGGACTGGGCAGATGAAGAAGCATTTAGAGAAATCCCATACCCTTTCCACACCTCCTTCAGAACTTTTATAAATGTTTACATGCAATTGCATAACTGGATTAATTCAGACCATCCCACCTATGAAATATGCACATGTACAGTCTAGGAATGTGCACAAATATTCGTAACATATGTTCTTTGTACAATTTTTTTACATTCGTACATGAATTGAATGTTATGACATACATACACAAACATTTGTTTGAATACAAATAATTTGGAACATTTGTTTGAATAGTTTGGACATTCGTACAAATAATTCAGACATTCGTTAAACTGGGGATACATATCTGATATGTATGTGTTCATATCGGATATGTATCCAAAACATATGCGTTCATATCAGATATGATATGGATTGTATTGGATACATATTCAATATGTATGCATTTGTATTGGATACGTATCTGATACATATGTGTTCGTATCAGGTATTCATATGAATTCATATGAATATATTCGTATCAGATAGAATCCTACTACATTCAAAGGGGATCTATTCAAACTACTATGAATTTTCTAACATTCGATTCGTTACAAATTCAATGCCCAAAAACCCATTTCTGCACATCCCTACTTATTGCCATTTTACAAAAACTCCCATTAAGCACTGAATTGAGGAAGGCCACATGGCAAAAGGAGACCATGGCCTCTCAGTCCTGTTCTCTGCTCAAGAATCCAAGGGTCAGTTCAGCCACTGTTCCAAACACAAGTGTGAACAGAAGGCTTCTACAGTTAGCACTTGTTGCCAGCATGGATTTGTGAAATCAAAAGGGCTGTGGTCACACTTAAGGTTTAATCCAGCTTCAGTCCTCTTTCGAAGTAAGAGAGTACATCAGCAAAGTGAGAAGCTGTTTTTTGTCAGTGTTAAATAATTCAGAAAATTCACCCTTGGGATAGATAATGTGGAAAGAAAATTCCTGGTCACTTCGCTGTTGTGTTCTCTCATTCTGAAAGTGGACTGAAGCCAGATTAAACCTTAAGTGTGACCTTATTTTAATGTCTAATAGGATATGCAGTCATTTCATTTATTCACTTGAGACTAGAGCACTGCACATCCCATTATTATCAGCTGCATTTCTTGAGATCAGTGTATTGGAGTATGAGGATCAAGGTTAAAGACCATGTTTCACTTGCTCCTTCTACCAACAAAAATGTTTAACAGAACTTTATCGGGTCCAGTAAATAATCCATGGGCCTTTTCACACTTGCCACTATTGTAAGCATGGGAGACACTCTGGGATGCAGCATCTGCACTATACAGAGACATTTCTTAAACAGAAAGAGCTCTGTGAATCCCAGAGCATCCCCCAAGTAGTATAAGCATGGAGCAGTTAAAACTAGCAGCAGGACCAGTAAGGCTCTGGAGGACACTCCATCCCCACAGCTTCCAGCTGGAAGATGTGCAGCAGGAGCATGTGACTGGCAGTTCCGAAGCATGATGACACACTGCATCCCAGGTTGCCCTGGTGATAGCACCCCCCAGGTGCACTGGTGCCATCTCCAGACTTCTGCAATGGCTGCTCTCTGGGCCAGCAATCACATTTAAGGTAGTTTTTTTTAATGCTCTACCCATCTGTAAGTATGTATGGCTGGAGTGTTCTGGCCGTTCGCCTCCTGTGGCATGAAGGCAAAAAGCAAATGTCCCCTTTGTGTGGAAATGCTATAAGAATTGCTTGGGACATACTTAACACACACACTAAGCCCTTCCGAATTTAAGTCAAACTTTAAGCTTTGGTTTAGTTTCATTGCCATTTCCCTGGCAGGATAAATGCAAAGAAAGTTGGGGAAGGAAAGCGAACGCATGTCTCAACTACGGAATGCCTTTATTATGCGAGTTAGTTCTACAGACTGAGTGACAGCAGCCATTGCAGAGCCCCTGTGACGGCACCCAAGTATTCATTGTTTCACTTCTTTTAGTAATTTGAGCATTCTAATCATCAAGTCCCAAAATCAATACATCACCATCTGTCCCGTCCCTCGAAATAAATGAGATATGTCAATTTGTCCATTTCTGCCAAGCCTATCATTTTTGCTCGCCAGTCTTCCATGTTGAGCAGTTTTGAGTTCTTCCATTCTTGGATGTCTAATAATCTTGCAGCCTTAATCATATATTGAAATAGCTTTCGTGGACTATTCTCCAGTACTGAATCCATCAAACCTAGAAGGAAAAGTTCTGGTTCCAGCCATATGTTGACAATATGCAATCAAATCCTTCCCCCCCACCCCCACCCCAGGTCCATAACACATGATAAAAAGTGCCTTCATGTTTTTCATATTTGTGACAATTATTAGGAACACACTTTTATATATTTTAGCTATTTTTCTCTGGTGAGATAGATAACCACAACATGGACCTCACTGGAAGTTTGTGAATGTTCACAAAAAGTAGTACTTCCCAGGGGACTTCAAGTTCTTGTGCAGAGCCCGAAAATGATGATGATGATGATGATGATGATGATGATGATGATGATGATATTTAGAGCTTGTTCTCCAATCAGACTGTGTACAAGTTGCTGCTTCTGGCACGACCATCCACTAGGGCCACCAGTCCCATCATTATTATCCATGTTGGGTTACTGGCTTTTTTCCTGGCCTTTTCCAGCCAGTTTTGTCAAATGCTGTGTGTATGTTAGGGATGTGCATGAATTTTTTAAAAAATTTGATTCATATTGACTCAAATGCAAGAAAATTCATATTCATTTGAATATGTCCCCTTCAAATGTAGTAGAATTTGAATTTGATACAAATTTTCAATCCCATACAAATTCAATACAAATCCCATACAAATACATACGAATCCCATGCATATCCCGTATGCATTCCATAGAAACCTTCATATGAATGTATCAAAACATTTGATTCAAGTTTGCATGTCTATCTTTGGATGTGGCAACATTCGATTCAAATTTGAATGTCCGAATTCAGCCAAATTCATACAAATTTTGAATGTTACAAATATATGTGCACATCCTTATTTCTGAGTTTTGTGCTGTGCACAGTGGAAGAGTAGTGGTAGGACCACATTTGGTATCTGGAAAGTGAGAGCAACTCATGTGGTAGGCAGAGGATGGAGTGAGGTGAGGTGAGGCGAGGCGAGGCGAGGCAAAGTAGGCCAGGAATTGGCACTCTGCTCCATCCCCTCCCTTCCTACCACAGAAGTAGATTTCAACAGTCAACAAACAGAAGATTAGGCAAACTGTAGAGAGTTCATAAGCCAACAAGAGGCATTTGAACATATGGTAGAAGGTTAGGGGAGCAGACGATTACCCTATCTTGAGTTTAAAAATAGATTGTCCTATCTCTCAAGTGTCAGGACATTTCCAAAGATTAATCCCAGCTTTGCTCATTTACACAATTCTATCAGCTCCAGACCTGTCTTTCCCAGAGTTGTACAATGATAGGAAGTAGCTGATTTTTGCAAAGCAAGAGAATCATTGCTTGTTCAGCACATGTGCCTTCCATGACTAGGGCTGCATCCACATAACAGAAAAAGTAAATCTGGTATGAACCTCTGGGGTATGGTGACCCTAATCACAACTCTCATATGACTTTGAGTTAACTCCCAAGGCTAGAAATCTGTCTTTGGAGGCATCCTGCCCATAAACCCTGGAAAAGGTTTCAGAGGATGGATGTCACTTTCTTGTCCCCCTGAGCTTTCCAGAGAGATGGTAGTAATAGGGGCAACTTTCCTTTGACTGATTTCTCCTGATGTGAATTAGCACAGGACAGAAAATGGCCACCATCCAGGGTCATTTCTTATCTGGCACTAAATAGCACTGAGCAGAAATTTCCAAGCCTGTAAGGCTGAGAAGTGCCAGCTGCAAGTCTGTTTTCCAATGTTCAGATTCACAAATGAGATACGAAAGTGTTCACCTCACTTAACCAAACTGAGCATGTAGCACACACTGCAACACAAGTAATATGCACTTGGGGCATCTCAGTTGAAGGGCTGTTTGGCTGCCTACACATGACCCCACACAGTCCTTGGGGACTGAAACTTCATCTACATGAAAATCCCAGCAGAATCATTCATGGGGGCTAGAAGTGCAGCCACAAATGTGTCAAAGTTCCAGGCCACACAAAGAGTTGGGCTGAGATTCCAGCTTTGAAGTTGCTTCTGCATGGGGGCATGGAGGGCAGCTTTGGAGTCTGCATCTGCATGGGGGCATGGAGGCAACTCCACCAGCAGCAGTAACCTTGAAATAGTTTCCACTGACTTCCCATTGGGTTACTTTCACTGCTGGCTGGTAAGTTTGGGGAATTAAAGTATTTGGATGTCCTTTCCCTAGCCATCCAAAGAGGTGCTCCCAAATAACTGTATGGATGGATGCAACCCTTGACAAGACATATTGAGAAGACCCCATGTAGGTGAGGTAAGCTGGATTTTCTTTATCTTTTAAGCAGCAGCAGCAGCAGTAGTTGACTTTTATACCTCACTTTTCTCACCTTTAAGAGGACTCAAATATTAAGAGAATTTGGGGGAAGAGATAATTGGGTCAAATATGAGGATTTGGTATGTAAAAATGAGCTCACAAGGGAATTTATTATAAAAACAAGAGAGCAGTTAAACCAAGAGGGGAAAATATAAAGTGGTTTACATATACACAACTTAAAAATATTTATGGAGAAGACAAAAGC
>MTQE01000390.1:1658730-1672938 GCA_014337955.1 Aspidoscelis marmoratus
TCAACAACATGGATAAGCGACAGAACTTTTGTCAGGCACTGTATGTCCTCTCTCTTAGAAGGAACAGAAAGTAAACCCCATCCTACCTGACAGGAATCCTTGCCACCTTCCAGGAATCCAACACACATCATATTTGAGGTGATTTGCCCTGGGAGCGCATTCTTGCATGCCGCATCACTTAGAACTGGAGCATCCAAGCACTGGAGAAGATCCGGCAAGTTATCTATCAGAAGACAGAACCAGAAGCAATAGTACTGCAAACCAAAAACCAAAGAAAGCCAAACTACAGACCCATGCACTAACCCCCTAAAAGAAAAATTATATACTCTACCTTTTCTGGATTCGGATTAATAAAGACAGTAGCTAGATCCTTGGAGTAGAACACAACTGTGTACTCTTAATAGTTCAACCCAAGTGGGACCGGTAGAATATGTTGACTGAACTACAGAATGGTCTACTGAGAGACTACACTTCCCAGTAATCCATTTTGTCCACATTGGACAAGCATTGGAGAAGGCTACCAAATGGCACTGGCAATGTAGCCCACTCCAAGCATGAACAGCTTGCAAGCAGCTCATGAAACATTCTAGCTACTATACTAGACCAGCAATTTGTGTGCAGATGGCACACAGGCTGTCGTCCGGTATACCATGCCTCGCGTCATTCCTCTGGCCACTTTGAAGTGACACCAGAAGTGTGCCATTTTCTGGGCACTTGGCCAAAACAGCCCTGGCTGGCACGGTGAGTTTCTGAAATGGCACAGCAATGGGCCATTCACAACTCAGATAGCCCCTGGAGTTGGGGCAAGCAGTAGTCAGGCCCATTGTGGCCAGGATAGCCCATGCTATGTGGAAACCAGCCTAGGAGTCCCTGAGCTGAAATAAGCCTTGGAGGGTTTTTGTGGGGATGAAATGCAGCAGGAAGAATGGGGCATACCAAGCTGGACTCTTTGAAATAAAAGTTGGATCTAAGTGTCTTAAACATGTGGTATATTGTTTTACATGTACTGAATTTTTAACGTCTTTTAATGTGCATTCTGTCTTAATCTGTTGTTTTAATCTGTTGTTGTAACCCGCCCAGAGACCTTTGGGTATGGGGCGGGATATAAATGTAAATAATAAATAAATAAATAAATAATAAACGCGCCAAAGAAAGTATCAGTCAGAAAAATCAGCTCTAATTTAATTTCTCTGACTTGCTTTTGTTTTATTTCTATAGCCGATATATTCATTTATTAATGATTAGTCCATTGACCATATCAAAAATACAAAATACAGCTGATAAAACTCATTTGTCCTTTAAAACAATTAAGAACCAAGTTACAACATTTAAAACAATTGCAGTCCGTAAATCTACATCCCCCCAGTTATAAATGCAGTTCTGATCTTATTGGCCTTGCCTATAAATGCGACTACTCTCATTATGGTAGCTTTATCGGTACCTTTTAATAACAAATACATTTTATCTTGGTTATTCGTACTATAGTCATTTTGCAGACACGGAGCCAGTAACTGCTTTTTAATAGTTTCATACAGGGAGCAGTCCAAGAGGAAATGGGACATATCCTCTTCTACCTTTGAGTCACAAATACAGAGCCTATTTTGCCTCGGGGTTTTATATTTCTCTAGTCAAACAAGCTTATTTTAATTTACCTATTTTAATAGGTAAGATCTCTCCCATCTGCAGTACGCATCGGTAGAAAATAGTGATGTGCAAAACTCTTTTTTTTTAATATTTGATTCGTATCAAATGGAAAAAATAGTATTTGTTCAAATGGATACCTTTCGAATGTGGTAGGATTTGTATTCAATATGAATATTCAATTCCATGCGAATAGCATACAGATCCCATACAAATGCATACATATAGTATATGAAGCATCATATTAATGTATCAAAACATTCAATGCAAATTTGAATGTCAATCTTCAAATGTGCCAACATTTTATTTGAGTTCAAATGTCCGAACTTGGCCAAATTTTGAATGTTATGACTATTCATGCACATCCCTATTTGAAAACTTCAAAGGAAACACTAGCTGAAGAAATCTTAAGACCTTCCTTATCCCATTAAAATAGGAAGCTGTCTGCAATACTTCCAGCATAATGCTGATTTCGCCCCCAGTCACTGCATAAGAGAAGGGGACCTATCATTATAACTGTGTAAGATGTCCATACTCACATCCATTACTGAGAGTATTGCCCCATCCTGAGATCAGGCACTCAGTCCCAGCAGTCACACATTGGGAAGGCAAGCTTATGGTCCGCACACGGGAGTTCAAGGTGGCAGGGGCGGCTAGCTTGATCAGCATAATGTCATTGTCCAAGGTTCTGGAGTCGAAGTTCGGGTGGCGGATTTGCTTCACAGACTTGATGAACTCCTCTGATCCTTCCAGTACATTGATGTTATTTTCCCCAAGCCTAACTTCAATCTGGTTACTGAAATAATTACAACATATTGCTGTGATAAGTGCATGCAAAAATAGTTGGCTGTTTGCCAAAGTCTCAGTTTTTTTTTTAATTTTAAAAAACCCTGAAAATGTGATATAGCTAATGTATGGAAGCCATATATAACATCTTAACAGGGGAGGAAGCAATAAAATAGGAGAGACAGTGAGACTGAAGCCACCTTCAGAGGCAGCGAGGAAATCCCTGGATCCCATATGGATCCCATACTTGCCTCTCACCATCCCTACCAGCAAAGGAGCAAAATCGCAGGGCAAGCACAGGCACTGATTTGTGTGGATGCTTGCTCCCACAATGGTGCAGCAAAATACCTGGGTATTTTTGACAGTGTGAAATACCCAGATTGCATAACTGCCAACCCCTGAGCATGACCGTTTTCAGCCCTGCTTGGTCCTGCACATGCACAGTAGCCATTTCCAAGATGGCAGATCCTGGGAGCAAGCATAAAGACTAGGTAAGTCCTATCACTATATCAGGAAAACCTGGATTGGGAGTTTGTGTGTCCAGACTCGTTACTACTGTGCAACGGAATGCGTAGTCATGGTGGGGCCATCACACACAACGATCAGTGCATCATCATGGCGTCATATTATCCGATCGCTACAGACATGTATGGCAATCTCAACATAGTGCCAGGATAACCTTCAGTTTTAAGTCTTGAGAGACAGTACTAATGTTCTATTATCTCTTGGCAGGTGCAGAAACTGATATTCTAATGGAGAGTGCTGACTGCCCAAGATCTATGAAATTAACCATTGGAAGATGGGATATCCATGCTTAGAAAATGCAAGGATAGTAACTGGCCATTTCACAACTAGGTGGAAGTAATTTATTTCATTCTCCTGGAGTCATGATTAAGCAATGAACATCTTATGAGCTGCAAGATGGATGAGATTAGCACTTAGTTCTAGCAAATATACCGTATTTTCTGGCGTATGAGATGACTGGGCGTATAAGATGACCCCCAACTTTCGAGTTAAAATTTAGAGTTTGGGATATACTCGCCGTATAAGAAGATGACACCCGGCATATAAGATGACCCCTGACTTTTGAGAAGATTTTCCTGGGTTAAAAAGTAGTCTTATACGGCAGAAAATACAGTAAATATAAATAATTTCAGCCTGATTTGTCTAATCCCCCTTGGAAGCCATCACCATCATCTTACTCCAGATTCAGCAAGTTTCTCAAGCATTATCTGACAAAGGATTGCTTATCTATTTATTGTGAATCCATAGTATGTTCTTGTCTCTCTCTCTCTATTCTGATTAGAGGTGTGTGCAAATGCAATTTTCAGGATATGAATCCAAAAATTTGAGTTGATTCGAATCTTTAAAATTCAAATGTATCCACTTTCAATTCTATTCGAATAGATTTGAATCTATTCATTTGAATTTTTAATTTGAATTAGCACATATGAATGTCAACAACATTCGTATGTGCCCGTACGCATCATTACACATCCCGTATGCATCTGTATGCATCCCATATTTATCCAAAATGTATCCTGTTTTCATCTCATATGGATCCGTACAAATGAATAAGGATGCGGAAAAGATGTGTACATGCAAGTACGCATATGAATGTCCAAGTAATTTGAATGAATAGATTCAAAAATCCAAAATTCATTCAAATGTTTAAATTCAAATTTATAGATATTCAATTTGAATTTGAATGTCTAAATTCAAGCGAATTTGATCAAATTTTGAATGTTTTGAATGTTCGTGCACATCCCTAATTCTGACCCACTGTATTCGGACCAAGGACTCCCTAGTCCTGTTCAACCTTAAATCTAAATAAGCAGTGGACAAAATCTGGACAATTCTGGGAAAACTTGGTGTTATTTACTTACGGTTGGTAGCAATGAGCAGCTGACACTACCCATTGGTCATTGATGAGTGATCCCCCACAGTAGTGATATCCAGCATTCAAGGAAACTTGATAGGGGACTGAGTAAGGCTCACAGGTATAACCTCCTACAATCTTGTCATCATCCTCAAAGGGGGCAGCCACTGCCAGAAGCAAGGATCAGAGTCAGCTAATTGGACTTAGCGGACAAAGGGTTCATTCACACTGAAGAAGATCCCCTGAGCTGGCTCCAAAGCTCAGCTTAAGCGGGATTATTTCAGAAACGCCCACTGAAATGAGCCTAGAAGACAGGCTGCACATACTGTAGATGCCCACAAGTTCAAGTTTAATCCAGCACACATCAGCCTCCATGCCAAATCAACCATCTAGAAAACCAGAATTATTTATCCTACTCTCATGGGAACCTACCATTGATGGCCAAGGCTGATGCATTTGCCATGGGCCCATTTACCTGATACATACCCCCAGTTGACCCTATGTCAGCAGACTCAGCAAGGAGTTTAATGGCTCAGCTATCATCAATGAGGCGGTGTCATTCAAGTCACTGTGCCTGTGCGCAGAAGACATAGGGCCTTTCCTTGCATGCCACCGAAAACGGATCTAAAAGATCCGTTTTCCGGCAGAACGTTTTAAAAAATAATCTGTCTCAAACAGAGACAGATTCTTGGAGGCCCCATGCATCCGCACACGTGTAGGATGGCGGCGGCAGGGCTGGATTGGAGAGGGTGCTGATGCGGAAGGGGCCAGCCACCCTTGTGAGGGTGGCTGGGAAATGTAGGCCATGGCACGCACAAGCGCGATGGAAGTCGGCCCTGCCACTCCCAGAATCGGCCGAGTGGCGACCAGGTAAGGTGGCAGGCGCGAGCGTGGAATGCCCAGTGGGGGCGGCGGCGGCTTCCCCTGGCAAGAGAAGGGGTGATCGTGCCTTCTCTTGTGAGGGGGAAGCTGGCCGCCGGTCTCGCCAATGGTGAAGGCCAGTGGGCAGGGCCAGCTGTCAAACAGGGGGCATGCGCTCTCCCTGTTTTACAGCTGGGCATGCGCCGGCAATCTGGCTCTTTCCCCGCCGCTTCGGAAGTGTTCGCTTCCGAAACTGTTTAAGGGGAAAAGCCCGATGTAAGACCTGATTTTTCAGGTCTTACATCTGGGTCAGATTTCAGTGGCAAAACCAGTTTAAGAAACCAATTTTGTGCACGAACGTGCAGACGTGGCGTCCTCAAAGGGACCCTAATTCCGTTCCCTTTGCGGAAGCCATGTCTGAATCATTCCCACATCTGGCTCTAATTCCATTTTTAGGTCATGTGCGGAAAGGCCCTTATTCACCCTGTGCACACAGATACAGTAGGACCTCACACAAATGTGGCATATTTCCCTGCAGCAAGGGCCTGACCTCAAAGCCTCTCCTTGTACATTAATCTTTTTGTACCTTTTTGTAGTCTCATCTCACTCCTGACCTGCTGTGAAATGCAACCACACTGATACCCCTTCAAGGGTTGCAGTCACACCTGAGGCTTAGTCCACCGTCAGTCCACCTTCAGAGTGAGAGAACACATCAGCAAAGTGACCCCACATTATCTATCCCAAAGGTGAATTTTCTGAGTTATTTAAAACTGAACGAAAACAGCTTGTCACTTTGCTTATGCATTCTCTCACTCTGAATGTGGACTGAAGATGGATTAAACCTTAAGGTGACCACAACCAAGATGATGTATTGACATCTGGATGCAAACTATATTTAGACATGCCTATGACCAAACATAACATGGAATTTGCCCAATTACAATTATAATTCCAATTTGCCCAATTATAATAATATAAAGACACTAACCCGGACCCTAAATGAACCTACCAGCTGCTCCCAGAAAGGCAAGGAGTAAGAGGAACTTCATGGTGTCTCTGCCTGTGGTAAGAGTCTACTCAAAGTGGAACTGGTGGAGACAGCTTCAGGCCCTAAATACCCACAGGAGTGGTTGCTTTGCCAAATACCCTGATCTCAAGGTTGTAGCAGCTTTTCCCTTCCCAAGGAATTTGGCAGCCCTTTCAGCATTTTATCACACATAAAGGAGATAAAAGGTATATCCTTCTCAAATCTTGAAAATGCTGATGTATGGATGGAGGGCCATGTTGACTAGCAAACATTCCAGGGCCTCAGCATCATTTCATTGCTATTAATTTTTTATAAATCTCCATTACAGCTCTGCATAGAGATTCCAGGACATTCTTTGAGAGACTATGCAGAAGTCATTCAGAGGAACACAAAATCCCTAGGCAAAGTAAATGCCATACAATAAGATCTCAGACAGACTTGCAATAGGAGAGTTCAATTAGGGACATGGCTCCATTACATGGCAAAGTCTTCCACGTTGGGTAATCTCCATTGCTCCCTCACCAAAGTGTCTAGGATGAATTGTTAGCAGCCTGACAGTCCAGTAAAGGTCATTCTGTGGTAGAAAAGGTGGATCAGAGAACGGCTGGAAATACAAGGGCCACACTGTGGCTGTGGTCACACCTTGATTTGAAACCTTCCTCAGTGTATCTTCAGGACTGACTGCTCACATTTCATTTCTATCCTTTTTTGTGGACTTTCCTGAAGATGGAAAAGTCCACAAACAAAACAGATAGAAATGAAAAGTTGTGAGCAGTCAGTCCTGAAGATGGACTGAAGAAGGTTTCAAGTCAAGGTGTGACCACAGGCACTGTCTCTCTAATGCACCCTTTTCGTTAGGTCCAAATACAGCTTTACTGTATGTAAGGCAGAGTCTTATATTTCTTGAGGCACTATTTCAATCTACAACTGATAATTAGGGATGTGCATGGATATTAAAAAATTCAGAAATTCAAAAATCTGATTCGAATCCATTGAATCTGGACATTCAAATTTGAATTGGATTTTCAAAAATCGAAATTTAAACATTCAAATGGATTTTGAACTTTCAAAAATCTGATACAGATTTTTGAAGGATTTGAATGAATAGATACGCAAATATCATATACGAATATCATATGTATTTGCATATATAATACAGGATTAAAACAGAATGCATAAGGAACAAATACGGAACAAATACAGGATGTATGCAGATCCGAAAATTGGATATGAATGTTCCCGACATTCGTATCTACAGATTTGAATTGGACTTTTGAAAATTCGGATTTTAAAAATCAATTTGAATCGAATTTTCAAATATTCAATTCAAATCCAAAAAATACATTTATGCACACCTCTACTGAAAATTACTTTATAGACAGCTGCCCCTGGTTTGTTTCCCTGTATACCCGGAGGACTCAGAGAAGATTACAGTAAATTGAAACAGATAAAGAAGAAGAGGGAGATGGCTTAAAGTTTATCAACAAGTGCATAACTGTGAAAGAAAGGAGAAGGTAAACAACCCCTTCAGCTCAAAGCTTATGTTAATGTGTTTCTCTGGTGTGAGACCAGTGCTTTGATGTTTCTGAACAGCTGTGAGGCAAGAAGTTCTCACTGTGCCTTGACTAGCTGCACAGAAATACACCTCTGAATCAGCAGTTCTGCCTGCAGGGACTGAGAGGGAAGAACTTTTCTCGTTTAGCTTCTGTATTTTGTATTTGTTCATTTCCAGCTTTATGTCTTCATATACAGAGTAGCCAATGAGCTGCAGTTTTGTGCCTTTACTCTTCTGCAGATACCAAAGGATTGTATAGTAAGAGCTATCATCCACTTCACAGTCAATGTTTGTGTTGGTCTCTGTCTGGGTGGTTTTGAAATGTTCTTTCTGTGTTACTTTAACAGCATAGCAAAGACCTGAAAAGATTCAAGATGTGAACAGGGTTAATGAACATAAACCCAACTTAACTTTACTGTCATCTTCTGGTTTGCAACTTTCCAGCACTTCTGCTGTCTACAAGCAAGCTAACCCCTTTCAGCAAAATATACTTTATCCCCCGTTCTTCTGAAAAATGAAAAGACTATACAATATTCATGTATGGGGCGGTTCTAAATTTGGTACTTTGCTCATAAGAAAGCAAATCTATTTCTATATATATGTGAGCCAGTTTGGTCTAAGGGTTAAGGAGCCGGACTCTTATCTGGGAATACCAGGTTCGATTCCGCCCTCCCCCACAAAGCCAGCTGGGTGACCTTGGGCTAATCGCAGCTCTCTTCTGAGCTCTCACAGCCCTACCCTCCATCCCCAGGAAAGTCATTCTGAGTTTCTCTCTTTTTTCTTTCCTTCCGTGTCAGTCTGTTTTCTTACTTCCACCATCTGTTGCTTGCAGGAACCATTTTTCCTTACCCTGGCAATTATTTTAAGAGATATTCTCTCCCACTAATTTATTTTTCAGTTCTGCAGAAGCCCCAGGACTGACATAACTGCGGTTGAAAGTGATACTTACCCATGAACATCTGTAAAGAAACAGAGACTCCCAGTACCTTCCACCACATGGCCTCTATTGCAAAGAGGATGTCGATCAAGAAATCTTGGGAGTGTGAATGCTGCAGTAGGTCCTGCAGAGAATCATTCAAGAATCTCATTGGTGACAGAAGAATTTCAATAGACTATTCAGCCAATAAGACAAAAGAGCTAGAGAACCTACAGGGAAGCCTGATTTGGCACTCAGGATTTTGCCATGGAGACACCGCCCCATAGTTCACACAGGCCAAGATGCATAGGCAAAGTGGATAGCCCTCCTGTGCTCCCAAGCCAAAGCAAGCCCTCCATTCCAGAAGCGGAGAACTCCAATGTTCTCCCACACCTGTGTGGACCTTGCTTCAGCCTGCAACTCACTCCACCTCAGCAAGGCCCCTGGATCTTGCATGAAAAAGCTCATGTTTCTTCATTCAGGGCAGATTCTCAGGCTTGCTGATTTTCAATCCTTAATGCTTTGTTTTGTTTACTGAGTTCCTTCCTCCATTCCCTGCTCTCCTTCTTCTATTCCAAAACACAACTGTATTAGCTAATTACTCACATACCATTTCAATTAAAAACTCTGCTCCTCTAACTATTTGGCTGCTATCTGGTCTTCTGGGCAAACATGGACAATTATTTGGGTTTGAAGGAATGAGCTCCCAGGACTGCTGTGTTTCATCCCAAAGGGATTTCTATGATTATCTGTACGATTTTCTTTTCTTTCTGGTTCTTGATTCTGAACCAGAGACTTAGAGTGCCTCTAGACATCAAATTAAAAATGCCTGGATTATCTGTACTTCAAAGTAAAGTGCTTCCAGAAGGGAAATGATTCATCCCTACATAGGCTGCAGCTAGCTATCAGTTACTTATTCTGCTGTATTTAGATATTCTGCAATAAAGCATGGATATTCCAGAATACTCAGCCATACTCTGACCCTCCACATTTTAGATGTCACAGCAGTGAGAATTCTTCCACCCAGCTACTCAGCCCCTCCTTGCATGCTGAGCTCTGATAGGTCCATGAGGTCCTGGGTGAAGATGAATTCTCATGAGTTTTTGGCAAGTTCATTCAGTAACACGGGAAAATGCAGAACATAAGAACATAAGAGAAGCCTTGCTGGATCAGGCCACAGCCCATCTAGTCCAGCATCCTGTTGCACACAGTGGCCCACCAAATGCTCATGGGCATCTCAAGCAGAGACCAGGACAGACCTTCTCCTGCTCTCGAGTCCCAGCAGATGGCCTTAGAAGCACCCCAGTTCCTCCCCCCCCCCAGCCTGAAGGATGCACCTAGGCATTCGTTCTAGTAGCCATTGATAAATCTGTCATTCTTAAATTTGTCTAACCCTACCTTAAAGCCATCCAGACTGGTAGCTGTCACCACCTCTTCTGGCAGCACATTCCATAAGCCAATGACCCCCTGGGTGAAGAAATACTTCCCCCTGTCGGATCTTACTCTCCTACCCATCAGCGTCATAGAGTGCCCCCTGGTTCTAGTGTTGTGCGAGAGAGAAAAGAAATGTTCTCTATCCACCTTTTCTATACCATGCATAATTTTATATACTTCAATCAGGTCCCCCCTTAAATGCCGTCTCTCCAGACTGAAGAGTTAACAGAATACTCCTCAGTGAATGCCCTTAAAATTACTATGGAGTATTCAGTTAAAATGTGCAGCTACTGCAGATAATTTTTAAACCTGTCTGTCAAACTGAAAGCTGCTGTGCATTTCACATGCATTTTTAACCCTTTCTGGATGCACCCTTAGCTAGGTACAGTTTAATCCTATGCATAATGTGTTTGTCTAAATCTTTTGCTCATCTACATGTAGATGTAAGTGTTTCAGTTTCAAAGCTTGTTTTTAGTGTCTGTTAAATTCTACTTAGAGCTGCTGCACCACACACGGTTTGGGTCACAAAAACTGCATAACTTTTCTATAAAGGTGGATCAAAGTATATTTGCTGAAATAATGGTTGCATCCTCACTGGGACAAGATATATCTGTGCTCCAAGATGAGTTATACAAGGTGTGCACAAGCTGCCTCTAGAGCAGGAAGTGTGGCAAACAAACGCCTCATGGCGCATGATGACTCCGGAGCCTGGAAACTCCACTGTTTCTGAGTACCCCTATCAAAGCAGTAAGGTATCAACCTGAATTGGTTTATACAGGACTGGAAATAATGCCAGAGGCCAGCCACTATTGCTCTAGCATAAATGCAGCCCAGCTAGAAATGGGTCAAGCAGATTGCCACTTCCTCCCACTATTCATCCACCCACTGAAGGGGAGATGAATTTGTCTATGTGCACCACTACAACAGCAAATCCCCACAGCAAGCTTATTTCGCTTTCCCTAAACTGAAATAATAGAACCAGATGCAAACGTGAATTTGCCTGTTCCCATTACTTTTAACTTAATCGCGTTCGATCCGGATTCTGAGGATCATACGTGGCATACGTGACTCAAGGGGGGACTCAAGTGGCTACTTTTTAAAAGCTGCTTTTTGGGGCTGCCCTGCCCTCTTCCTCCTGGCATGGATGCGCCACCCATAACGGACCCCTTCACGGAGCCTAGCTGGATGGTTGGGTGGCTGCCGCTTCCATGGATGAAGGAAAAATGGCAGCAGGCAGCCAGCCAGTGATTCTTTCCCCTCCTCTCCCCATTGCTCAGGGCACACAGCAGTGGCGGCAACTAAAGCCCCTTTGCTTTAAACATTCACATTCAGCTGCTTTCATCCCTTTCCCTTTCTAAAGTCAGAACTCCAAAGAGCTAGAATTGTGCAAAATTGCAACATTGTTATTCCAACCATCAAGGTGTGAAGTGGTTCCAGTGCTACAGTGTACCAATCCCTGTTAAGTGGATTTTTACACTGAAATCATTATCTTTGGAAGCAAGCTATTGGGAGAGGGAAACCCTAAACATGGATTCTCATCTCTTAAAATGGTACTGTCCACACAGTAAAAAATGTAAAACATTTCAAGCGCACGATCTGGAGTGAGACCTGTTGAAATCAGGATTGAGATTCACCAGGCTTTGGGGTGGTTTAACACGGGAAAAGCGTGTTAAGCCAAACTGCCGTGTGGACTCCAAGGACTGAAAACGTTTTGAATCAGAATTAAGGTTGCCGTGAAGACACGGCCCAAGAGTCATTCAAACTTTATGATATATAAACCAGCTCTCTCAGAGGGAATGAAGAGCAGGTATGTGTGAATGCATCTCCCCAAGGATATCCAGAAATCTAGACATCCCACTCCTGAGTCATCTGGGGGTGACTTAAGAAGCCCATCTAAATGCAGCCAAAAGGGGGATTCTAAGTAGAGAAGAGAGCTGTCGCCTTAACTCTTTTACACACACTATAGGCCCCGCAGGGCTTCACAAAGTGATCTACACAAGGAAGATCACATTTCTATCATTGCTTTCTCAGCCACCACCTGTTATTCCTCCCACTGGGGAGATCTCACTTCCATGGAGAGGATGGCAGTATTGCCCATTTGCACACACAAAACCAACTTTTAAACATTTGTTTGTTTTTGTTTTGTTTGTTTAAATCCCACCCATCACCCAAATGTCCTAGGATGTGTCACAGCAATGAAAACACATATAGAATATTTCTAAAACATATTTAAAATACAACCATTGTCCAAAATTTGCTTTTAGTATGGGTTAAAGAAAATGGCTGCCTTCTGAGCTCTTTTGTACATATTAAATCTGAGGTAAATTCTGCCTCAGCCAGGCTTCTGATTTCAGAACCCAGCTAATGAAAATGTTACTTCAAGCAGCAGCCAATGATAGGGAAGCTTTTGCTGTTGTGCATCAGTAGGCATGGGTTAGTCAGTTGGCTTCCGGGGCACCTTAGTCCTGTTCTCATGAACACCTGGAGGAAATTAGGTTTTTGTCAGAAGAAGAGGTACCTTTGAAGTGCTGTGTCTAAGCTGCTTGCACAGAAATACACAGCTGAATCTTCTTGCTTTGCCAAGGAAATGGTCAGGTTAGAGAACTTTGATTCGGGCTGTTCGGCGCTGAAGCGGTCAGATATATTACCTTTCTCCTGTACATTGTTCAGATAGAAATTATAAAGAAGCTTTAGACCTTGCCCTTCACCCTGCTGGAACCAAAACATACTGTTATGGCCATTGTCCTGTGTGCAATTCAGGGTGACAGTTTCTGCTTCATGGAGCGTTCTACTCCACGGCTGGAAGATTGCTGCATTTGAGCGTCCTGAAATAGAACATGCCTTGTAAGAAAAAGAAGAAATGATATTGAACTTTAGTATGGAATATAATGGTTAAAGCAGCCCAGGATGAAATTATGAGTAGAAGCTTCACCTGTTTGCAAGAAGTAAGCAACCACCCACCATCCGGCCCACATCTCTGCTTCCTAAAGCCCTGAATGAGCATTTGACAGTTTTCCCATAATGGAGGCTATGCTGCCTATTCTGGCTCCACTTTGTGACCTCAGAAGGGAGGGACAACCTGAGGTACAAGCTTTATTTGTCAGACACGAAACAGGGTGTGCCTATTTCAAAATTTGCATGAAAACGCATATTCAGGCACATAATCTGACCTATCTGTAGTTACGTACAAGGATCCACATGTGCGTACATGTTCCAGTCACAAGCTCTCAGCCTACTCAGTTTCACAGAGCTATTTGGGGATCAAACCAAGAAGCAGAAATAATGTGCACCAACTTAACCTCTTCAGGAGACAATAAACCAATCATCAACCAACCCACCAACCAATCATCAATCAATCAGTCAATCAGAATGGTGCCAGCAGGCAGACCTCTCTGTTCCAGAGCCTGTATGGTACCTCAGAAAGCAAAATTTGCTTCTTGAGAAATATATATATATATATATATATATATATATATATATATATATATATATATATATATATATATATACTGGTAAATCCCCACTCAATCCACATTCTTTTCCCAAATATATTGAAAGGAAATAAAAATGAGGCTTTATTTAGGAGGCAAAAAGAGCAAAAGAAACACAGAGCAACTATGTTGATCCTTAGTGAAGCACTGGAGATAAAGTAGAGCTGATAATATAATGTTTATGGCAGAATTCTGGCCTCTGCGTATTATATGATTTTATGACTTTTTGTAGGAGACCAAGGTTACTTTGAAGTGCTGTGTTCACTGCTTGCACAAAAATATACAGCTGAATCCTCCTGCTTCACAGGGGAAATATTCAGATTACAACGTGCAGTTTCGGGGCGATCAGCAGTCAGCCGGGAAGAAACGTTGCCTTTTTCTCGAAGGTCTTGAAAATGGAAGAAATAAAGGAGCTGCAGGGACTGATCTGCATCTTGCTGGTACCAAAACATCAAGTCGTGATTACTGCTCTGTCTGCACTCTAGCAGGGCATTTTGGCCTTCTTTGTACACCCGACTGTATGTCTGACTAATCTCTGCTCTTGAACACCCTGGGGAAGAAAATAATAGCATTTATTTATTTATTTATTTATTTATTTATTTCTATTTCTATCCCGCC
>MTQE01000390.1:1673986-1702691 GCA_014337955.1 Aspidoscelis marmoratus
AGCCCATTGTTGCCTCCAGACACCTGTCAAGCACTTCCACCGCCTCTCATACATTTGTAAGAACCTACTATCAAAGGAACAGCTCATCCATTTCAAAGTTTGATTCCAGTGTGAGTTTTGTCAGCAGCCAAAATATAGGAAGAGATGCTAGATTCTCCAGCCTTCAAATTCTGCTCAGAGCCTTTGTCCCAGCCTTCATCAGTGTGAACTAGGGGTTTATTAATTCCTTTTCTGGACTCCCTCTAGTGACGCACATGGACCCCAAATATTCCACTTCAGTCAGCAATAGGAGTATGTTTTATGCTGTTTTAGTGATTTTGCCTTCATACTGTTCTGACCACCCTGAAGAACGTGTCAGAGACTGGAATGTACATACATACATACATACATACATACATACATACATACATACATACATACATACATACATACATACATACATACATACATACATACATACATACATACATACATACATAGAGAGAGAGAGAGAGAGAGAGAGAGAGAGAGAGAGAGAGAGCAAGAGAAGCCAAGGCAACTCTGAGAGGTCTTATTCTCCCACTTTTATTCAGTGCCCAACATGCTAGGAGTCCAAGGAAGGACAATTCTCCAGAGGCAACTCTCTGCTATTACCCTTGTCAAAGTTTCTGCAACTCTTAGGCCAGACCTGTTGTGCAAGAAAGATGCAGCAGAGGAGATGAGAGAAGAATGCAAGACGTTAAATGCCAAAATTTGGGATGCATAATCCAAAATTATAACTTGAAAAAGCCATAGAGCTCACCTATTTTGTACAGGTAAACAGCCAAAAGACAGCAGATCCACATTATATCTTCTTTAAGATTTGGTTAAGTCAATGACTTCAGTTTTATGCAGCAGCCTCTTTATGCAAACACTTCCTTTTGACCCAGCAATACCGAGTATGCCAGTGACATCACTGAGGTTGAAACAGCAGTCAGGAGGAATTGCTAATTGCACCTGAATTTTTAAAAAGTTATTTTTAGTCGGTCAGTTTTCAGATTCATTCATTCATTCATCCTGTCCTTTAACTAGGGAAGACCCAAGAGTAGAATCTGCTTTGAGCAGAATTTAATACACCCTGTAATCATCTGCATGGTATTATTTAGTCCAGAATCCAATTTGTTGATATGGCACCTATTTAGCCACACAGGAGTGCAATATTCCACAGCGGAATATACTAGACCCAATTCTGATGTTCTATGTGCAGTAGCAGAGACACCCCATATAGTTTGACATAGTTTATGCATTATGTTATTCCTAGTATTAAGTTTGAACACTAGTTTCCAGATCTTTCTTATAAGAGAGAATGCAGTCAAGAGTAACACCAAGATATTTAAGGTATTTCCTATTATTAAGGATAAAATAATAAGTATGGAAGGAAACAGAGAGAAGAAGGAAACAGGATATGTGGAACATTGTTACAATACAAAATAGAGAATAAGGAAGGGGAAGCTGGATAGAAGGGAATAAGAAGGGAATAAGAGACAATGCCAAAGAGAATAAAAGAAATAATTGAACCTGAAGGGACAAGACTAGAATTGGTGGTGGTTTACAGCATCCTCTTTCCACAAATATCTTCTTCCCTTTAAAGTTCTCACTCCTTCGTCACTTTCAGAAAGGAATCCAGGAACCAAATTACCTTACAGGAAATTCAGTGCATCCCCAAGCAATAAAAAGCCTGCTAAAAAGCTTCTTTTGTCTCTGAGCACCCCCATGCCTGGCTTTTCTCCGAGCTTCCAGCGCCACAAAAGGAGGAAAATCTGCGGGGGGGGGAGTGCACTTTAAAAGAAGACTACCAGAGCACTTTTTGGAAGCCACAGGTTTTCCTGGCAGCATTTACCATGGAGACACTCCGTGGCAAAAGGGGCAGAGATTGCCGCCTGCACACACAGCCATAAAACATTCAGACATCTCCCAGAACTGCAGCAGCTTCCCTTCCTTTCCCTTTCTAAAGGTCAGAACTTTCAAAGAGCCAGAATTGCGGAGAATTGCAACATTGTTATCAAGTGTGAAGTGGGTGGATTGGTACAGTCACCGCTGCTGTATGGGGTGGATTATGACAGTGATCAGAGGGAAAGTGTTGAGAGTGAATGAGCTAACGATTGCACTGCCGATGGCTGGAGGCGCTGCCTTTGCCGGCACAGGAAGCCATTTCGGGGGGCAGAGATCTGGGAGTCAAACAGAGAACCCAATGGCTATTTTTCCTTCGGACTTGTTGGGTGTTTCTTCCTGGTTGTGGCCGCGCAGAGCACAGTCCCTCCCCATTCCCGCCGGCACCCTATCAACAAGAGAGGGGATGGGGAGAAAAAAATGCGGGCAAAGAAAACACGCTCCCGTGGGGATGGTAGGTGCATTTTAAATGCGCGTTTTGCTGAGCCTCATGCGGATGCTTATTCCGGAATTGAACAGCACTTTTAAAGTCCACTGGGATAGAGGGATGGTAGAGGGAAACTAGAGAGGCAAATAAGTTGCTTGGGGATGCAGCCAGAATGGGTGAAAATACATCTCCCAAAGTACATCAAAGAATCTGGACATCCCACCCTTGGGGTCACCTGGAGGGATATCTAAGGATACCTATGTGAATGCAGACAATTCACCCCTAAAGGCTGAATTCTAAGTAGAGAAAAGGGTTGTCTCCTTAACTGTTTTACACGCACTGGAAAGGTCCCTCAAGGCTTCACAAAGTGTCGTGCACTAGGCATGTTTCTAACATTTCATTAGTGATTCCTCCAACTCAGGCGATCTCCCATGTGAAGGGTGGCTGCATCTCCCACCTCTACCTTCAACATTTCCTTTTTCTACATCTGCTTTTTTTATTATTATTTAAGAATTTATATCCCACCCTTCACCCAGAGGTCCCAGAGTGTGTCACAACAATGAAAAGATAAAATATACAGATTATTCTAAAAACACATTAACAATATATACTCCAAAGTTTACTTTTAGTACTGATTAAAGGAAAGGACTGCCTCCTGAGCTCTTTTGCACATGTTAAATCTCCTCAGTATTTCACTCCTTCTGAGGTAAATTCTGCCTCAGCCGGGCTTCTGATTTCAGAACCCAGCTAATGAAAATGTTACTTCAAGTAGCAGCCAATGATAGGGAAGCTTTTGCTATTACACATCAGATCAGTAGGCATGGTTTAGTCAGCTGGCTTCCAGGGCACCTTAGTCCTGTTCTCATGAACACCTGGAGGAAATAAGGTTTTTGTCAGAAGAAGAGGTATCTTTGAAGTGCTGTGTCTACGCTGCTTGCACAGAAATACACAGCTGAATCTTCTTGCTTTGCCAAGGAAATGGTCAGGTTAGAGAACTTTGTTTCGGGCTGTTCAGCGCTGAAGCGGTCAGGTGTGGCACCTTGCTGCTGTAAACTTTTATGATAAAAATTATAAAGAAGCTTTAGACCTTGTCCTTCACCCTGCTGGAACCAAAACATACTGTTATGGCCATTGTTCTGTGTGCAATTCAGGGTGACAGTTTCTGCTTCATGTAGCATTATACTCCATGGCTGGAAGATCTCTGCATTTGAGCATCCTGAAATAGAACATGCCTTGTAAGAAATAGAAGAAATGTATTTAACTTTAGCGTGAAATATAATGCTTTAAGCAGCCCAGGATGAAATTATGAGTAGAAGCTTCACCTGTTTGCAAGAAGCAAGCAACCACCCACCATCTGGCCCACATCTCTGCTTCTGAATGAGCATTTGACAGTTTTCCCATAACAGCAGGCTACGCTGCCTATTCCGGCTCCACTTTGTGACCTCAGAAGGGAGGGACAACCTGAGGTACAAGCCTTATTTGTCAGACATGAAACAGGGTGCGCCTATTTCAAAATTTGCATGAATGAATATATGTATTGAGGGACATAATCTCCCCTATCTGTAGATACATATAAGTACCTCTGTGTATGTACTTGTTCAAGGCACAACCTCTCAGCCTAATAAATTTCACAGAGTTATTTTAGGATCAATTAATGTGTGCCACCTTAAGCTCTTCAGGGGGATAATCAATCAATCAGAATGGGCCCTGTCTGGGCCCTGATTCTTTCTGCCCTGTCTTTTGTGATTTTTCATGCACAGCCTACTGTGATCTTGATCCTCTCCCTTAATACTGATTTCAGTCAAGGGGCAATTTCACACTTCCCTTCCCGTCTACTGGAACGGAAAGGTGTGTGATAAATTAAGGGTGAATTCCCATTACAAGCTTTAAAAGGTTTCAAAACGATTTCAGTCCTCGCAGTCCCCACGTCAGGTTGGCTTAACACACTTTCCGCGTGCTATAGCACCCCAAAGCATTGTAAATGTTAACACTCATTTCAACAGGTCTCGCTCCAGTTCGTGCATTTGAAACGTTTTACATTTCTTACTGTGGAAACCATACCATTTTAGTGGGATGAGAATGCACGTTTAGGGTTTCCCTCCCCCAATAGCTTGCTTCCAAAGATAATGATTTCACTGTAAAAATCCACCCCTTACAGCAGCCACTACACTGTAGCAATCTACCCACTTCACACCTGATAACAATGTTGCAATTTTGCACAATTCTGAAAGTTCTGACCTTTAGAAAGGGAAAAGAAAGGAAAGCAGCTGCAGGTTCTGGGAGATGTGTTTTTAAGGCTGTGGCGGTGAGCGGGCGAAGGGGGCTTGAGTTGCCGCTGCTGCTGTGTGCCCTGAGCAATGGGGAGAGGAGGGGAAAGAATCGCTGGCTGCCCGGTGCCATTTGTCATCCATTCAGGCAAGCGGCAGCCACCCAGCTAGGCTCCGTGAAGGGGTCTGTTATGGGTGGCGCATTCATGCCAGGAAGAAGAGGGCAGGGCAGCCCCGAAAAGCAGCTTTTAGAAAGTAGCCACTTGAGTCCTCCCTTGAGTCACATACGCCACATACGATCCTCAGAATCCAGATCCAACGTGATTAAGTTGAAAGTAAAGGGATCAGGCAAATTCGCGTTTGCATCCAGTTCTATTATTTCGGTTTAGGGAAACCGTATTAAGCTTGTAATGGGAATGCGGCCTAACAATGACTAGTGCTCACAGTTACTTATCCCTCTTCAATTGCTGGACCAGGCCTCTTCAGGGCACCACCATTTTGTGTATGGCACCCTCTGCAACTGTGTCTGCATCAGCACCATTGCCATGATGACACTGAAGCTCTGTGTGGTCGCAGTCATAGTCATGTCAGGAGGAAGGTATGGCTGCCTGCATGTTTGTGCGGCAACTCTGTTGGCCTCCTCATCCAGCAGAGGTGAGAATGCTCCCCAGCTGGAGACTTCAGGTGAGTGATTGGGGAATGTTAGGTAGCTTATGGAGCATGATTTTGTGCTCCATAGCTAGATGATAATTAGGGAACTGATGAGCAGGTGGGAGGCGTTTTTAGCATGTAAATGCCTCCTGCAAGTGCAGATGCATTCGCCCAGATGTTGCCCAATTATCAACTATGGGCTGAAGTGTGAATCAGCCCAGGATTTGACTACATTACTACATAATCTGACGGTCTGCCTGGCTTTGAGCCTTTAGCTTGCTATATGAACTGGACTCTCTGCTTGCTGTCTCTGCTCATTTGCTTGTGTGGTGAAGTCTTCAGCCTTTGTGAGGACTCTAATCCTGTTATCTGGCCACATGCTGCTGCCAAACTCTGGAAATGGATTCCGTCCATGATAGCTGCAACCTTTTCACACTGCGGGCCTTTTTGCACCTTCACTTCCCTAGGGCTACGATTCTACCAGTCAAAAAACCCCAGGTTTTAAACTGGATTTTTTTTTTTTTTTACCAGCGCCGCGGGCTCCCTGCAGCTGTCCAACTGCATTGGAGTACTGTTCCCCACCCTGTTCCTCCTTCTTTAATTGTCATCCCACTGTTTGCCTTCACCACTGTTCTCCAACAGATGGAGGAAAGGGGCAGGGGAAAGGCAAGCACTGGGAGAGACGAGGAAGGATGGAGAAAGGAGTGGGGAGGAAAGGCAACCACCAGGGGAGACGAGGAAAGACAGAGGAAATGCGAGGGGGAGAAGGTAAATGGCGGGTTGCAGTGGAGGAGATTGGCACGAGCAGCATTCTCGTTAATAAAAATTTGGATTTTACCAGGATTCTGCAGTGAGTCCTGTTAAAATCCAAACAGGGATTCTCGGATTATCAGACATATAGTCTGCAGAAACATGAAATCCTGTCAAAGTGTTGGGACATTTGACCCTCGAGACGGATTCAGGTGGGACCAAAGGACTGGTGGAAATGCACCCTAGGACATCATCCAAGGGATGTAAAAGTGTGGGGTAGATCCCATGTCATCACTTTCAGATGCCAAATCTATCTCAAATCTTGCAAGCACTTCCCTATTATGTTTGAGAGGAAGGGAAGAGAAAAAAGGAAAGAGAATCAAATTAATGGTAGTATCAAAAATAATAACAAAATGGCACATCAAAATAATGGGCAGAGCCAGGAAACAAAATGAAGAATAACAAAAATGGGGCAGTCCTTTGCCCTTTCAGTTTTTGTGAGTATACAGATTGTCTACTACCTGAACCCTTAATCTGAAGTAAGCTTCTGGTTGAAAGAGCTCTAATATCAGAACCCAGCCAATCAAAATATTCCTTTAAGCAGCACCCATTTCTGCAGAAGATTTTGTACGTGAGCGTTAGCAGACCTGGAAAAGGGTCAACCATCAGGCAGGAGGATGAAATAAAGTTTTTGCAAGAAGAAGCGGTTACTTTGAAATGCTGTGTCTAAGCTGCTCGCACAGAAATACACAGCTGAATCTTCTAGCTTGGCAGAAGAAATGTTTAGTTTTAGAAGGGTTTTTTTGGGCTGCTCAGCTCCGAAACGGTCCGGTTTTTCACCTTCCCCTCTGTCCTGTTGGTAATAGAAATTATACAGAAGCTGTAAACGTTGCTCTTTCCTGTCCCAGAACCAAAACATCTGGTCGTGGTTATTGTCCTGCGTGCAATTCAGGGTAATATTTTCACCTTCGTGTAGCATTATACTCCAGGGCTGGCTAATCCCTGTGTTTGAGCATCCTGAAAGAGAAGACAATTGGTTAAGTTTTAGGGATGGGGCAGTGGATGGATTGTGGCACCAGCAAGAATATTTCATGCAGGCTGGAAGCAAATTTTGAGTTGAAATCTTACCTATTTCCAAGCAGCAAGCAATCACCCACCATCGAATCCACATTCTGTTTCCAAGAGCTGCAGAAGAATTTCTGACAGATTTTTATAGGCCGGGTGACTGGAGAAGTGAAATTTGTGAGATGCTATCACCACCTTCAAGCCCGTAGCAGAGGCCACTCCCACCCAACTGCCACCCACCCAGCAGGCTGAGAACCATCTTGCACCAAGGGAGTGGAGGAGAAAGTGCAGCCTGATGCAGCCCACTGTTTTCACCTGTCGTACGTTTTATGTAAGTTTACTTGTTTAATGGACATATTTGTTTGTAACCACTTAGGCCGCATTCCCATTATAAGCTTAACTCAGTTTCCGTAAATCGAAATAATAGGACTGGATGCAAACGCAAATTTGTCTGATCCCATTACTTTCAACTGGATCCGGATTCTGAGGATCGTAGGTGGCTTACATGACTCAAGGGGGGGACTCAAGTGGCTACTTTTTAAAAGCCACTTATCGGGGCTGCCCTGCCTTCCTCCTCCTGGCATTAACGCGCCACCCATAAGAGACCCCTTCACGGAGCCTAGCTGGGTGGCTGCCGCTTGCCTGGATGGAGGAAAAACAGCACCGGGCAAGCCAGCAATTCTTTCCCCTCCTCTCCCCATTGCCCAGGGCACACAGCAGCAGCGGCAACTCAAGCCCCCTTCGCCCGCTCACATCCACATCCACAGCCTTAAAAACAGAACCTGCAGCTGCTTTCCTTTCCTTTCCCTTTTTTAAAGGTCAGAACTTTCAAAATTGTGCAAAATTGCAACATTGTTATCAGGTGTGAAGTGGTTAGATTGCTACAGTGTAGCGGCTGCTGTAAGGGGTGGATTTTTACAGTAAAATCACTATCTTTGGAAGCAAGCTGTTGGGGGAGGGAAACCCTACACACACATTCTCATCCCTTAACACGGTACCATTCCAACAGTAAAAAATGTAAAACATTTCAACCACACGAACCGGAGTGAGACCTATTGAAATGAGGATTAACATTTACAACGTCCTGGGGCGATTTAACAGGCGGAAAGTGTGTTAAGCCAACCTGAAGTGGGAACTGCGAGGATCGAAACTGTTTTGAAACTGAAATAAGCTTATAATGGGAATGCGGCCTCAGAGTGCTTAGGGTGGGATACAAATGCAAAATTAAATCTATTTGAAAGCATAAAACAGGAACAAGCAGGAGTGTCAGCTTGATTTTGGAGGCAACAAACAGAGGATGCCTATTTCCAGGAATATGCATCCATCCTGCATCCATTTATGTATTCAGAAACACAGACTGACTTCTGTGCATGTATACAAAAGCATAGAACATGTGCAGAGGTACATAAAACTATCTAGCTGGTCCCAGCAGCTGGGCTGCTCCCCACCCTTCTCAGAGCCCACTAAGGGAGTCCCCAGCAGGGAGTGGGTACCCTCTTTGCTTCTGTCAGTTGCAGGCCAATGCAACAGCTCTGTCGTGATCTACCACAACGAATATTATGAAGAAGGCAAAAAACCCTCAATGCAAGACAAATTAGCAAATGAAAAGGTGTGAGCAGTCAGATCTCATTGGACTGAAGAAGGTTTATAGTGAAGGTGCAACCACAGCCCATATGTGATGAAAATAGCGGAAGGAAGCAAAAAAAAAGCTGGTGGAGTGGAGTCAGAAGCCCCTGCACACACGGGCCGAGGTTGAGGCGAGGTGTGGGAGCCAATCTGGGGTGGTGCGCTAACCCCAGAAGGAAAGAGAATGCTGGGCGCCAATGTACAACTGATATTTTGTAACTGCAAAATTGCGCAAAAGTCTGTAGAGGGATTTTTTTTTTTCTCCGCAATCTCTGGCTTTTGGGCAGGTTGATGCAGCAGCAATTTACCTTGATCTTCCAAGGCATTGTTGCAAGGAGGACAATGCCAAAGCAGCATACCTGAAGCAGATGGCGCCCCATAGTGGCTAAAGGTGGCCAAGCCACAGGGAATGACAAGGGGCTCCCCCTCCCATGAGTGTGACCACACCCATTTAATGACGTGCCCAGAAGTAGATAGGCATTGGGCAGGATGTTATTGGGGGAGGGAATCTAAAGACGCATTCTTCCCCAAATACTGCTCTAGCATTCCCACTGCAGTTAGGAAGAAATGTTTAAAAACCCAAAACTGGGAAAACACCTGAAGAAACAGGTGTTTATTTATTCCATTTATTTGCCAAATACTCCACAAAAAACTCTGGAAACAAATGGCAGGTGTGGACGCTAAGAATCAAAAATGGTTATAAAGTGCTGTATCTTTCTAATGGGAATGGGGCCGTACAGTTTCTTAATGAAGGACTCATCATAAACAAAATGTCAATTAGATATTCTACTGCACAGCCCTACGCTCTGCATACTATGAGAACATATGATTTTTTGTAGGAAACCAAGGTTACTTTGAAGTGCTGTGTTCACTGCTTGCAGAAAAATACACAGCTGAATCCGCTTGCTCCACAGATGAAATATTCAGATTACAATGTGAATTCTGAGGACAATTGGCAGTAAACCGGGAAGGAACATTTCCTTCTTCTCTAAGCTCTCTATACTGGAAGTAAAAAATTAACTTCAGGCGCTGATCCGCTTTCTGCTGGTACCAGTACATGTAGCTGTGTCCATCTGTTTGTTTGCACTCCAGATTGGCAGTTTTGCCTCCTTGTAGTACCAGACTCCATGTTTGAGAAATTCCAGCATTTGAATGTCCTGGAACAGAAAGGGCTACATGAGATTAAGTTTATCCTTTGGAGGGAGAGAGCATAGATTGCTATATTATTAGAGAGTGTATGGACAGATTGTTTTATTTGTTTGTTTGTTTACTTTTCTATCCCGCCCCATACCCAAAGGTCTCTGGGCCGGTAACAGCAGATTAATCAGCAGATTAAAAACAATATAGACATTAAAACAAGGTACACATTAAAAACAGATTAAAAACACTATGTAGACTATTACATCTATACCTATTTCCAGGAGACAAATGGCCAACCACCAATGGATCTGCATTTCTTCACCTCCTGTGTGATCGGATTTTGGCAGGTTTTCCTTAACTATGACTGCTTTTGTGATTGCTTCCCTTCCTGGTTTATTTTTGTGGATACAGTCAGATTCTTATCTGATAGATTCCCAGTTTGAGTCCACACTCCTCCATGAAGCCAGCTGAGTGATCTTGGGACTAGTCACTGTTCTCATTCTGAGCTCTCAGAGCCCCACCCACCTCACAGGGTTTCTGTTGTGGGCAGAAGAACAGAAGGTTTGCCAAGCACTTTGAGTCCCCTTAAGGGTGAGAAGAGCAGGGTATAAAAGCCAAATCTTCTTATGACATCACAGTTGCTGATTAACCATTTCTATTTGAGAAATCAGTCTCCCACCCTGAAAATATTAACATCAGTATGTTCATGTTTTAAGTAGTAATACTGAATATCTCAAATTTGTCTGTTGTTTCCCCACTGCAAGGATGCCTTCAGCTGAATACGGTGTATGTGTTGAAAATCAGCCCCCAAGGAATTCTAAATAGCTGTTTTGTATTTTTGTTCTAATATGCCTGGTTTACATTTTATGTTTTTCACAAATAATTTTTCCCTTCCTGTCATAGACTATAATGGATAATAAGAGCAACCCTGCACTAAGAACTGTAACCTTTCTACCTTCCTGCATTAAAAGAAGATTACTGGATTTCTGTTCAAGGCAACCTAACTGATGATACCCAAGTATCTCCAGATAAAAGATAAAATGACCAAAAATTGCAGAACATACACAAAGTGCCATTCATGCAAGACTTTGTATCACAAGTTTTGCACTATGCAGATGAAACTCAAAAGAAAGCCTTCTCTTACATTTATCATCCCAATGCATATGAAAACACCCTAAAGTATAGGTCATTAAACATTTTTGCGCCCATAGGCTACTTTGGAGCTTTGAGAGTGAATAAATTATCTGTACATCTGCTTGCTTCTTCCATCCAAATAGTGAATGAGGGGCTGGAAGATTTGTGTGTGGCAAAGCCATTGAGAACATGACTTCATCCTCAAGGTAGTTTGCCACAAAAAAGAAACACAATACAATATAAACAATACACAAGAATGCATTCTAAGATTAAGCCACAAAAACACAACATAACACATAAAATAACATTAAAAATACTGATTCCATAGAAAAATACTGAACAAGATCTGTGCATTGTGGACTGCGATTCATGCCGTTGGTGATGTTAACAGGGACTGTGGTTACATTTACTGTTTAATCCAGCTTCAGTCCACTTTCAGAGTGAGAGAATACATCAGCAAAGAGGCAAGCTGTTTTCTTTCAGCTTTAAATAACTCAGAAAATTCACCTTTGGGATAGATAATGTAGGAAAAAAATGACTGGTAACTTTGCTGATGTGTTCTCTCACTGTGAAGGTGGACTGAAGCTGGATTAAACCTTAGGTGTGACCACAGCCTATGACTGGTAATTCCTGGTCCCTAGTCCTGCAAAGATTTATGCAGAAGCAACTGGCAACAGCAGTAGAAGTCCTACCAGCTGCAGACAACCACATAGGCTCTCACCCTGGCCCTGCTCAGGAAGCAGAAAGCCTTCTTCTTGAGCAGATGCATATCACAATGCCACTGAAGGAAAGAAACTCCAGATGTGGGCTATGCCTGCATTTTACCCAGCACTATACTGGGAATGTTGGACATAATGGTGGTGTTCCCAGTGTAGTCCCAGGTGAGTTAAGTGATAACCTGTAATGTCACTATTATGTAAAATGCTGCAATGTCGCCAGCTTTCTTGTAATAGCGATTCTTGCTTTCGTATCTTTTAGCTAATTATCTAATGTACCTCTTGGGGCTAAAAGAAACCAGAAAAGGTGCAACAGAATAAAAGAATAAAGGGAAATGACTGGACATTTATCTGACTCCCAAGGCCTTTTCGCGTTACAGCAGTCTGCCCAATCAGAAGGCGCACCGCGTGCAGGTGGTGCCCGTTCCTGGCTGCCCCGGGTCATAGAGACCCAGGACAGCAAGGAGGTAAGATCTGCGTGCACATGGGCGCGTCCCCAGGCCCCATGGTGGGGGATGGGGGTGCCAGGGGGCCTCTGCAGGGCTTAGCGATATGCCGTGGTTGGCCGGGGGATTTGGGACACCAGTCAACTGGACCCACATGGGTCCAGTCTACCAAGGGGTCCCACATCCCCCAGCCCATAGACAGCGGCAGATCGGCCTCCCTCCGCCCTGGAAAGGGGGGAGGGGAAGCCGATCTGGGTGTCTCCCCAGGACTGCAGGAGCCAGGAGCAAGCAACCTCTCCCCCGCACATGGCCGTCACTTACCTTGCCAGGCTGGGGTTGCCATCGCGCAGGCACATGCGCTCCCAGTAGACTGGCCCTGTGGGTCCCATCTACCAGACTCGGCACGCCTGCGCAATTGCAACCCTGGCCTGGCAAGGTAAGTAATATGTGCAGGCCCCGTCACCTGTTTGGCTGATTTTTGGGCAATGGTGTGGGGGGGGGCCTGCCCGCAGCAGTCAGGGAGGGAAGCGTGTGTGAATGCTTCCCTCCCTGGGTGGCTGGGGATGGCCGGAATGCGCCAAGATGTATGTAGAGCAGCAGTGTGTATGCTGTGTCTCTGCGTCTTCAAAAAGGCCTGGTGCAAAAAGGCCTCTGGTTGCTCCAAATCACGCCCATTATGAAACAGGCCTGTTTGACTCCATGTAACTCTGTATCCCAGCTGACTCTTGGAACCGACTTGGTTCCTCTACCTGTGCACATTCACGTGTGTGAACTTGCTGATGCTGATGCCCACTCTGGACATGACACTCGTTTGTACAGAATGGTATGAAAGTGAATGTTAGTATTGCCCCAGTATACGTTGCAATGATGTTTATTTTCAAATTCACATATTTCTTTTAGCAGTGTCTTCAAATAAAGCCAATGAAATAAAGCCAAGTGACAATAAATGACTTCCAAAATGGAGGTTTATTCTGAGTTGACAAAATGTAGTTGCTTGTTCGGCTGTTCCTCAGTTCACATAAAGACCAATTGTATGCAGAAGGTCCAAGTCTCAAAAGGTATCCCCCAAAGAAAGCAAGAAAGATTTCCTCCAAAGAAGGAACTCCACCTCCCCAAATTCTCCCACTGTCTCCACTCTTCATTCAGTTGAGGAAAGGAATAAAAGATGTACGGCAAATGTTCTCCTTCTCCCGTACACAGGTGCTGCATCAAAAGAGAGCAGCCGCAGTTATTGTACATTTTTTTAAAAGATCATAACTACTGTGTAAACTGCTAGCGCAAAAATAGGTTGCTGAATCATTTAGCTGAAGAGAAGTGATGGTTAAATGAAACTCTTCTGAGTTCTTCCGCTGAGCAGTAAACTGATCGAGACCAACTTCTCGTTGCTGAGAAGAAACTGCTCCAGAGTAATAGAGAAGCTGAAATCTCCTTGTTCTTTGCTGTTGATACCAGTACATGTAGTTATGTTGGAAGGTTTGTTTGCAGCTCATCTGGGCTGTTCCTCCTGTCTTTACCATCAGACTTGGTGTCTGGGAGATCTTCTCTTCATGCCCTTTGTGGGGTGAAAAAAAAAAGTCATTAAAAGAAACTGCACAGATCATTTGCTGACCATTTTACTGTCATATTTTCCTCCGTGACACCTCAAATCTGTTTCAAGAGATGAGATGATGCTTAGAATTCTGAGAATTCCCTAACCTTTCTAGTCACTTTTCCCAGAAGATAGGATAGATGAAGGACAGACATTTAACCAAATTTGTCTATAATCGTATATGTTCTTTTTCTATTAAGCACATACAAATTAGTCAGTTACAATAATTGGTCCATTAAAATACATTCTTCATGGGTAATTAAATTTTATGCCTTACAGAAAATCCGTCAACACTGAGATATATGTAGTCAAAGCTACTTGGGCTCCATGCCTTGCCACCTCTTATTGAGAGCAACAGACAGAGTCCTTCATATCTTCCAAAGCAGCCCTGAGGCATTTTTCAAGGCAGCTTCCCAGCCTCTGAAGGTGGACCAGGCCAAGGCTGGTCTCCATGCCATGTTGAAGTTACCTAAGTATCCTGTTGGGCATTGCAGGGGAAGAAAAGAAAGTTTTGGAAAAGCTTTGGAAACAGTCAGTGGCAGAAGATCCTGAAGACTTCCATTCCACTCTTTTAGGGCATCCTTTTGGTTTATCTTGTAGCTCGCTTCCTTCTTTGTGGTAGCACCAGAAACATACAACATCATTCAAATCTAAGAAAAGAACTCAGTAGTCCTCCTGAGGCCTTCCTTCATTCAAGAAAGACTAAAACCCACCTGCAACCAAGAAACAAAGAGCCACACACCATATTATCTTCATCTCTCTTATACTTTGCTTGCAAGTAACTTAGGTCAGAAGTGTCTTCTGTTTGCAGTGTTACTGCTAGGAGCAGGATCCTCTTCTCTTTCAATAATATATAAGTTGAAAAGCTCCCTCTTGAGGAGAGATGGGTTACTATTCGGAGATATCTTGTATTGAAAACTCATGCTTCATTAATGTTAGATGTCAACTTAAGGATTGTTCAGACACATAATCCTCTTAAGTTTGAAAAGCTCTCAAGGACTGTCCACTCTTTTATTGAGTTGAAAAGTCAGTCACTTTATTTATATACCCAAAGTAGAACCCAGAATGCATCCCTTCTGAACACCAGTTGATAACTTCAGAGATCAGGAACTTTCATTCCTGGGGCTTGTTCACACTTGGCCTTTTTCTGGAGTACATCTCAGGATAGGAGTCTGTGGTCCACTCTTTCAGACCTCACCTGGGCCCTGGTGTAACCTGCACTACCATGTGGACATTATGACCCTGTTCCAAGATATATTCCAGAATAAAACCAAGTGTGAGCAAGCCCCTGGTCTCCAAAGCTGAGCCAGAACAGGCCACCTGCAAAGTGGATGACCCCTAGATTGTTCCAATGATAGCCCATTGTTGCCAGGAGAAGGCCAGCCTGGTGCAGAAACAGCCACAGTGTTTTCACAAGGTTAATCTGCACAGTCAATGTGACTTATGCCTGTCAACACTGCTCTAGCACAATGGACTGTTTCACAGATTTATTGTTAGCCCTACCTTTGTATCTACAATAGGAGAGAAATAATGGGCTGGCAGAACAGTTCAAAACTAGCCATTAGATTTTTCCATATAAAATAAATTCTGGGTTACACAGGATATGATGAAATAGAATTGTTTCTTGGCAGACAGGTTAAGGCAGTATAGCCACCCTCTATCCCCTGCCCCATTAACTAGGAATGCAAACTGAGAGGTCATTCATGCTTGCCTGTTTGTTTCATTATAAGAAGGTTTGCATTACCAAACTGACAAAAATTTAAAAAAATGCATTGCAGTCATAGAGTGCAGTCAGAGTGTTGTACACAAACAAACAACACAACATTTGAGCAAGCTCCACAAGGCCAGATGCAGACACTGCAAACTGTTTGTGCAAATGGGGGAAACAGCACACAATTAATTTCTAACTACATGGACAGAAAAATAATACAGATATCTCCCACAACAGTAGAACAAATGTGAACAGGTCCTCAGTTACGCTTTTGTACTAGAACACCATGTGTTTCCCCACCCACTTTTTTATTTAATGTGGCTATAACATTGTTAGGTTTGCACGCATTGCACATCCCCTTAGACATGCTTGAGAATGCCCAGAAGAAAATTATGGCTTGCTGTGTTAGGCAGGGAGACAACCTTAGGTGGCCTGATTCAGCAGGACTCCCCCCTATATTCTAAAGAAAATGTCATGCTTACAAATCTAAAAGGAAGATTGCTGGGGATGCATTAGCAAAGCTATACCTGAATCATGGAGTGCTCTAAAACCAATGAACATGCCAACAGAGTGTATTTCAAGCCAGGCTCTCTTGCAGTGTTCCATACCTGATAGTTCAGACAAAAGAAGAGAAAGGCCTATCTGCCCATCTTAAAAAAAAGGGGGGGTATCAAAGTTCTTCCACTTTGGCTGTGATCAGACATGGGTGGGGGGAAGCATCTCTTGAAGTACTTTATGGAAGGTTTTGAGGTGTCATTCTTCACTCACAAGTCTGCCCCCCCTTTCATGAACATTCTGTGCTAGAAAAGGGTTGGGAACAGAGGGCCACACACCGTCTCTCTGAGGTGCCCCCCTTTTGTTATGTCTGAATACAACCTGTGTCCCAACCTGCCTAGCAACCCAAGTGGTGGATGAATGAACTTTATTGATTAGTCATGACCATATCAAGTTTACAAAAGATAAAATCTTATGAAACATACAGGGATAAAAACAAAAATAAAATAGAGATAACATCATTATTTGCCCCCATCACCCTTACAAGGCACCCATTCAACTCAATGAATAATTTCTTAAAATCAGGCAGCCTTAACAAAAAACAAAGCTACCCTATACGTCATCTGGATGTTTTCTCCCTGCAGAAGATAAGTCAACTTATGTACTGCATTCCACTGGGACACATTTTGTAAAAGGGGCCCTAAACAAGTTGTTCTTATTGAAGAATACAAGGGACAGGTAAACAAGATATGAGAAAGATCTTCAACCATTGCTGTGCCACAAACACACAGCCTTTCTTCATAAGGTATCTAATGGTGTCACCCATACTTCACCATGGAGTCAACAAGTTCAAAACACACATAAGTAAATTGTTGCCTTAACTGCTGGGGCACTTTGTAAACTAAATATTTTTCAAGTTAGAAAATAGATTCTGTTTGTGCTAGCCATTTTAGTTATTTTAAATTGGAAAGGCTAGCAATATCATTTTGTGGACTAATGTCCATCACACACTGCTTAAAAGTCTCTTTGGCTAACTGGTTGGTATGGCCCAATATTTGCAAGGAGAGGCCATGCTCAAGCAGTGGTTAAGACTCCATCAAAACTTTCTCGGTAAAGATGGTATTTATGGCCAGTATTTCTCCACAGTATGTTGCTTTCATCCTTCTCTAAAGCATTGCCCTGCAGTCTGCAGGCACTTTGTCCTGGTTTGCAAGAGTAGGTGGTTTGGGTGCAGCTGTGAGGCTAGGAGTTCTCACTGTGCCTGGCTGGCTCCACAGAAATAGACTGCTGACCCAGCAGCCTGTCCCTGAGGGAGTGACAGGGAAGAATGGGTCACATTTGGTCTCTGTATATTGTATTCCTTCATTTCCATGGTCGGGGAATTCCCATGCACAGAAATGCCAACGAGCTGCAATGGCTTCCCTTTAGCATTGCTTTTCTGCTGATACCAGAGGATAGTAAGGTAGGAGTTATCGTCATGGTCACAGTCAATGGTTGTGTTGGTGTTCTTCTTGGTCGTCTTGAAACGTTCCTTCTGGTTCACAGAGATACCCCAGCAGATACCTGTATAAATCAAAGTGTCAATAAGATGTAACAATGTTACAGTTCAACCCCGTTTGCTGCTATTTTGCTTCATTATCTTCATCTAAATTATTGCTTATGAGAGTATATTTACCATCATTATTTTTTACAAACACTCTTGTTGCCCTTTATTTCTCCCCACTGAAAAGAACAGCAGCAACTTTCTTCAAAGGTGGCAAAAGAAACTAGCGGTCTTTGGCAAAATACTGGCCATAGGGTCCTAACGTTACCATTTTCACTCTTTTCTTTTTCCTGCCCTGAGGAACCATGCCTAAGCCCATCTGCCTGCCTACTTGGTCATGCCAGAGTAAGCCAGCTGGGTGACCTTGGGATAGTCACAGCTCTCTTCTGAGCTCTCACAGCCCCACCTACCTCACAGGGTGTTCTGTTGTGGGGGAGACAAACAAAAAGATTTGTCATCCACTTTGAGTCCCTTTAAATGGGTGAGAAAAGCGGGATAGAAAAGCCGACTGTTCTTCTTCTTCTTCTATGCTGGCTATTTTGCCACTAGACTGGCAGTGGTCTGTTATGTCCAGGCAAGGACCTTCTCAGAACATTTTTGTGTTTTTCATCCTGCTTTTCCAAGACCATCTTGGGCTTCTCTCAGCCTAGCCTTTCCCATTTTACTGTAACTTGGCCATCCACACTGCAAAATCCACACACAGCACATTTCTGTCTCTGCCCTTCAAATATTTTGAAAGAGCACTTCTAAAACTTGTTCTCACAGCTGGGTTCTTCTCACCACCACCCATATTTTAGAGGTGGAAGCCTTTGGATCGGCTTACTTAGCTGTGAGAAAGTCTCCTACCTGTCAACAGCTGCAAGGCAGCAAAGATGTTCAGTATCTCCCACACCATGGCTTCTGTTGTATAAGCAGCACAGAACGTACACACTGGAATAACTTCCGCCACAAAGGAAGCTCTTCTGAGTATCTGATTGGCTGGAGAAAATGAGTCTAATAAGACTGTTTTATTAGTCTAAAAGGAGAGCAGCTGGAAACCTTTAAAAATATATAAAGGATATAAAGTCTTTTGTCATTTTAAGGGGAAAATAATAGATCTTTCTGTGTTTGAGGACAAAAAGTAGAGTTCCAGCCATCCCAACAACTTTATTTCAGTACCTAGAAAGACATCAACCATTCAGTTTTCGAATTACATTTTTTGAACTTTATCCATTAAAATCATTGAGTTACACAGAATTTCATAATGACACTTTACAAAACAATAATCCAGCAAATAAATTTTATCCAAGAATACAAAAACCAATGTATCTTAGAGAATTAATGACAACAACAAAAATGAGATTGTAAAATTAAATATTAACAAGTTATCTGTAAGTATAAAAAATCTATTTCTGAATAGCCATTAAAATAAATTATACAGCATATCTAGTTATCATATTAATGTACGTAAGCATCCATTGTTCTACCAATATTGCAGATGAGACTGAATTGCTACCAAAAGAATGAATGATATCATGAGATTATGAGTCACTTGCATGGAAAAAGTCCCTGGTTTGATTCTAAGGGACAGGCACTTTTTCTCAGCTCACTTCTACCCTTCCAAGAACAAGAGGCACTATATGTCATCTTTTATTCAAGACACTTCTCTTCATCTGCTGTCTGGAAAGGTGCTGTTTATCTAAAAGCAATATTCTCATTGAGTGGGTTAATTTCTTAACTGCTTTTCTAAAGCTCTTAAAAATATATATTTGGTGTTTTTTAAAAATGACATTATAAAATAACTGTTATTAAACAGCCCTGAAGTACAGTTTTCAGCAATGGAAAAAGCAGAGGGGGGAACCAGAATAAGATCAATAGTAAAAACAATGGAAGGCTGGTTAATCTTTCCTCCCACGGGTGGCTAGAGGAAGATCTGCGTTTTCATCTGGTGCTTGAAGTGACAGATCAGGCCCCAAGCAAGCTCCTCAGTTAACATTTGGAAATGCGTGGCAAGACGCAAAACAGGACCCTTTGGGTGCAATTATTTGGTTCCTGGGCTTGGTGTTTGTTATTATTTTTTGCATACCTTTGCTTTCAGTTTCCATGAAGGGACCTTTCTACCATAGTTATTCCCCTACCCAGTTTGAAAATTTGTTTTGCAAAACCCTGATGCATGTTTGAGGACATGTACTTTCTACTTAGAACATAATTTCAAACATCTGTTTGAGAGAGAAAATGAGGAGTGAATAGACAAAATAGTTTTAAAAATCCAGATTTTTTTAAGTTTATTTATTTATTTATTTATTTGTATTTCTATCCCGCCCTATACCCGAAGGTCTCAGGGCGGGTTACAATATTATATTAATCTTAGACAGGTCCCTGCCCTCAGGCTTACAATCTAAAGAGACAGGAAACAAAAGGAAAATGGTGTGGGAGGGAACAGGGAACAGCAAAAAGCCAGCACTTGAGCTCTGCAGTTCCAATTTTTCTCTCCGTTTCTTATTGCTGAAAAGTTATGAGAAATTTTGCCTAAATTGTGTGTTTTGTGAGGTTTACAATGAGTGTTTAGGGTTTGATCACCTCTATGTTCCCTCTCCAACTGTTTTTTTTAAAAAAAAATACGGGTTGCTTCAC
Organism: Aspidoscelis marmoratus; assembly: GCA_014337955.1. Taxonomy (NCBI): domain Eukaryota; kingdom Metazoa; phylum Chordata; class Lepidosauria; order Squamata; family Teiidae; genus Aspidoscelis; species Aspidoscelis marmoratus. The sequence goes on from MTQE01000390.1 coordinate 1,694,067, forward strand.
AAATTTGCATATCACTCTTGCAGAGGGCCATGCTAATTGTTCCAGTTTTAGTATATGTGCTGCCAACGTGAGCACGCGCTCTCCACCTGTTGTCAATATACATCCAAGTATGGATTTTTCCTTTTTTCCATTGTGTATTTTTCCCTTGGATGAAGTCCCTGGGTTAGAGATAAAGTTTGTCCCAGGAGATAAATATGCAACCATTCTGCCTGACTCTCTGGCTGAGATAATCAATTATGAAGACTTTCTTGATCGTAGCTTTCTTGGGAGCAGTGGGTAAGTTTGTCTTCTGTGTCTTATACTTAACAATATGAACAACAAGTTGAAACGGACCTTTGTATCCCTTTGAACAAGCAGCAACAATACTAAGGTGTGGATGACTGAGGAGAAACCAGGACTTTCAGTGGCAACATTATTTTGCCTCCAGCATCATATGTTTCAAGTCCATGGTCCAGAGTCTGGTCCTGAGACTCAAGAGACAATCCATCATTTGACTTCTCTAACAAAACCAGAGTTAGTAGAGTTGCTGCCTAATATCTAGCTTGAAGGTGCAATTCATCTGTAGAAAGGAGGATTCCTGACAGTGCTGCCTGGCTTGGGAGCTACACCTGTTGAATTCCCTTGTTCTGTCTACCAAGAGATAGAGAACTTCTAGCTTGATTCCATCCTCTAGTGCCTAGAGAAACCGTTCCTCACTCATAATCAGTAACCTGCAAAAGGCTTTCTCTCTCCTCCCCTGCTTCTATAGCCAGGAATTTCCTTCTCTACTGAGCATTAAAACAAATTTATTTATTTATTTGTATTGAAGACATTTCTACCCTGCTTTCCACTTAAAAAAAAAACCATGCAGTTTACAAAACTTTAAAAGCAAGAGTAAAAACAAAATAAAAACAGATAAATGCATTTTAAAAACTGGGTTTTTAACTGCTTATAGATGGGGTGATATGGAGATCATAGCAAACAAGGATCTTTCTCCTGCTGTTAGGGCAGACCCTCTGACCTGGAGGGGGTATTATTTGGCCGGAGCCAAGTTGAATAGAATGTGGAAATATTCAGCTCCGGCCAAATAATACCCCCCCATGGATATGGGGGTATTTGTATCTGTGTATGGATATTCTATCGAATATCCATGCACAGAATGAATAAACCCTCGCACGCCCCTCCCTTCACACACCCTTCTCCACTTACTTGACCTCCTCACTGCCACCATCACCACCGCTGCCCTTTCTTCCAGTGTTCCAGAGGGCTCGTGAAGAGGTCCAGGGTGCCACCAGAGTGTCCCCCGCCCCAGGTAAGTGGGCACTGGGGAGGCAGATGGGAGCACTCCGGTGGCACCCTGGGCCTCTTCCAGGGCCCTCCAGAACCGCAAACAGGCTTTCCAGAAGCTAAATAGGGCCGTATTTGATCCGTCCGCAAATCTCTGAATTCGGACAAATTCGTTCGAATTCCGAATGGCACAAATCATTCGTGCACATCCCTACTTTGCCTGTTCTTCTTCAAGGGATAGTAAACCCAGCTGGTTGAGAGCTCGCTCAAGAAGAAAGGCAGATGATTGGGAAAGACACAATTACCGTGAGCAAGGCCATGGTCGTCCCTTCACTTTAAGCCTTCTTTAGTCCATCCTCTGAACTCAACCCTCACACCTTTTCATTTCTATGCATTTTATCTGTGGACTTTTCACCCTTCATTTGGACTTTCTACAAATAAAATGGACAGAAATGAAAAGATGTAAGCACTGTGAATGACTGAAGGCTTAGAGTGAAGGGGTGGCCACAGCCCAAATGTGGGTTTAGGCTGCGATCAGACACAGCAAAGAAAAGCATCTCTGAGGTGACTTACAGTGAATCCCCACAGCAAGTTTATTTTGCTTTCCCTAAACCGAAATAATAGAACCAGATGCAAATGCGAATTTGCCTGTTCCCATTACTTTTAACTTAATCGCGTTCGATCCGGATTCTGAGGATCGTACATGGCGTACGTGACTCAAGGGGGGACTCAAGTGGCTACTTTTTAAAAAGCCGCTTTTCGGGGCTGCCCTGCCCTCTTCCTCCTGGCATGGATGCACCACCCATAACGGACCCCTTCACCAAGCCTAACTGGGTGACTGGGTGGCTGCTGCTTTGATGAATGGAGGAAAAATGGCAGCGGGCAGCCGGCAATTCTTTCCCCTCCTCTCCCCATTGCTCAGGGCACACAGCAGCGGCGGCAACTAAAGCCCCTTTGCTTTAAACATTCACATTCAGCTGCTTTCATCCCTTTCCCTTTCTAAAGTGAGAACTCCAAAGAGCTAGAATTGCGCAAAATTGCAACATTGTTACTCCAACCATCAAGGTGTGAAGTGGTTCCAGTGCTACAGTGTAGCAATTGCTGTTAAGTGGATTTTTACACTGAAATCACTGTCTTTGCAAGCAAGCTATTGGGAGAGGGAAACCCTAAACATGGATTCTCATCTCTTAAAATGGTACTGTCCACACAGTAAAAAATGTAAAACGTTTCAAGTGCACTATCCGGAGTGAGACCTGTTGAAATCAGGACTGAGGTTCACCACGCTTTGGGGTGGTTTAACACAGGAAAAGTGTGTTAAGCCAAACTGCTGTGTGGACTCCAAGGACTGAAAATGTTTTGAATCTGAAATAAGGTTGCCGTGAAGGCACGGCCTTAGAGACAGACACAGCAGCCACCCATCCTCATTCTTCTAAACATTCTGTGCTAGAGAAGTTTGAACTAGGGAAGGCTTGGGAACACAAGGACCACACACTACTGTCTCTCTGAGGTGCTTCTTTTGTTATGCCTGAGCACGCAGTACCATTCACCAGCTTTGTGTGTGCCTCGCCTCCTTGAGTAAGCTGTCAATCACCAGAAGTCACCTGCTTTTTGAGGAGACAGATAAGTTCAAGCTGACAGTGCATTTTCCAGCTAGAATTTCTGGGCAGAAGTTGGAGATTCAATTAAGGTAGTGAAGAAACAGAACTCATGGCAAAGAATACATGGGGCCTTTTTGCACTTCAGCCAGACATTTGAAGGGCTCCAAGGCTTCACTGGGAACAGGTTTAGCATTTGCATTGGCCAGTGAGGGAAGTGTTTCCAAAGCGTCCCTTACTGGCTAAAGTGCAAATGGTCAACCCATCCCCATGTGTACCATCTTGTGCCCACACCATGAGGGCCAGATGCCCCGCTTCCAGGTTGCCACCATTGGCTGGGGAGGGCAGTCCAGTCCAAAGAGGTGAGCATGGCATGGGGGAGCAGGAGACCACACACACACCTAGTGGTGGAGGGCACCAGACAGGTCCCCACTGGCTGCTGTGGGCCCAACCCAGGCAGTGGGGAGCCACAGTGCCCCACCACACCACAGGGCTGGCCTGATCCCACCCCTGGGATCAGACTGCTAGCCGGCACATACCAGAGTGATGTGGTTGGCAGCAGCATATAGCAGCAGCCCGGGGGTGGGACTCCGGAGCTGCCCATCAGGAAGTAATGCGAATGCTCTCTCTGCCGGACAGCTCAGGTATGCCTGGGGTTAACGTTGGGACAACCTGGATGCAATTAGGGCAACTCTGGAACAGGCCAGGATGCTTCTGGCCAGACACGGCCTCCTGCAAAAGTGAATGGTCTGTTGAAGAGCTGTCCTAATTGCATGCCAGAGGCCTAAGTGTGAATAGGCTAATGATGTCTACCACCAAGATCACTCTGAGCACCTATTCTTAAGTTTGGGGATTGTTTCTGATGTCTTTGGTATAGTATAGCTGGCCATCTGTGTATCTCTGTGAAATTCTAATCACCATAAAATTCTCGGTTTCCAAGCTTAGGATTCACAAGGTTCTTCTCTACCTGCCCCCTTCTTTCTTTTAATCAATTCATTGGATGGCATACGCAAACAATACCAAACCTTCCATGATATATCTCACTCTTTACTTAGCTGCTCTCCCCATCAATGATGGTGATGATGACAAGATCGTAGGTGGCTACACCTGCCAGAAACATGCTGCCCCATACCAAGCTTCCTTGAACGTTGGGTACCATTTCTGTGGGGGTTCCCTCATCAATAGCCAGTGGGTTCTGTCAGCTGCTCACTGCTACCAATCGTAAGTTTTAAAAAAAAAAATTGCTTCTCATTTTCATGTTGACATTCTAATGCCCAAATGTTTGCTTTTGTATTGCAAATATCAATCGAGGGAAGATATTAGATTATCTTCCAGATCACATTACAAAGTGAAGCATGCACTAGAGCTGGTGAGCTTGGTGGGAGCTGTGATATATGGGGACACATATGCTGTAAAAGGTAGGTATTACTCAAGGTGTATCCCCATAGGGCTGCCAATGCCCCATGGTGGATTTGGGGGAGCCTTAATGTGAATCTTAGTTTGCATTGAGTCCCCATGGCAATGGACATGGTCGAACCCCCACATCCCCATGAAAACTGCGGCAAATACATGCATCAGGATGCCACAGTTTTCTCCAACCCCCCCCCCCTTGCCTGAGCACTTAATCACCCAGGTAAGGGTTTGATTTACTTCAAACAACCACCTGACAGTTGCCCTGCAATCAGCTGAGCAACTGTCAGGCAGGCATAGGGGCTGTCAAGAGCAGGGAAGATTTTTAAAACAGATGTGAAAGCTGCATCTCTTTTAAACATAGGATTTGCCTTGACAAAGGTCCCAAGATCAGTCACTGATTCTTCTCTAGCACCCAAAGGTGACGCCCAAAGGTAGTCAATATTGTGTGAAATGAGCAAATGGTCTGACTCATTAAGAATATAAGTGAAGCCCTGCTGGATCAGGCCACAGCCCATCTAGTCCAGCATCCCGTCATACACAGTGGCCCACCAAATGCTCACTGACATCTCAAGCAGAGACAAGGACAAGCTTGGGAGCCACATGCAGCTCTTTGGCCCCTTGAGTGTGGCTCTTCCAGCTTAGGAGTACCCTAATTAAGTTAATAACAAGGTACCTACCTATATAGATTAAGTTTAAAAACTTTGGCTCTCAAAAGAAATTTCAGTCGTATTGTTGATATTTGGCTCTTTTGACTAATGAGTTTACCGACCACTGATCTAGGCTGATAGCTGTTACCACATCTTCCGGCAGCAAATTCCATAAACTGATGACCATCTGGGTGAAGAAATACTTCCCCTTGTCAGATCTGTCTCTCCTACCCATCAGCTTCATTGAGTGCCCCCTGGTTCTAGTAATGTGTGATAGAGAAAAGAAATGTTCTCTATCCATCTTTTCTATACCAAGCATAATTTTGTATACTTCAATCAGGTCCCCTCTTAAACGCCGTCTCTCCAGACTGAAGAGATATTATTAGGCATCTCCCTAAAATAGATTATGCAATTTCCAAATAAGCTCAGTTTTGTCCATTCAGAATATCCTTTGGGCAAGGGTTTGCTTCTACCGGCAATGGTGGTCGTGGCCCTAGCTTAGGACTTGTGGAAGCAACCAAGGATGCTCCTTTTCCTTCTCCCATCTATCCAGGCGTATCCAGGTGAGACTTGGAGAGCACAGTTTGAACTCGAACGATGGGAGTGAGCAGTACATCAGTTCATCCAAAATCATCCGGCACCCTAATTACAACTCCAAAACTTTAGACAACGACATCATGCTCATCAAATTGTCCACAAAAGCGACCCTGAACAACCAAGTCAAGGCAATCTCTCTACCCACCAGCTGTGTATCCACTGGCACAAAGTGTCTGATCTCCGGTTGGGGAAACACCCTCAGCAGTGGCAGTGAGTCACATATGTCTACTCTTTATTAAATATCCTGTATCATCTACTAATAAGATCTACAGTAGGGATGTGGAAGGATATTCAAAATATTCGTTCTTTGATCGAATTTGGCCAAATTCAAACATTCAAATTCGAATCAAATATCCGGACATTTGTTTTTTAATATTCAAATAAATACAAATATTTTGAATTATTTGTATGAATAATTCGGACGTTTGTACGTATACAGATACCTACGCATTGCATACGTATCCGTAGACATCTTATTTGTATCTGTACTCATCTGTAAACAGATGAAAACCAGATACGCATAGGATAAAAATTGGATGTGTACAGATGTGTACAGATGCATACAGATGCACATGGATGCATATGATATTTGTACAATTAAATACATATGAAGTATTCGTACAAATAGATGCAAATATATTCAAATCAGTTTGAATTTAAATGCATTTGTTTTTTCCCTCTTTGTACAAATTCAGACTTTCAAATATTCAATTCGAATCGAATGTCAAAAATTGCATTTGTGCACACCTCTACTCTACAGCACTTTTAAAAAAGAGAAGCGGCAAAATGGATAGTAACATTTCACTGTTAAAAGAACCTTTCACTATTTAAAGCAAACGTAACAGAAATATGGCAAGTAGACGGAAATTTGAAAAAGAGAATTGGCAGATAAAGAAATTATTCAAGCCACAGGTCCTTCACCATAAATTGCTTTTATTGATGCATTCTTAAAAAATGTTTGTTCACCTGTGCATTATGTGTTGTTTCTAAAAATTATTTTGTTCAATTCTGCAGCTAACTATCCTGACCTCCTCCAATGCCTGGATGCTCCTGTACTTTCATCTAGTCAATGTAGCAGTGCTTATCCAGGACAAATCACTAAAAATATGATTTGTGTGGGATTTCTGGAGGGTGGTAAAGATTCTTGCCAGGTAAGTCGTTTCCATTTCTCTTCTCGTGAGCAGTATTTTTCATTTTCTTTTCAGACTAGATAATTGCCAGCTAATACTCCCAATAGTTGAGTAAAAGACTTTTTAAAAAAGAAAGGTTGTTCAGGGATGGTTCTATCACACTTCCTCTTACCACAAATTACCAGCATGGTATTGCATCTCAGGAAACTGCTACCACAGCAAGTCAGTGTGAATACTGTAGATGGATGCTATCTGCTCCTACCTAAGGGCCTTTCCACACTTGCCTGATATACAGGAACACGTTGCTCATAAACTACACTTCTTCCACACAAAACCAGTGCCATTCTGGTCAGGAACCATCATAAGGGCTCCCTATCCTGGCTTAGCAGTGGACCTGTTTGAAAAGGTCTGCAAGCACACTAATACTATATTTTCCGGTGCAGGAATCAATATTTTTGCACATGATCTAGAACAAGAAGAATGCCACCTTGTCATCTCCAAAGCTTGTATGAACTTTAAAATAAATAAGAATGCTTAGAAAATGGGCCTGCAGCATTTTCCAACATTTCTTATGAAAACCTTGAAGATCATCTTTGAATACGTGACACAGACGCAGTTCATCCCTGCCTTCTCACATCAGGTGTTGAGGTGATGAGGACATGAGCCAGTCACAGGGAATGGTGAGGAGATGTTTGTGGAGGAAGTACACCTTCCCTGAAGTGGAACAGGGACAGCGAATATGCATTGCTGGTGGTGTTGGGCTGGCTCAGTGGGTTCTAGGCCTCACAAGGTGGACAGAACCTTCAGGGATTGAACTGGGACAATTTTAAACAATCTAATTAAACTGCCCCAAGAGAAGTAAGTGCAGAACCAGTCGAAAGTTTTGAAATAATCCAAATCACCTCCCACTCAAATGTACTGTTTATGAATCCTGCTTTTCTCCTGATCTTTCATAGGGAGACTCTGGTGGCCCTGTAGTCTGCAATGGGAAACTCCAGGGAATTGTGTCCTGGGGTATTGGATGTGCCAAGAAGGGTTACCCTGGTGTCTACACCAAGGTCTGCAACTATGTCTCCTGGATTCAGAGCACTATGAACTCCAACTGATCAAAGCTTCTGCGTGGAACAAATTTATCATCTTCTCTTGTCACCCAAAAGGGAGGTCCTGCAATGAGTTCAAAATTGAGGATTTAGTGTCTCTTCATCTGACTTTTACTAAGGGATCGAAATACAAAAATAAAATAGTGATGGCACTCCAAATAAAGTATGGCATTTGTCATTTCCTGTTTTTTCAGCTGAGGAGAGGATAGTCCTTCTTTAGCTGTATTCGTTTAAAATATGGGTGATCAGAGTAGTGAATACAAACAGGGATTCTTAGGGGCCAAATGATTTTCCTTACTTTACTTAATATTTATATTTGCAATATTCATTTCCTTGTCTATAAAGTTAACAAATGGACAATAGATGAAGAAGAAATGGGAGGTTGATGGGTAATTGTACCATGCTGATGTGTGCAATGCATCTGAAGCATACAACTATGGGTTTGATCTATAGTGGATTTGAAACTGTGTTACATGATTTGGTTTTTATTCTGGGAACTAGCTCCCAGTTCGTACAACTTTGGGATCTTGCAGGGAAAATGTTGGTTTAGTAATGCAACTCACTGACATGGATTTCCTAAAAGAGGGAGAACACAAACTGTCTGGATTTTCAAAATAAAAAGCCATCTTTATTGAGAATATATCAAAAGAAAAATAACACCATTGGGATCAGCAAAAGGCAGAAAGCAAGCAGTAAAAACAGCAGTTTCCATAGACCTATAACTTTCTCTTGAATGTTGGAGCGGGTCTGAGATTGAATCTTGCCCGTCCCCATGCCATTCCCAATAACATGGGCTGGATGAGGGTTGGGTGCAGATGCAGCTGTCTCCATGCAAACCGTGCCAAACCCCAGCACAGGGGAGCAGCACCATCTCCTC
>MTQE01000390.1:1702779-1715722 GCA_014337955.1 Aspidoscelis marmoratus
AGCAGCACCATCTCCTCTCCACCCCCTCTCTCCTCATTGGAAGCTGGATTTACATCACCCCACCCCTGTGCCACCAGCTGCAAATGTCCCTGTGCCACCAGCTGCAAATGCCACATCCCCACCCCTTAGCGGCACAGAAGCCAGGACCACAAGGAAAAAATAAAATGTAGGTTTAATAAATTTTTAAATAATTTTTAAAAAACCAAAGTTGCTCTGAGGTTTGGTGGTAGTTGAGCAGTTTTGTGCACCTCCGCTCCACCCAGGGACCGCAAGAACACCAGGCAAGCTTAAAAGGGAGAAAAATCAAGCCATTATCATGCCTGCCTTGGCGACTGGCAAACAGGGGTGGATTATTTGGTGGAAAGGGACAAAAATCAAGCCATTATCCTGCCTGCCTTGGTGATCGGGATATTGTTACTCCCAAAAAACTCAGCAGTTGCGATCTTGAATGCACAGGGCAGGAATGGCAAGCACACCCCACTCCCAATGATGTGAGCACCAATCTCCTCCCCAAATAGCCCAGGACTGTCCCCATGCGTAGGCTTGGCTCGCAAAGTGATGCATGCCAGGCCCCCCAAACTGTGCCCAGACTTGTTTCTTCCAGTACCAAATTTGGTTCTGGTCTGGGACAGGTTTGGGTGATTTGATCCGTGGAAATTGGACCAAATAAAAAATGCATGGGGACACCCCTTGCCAAACCCAATTTCAGTATCAGACCAAAAGTGCATGGGGACATGCCCTCTGAGTGGCTTAGGGCTAGCTTTCCTTATATATTTCAATTGGACTTACCAAGGACTTGGAGTGAGTGATCCCAGTGCTGCTGACTTTTACCATTAAAGCCCACCTCCAAACTTAGCTGAATAAACTCTTTCCCAAGCACTCACGGGTCTGAACTAATTTTCCAAATGAAGATCAAACATCATCCACCTTCTAACCCACTTATAAGCTTGCTCCTTCCCAAAGGTGTAACTCAGCTAAAAAATCAGGGGTACAGAAATAAAATCTCACCAATAGCAGTCTTTTCCTCCCGGTTCTTCCAACCTGTCAAGAAAATCCAAATGTGGATGCACTACAGTGTGGTTTCTCTCAGCAAAGAAAGAAGGAACCATTAGACTTCTGAATCAAAGCAGCAGGAAAAGCAAGAGGAATAGGACCTTTGAATACATGCACAGGAAATATCTGAGGGTCAAACCTCCACAGATGTCATCTCCAGCACGTAGGCATTGATTCCCACAAAGCCAAATTCCCAAAGACTTAAAAGGAAGGAAGAGAGGGTTCTCTTTCCTCATACCTCTGTTCCACAGGGGAAGGGCCCTAGTCACACCTTTAGTTTATGATGACTTCAGGTCGCCTTCTAGCCACGTGACTTTTATTCAATTCATTTTCCAAGCCAGCTTATCCCTGTCAGATCATTTCAACCAGAGTCCTCTTTTCCAGAGGACATGACCCGTACTGGCATGCCAGACCATTTTCTCTTCCTCAGTGTGAGGGGGGGGGCTAAAGGAGGCTGAACCATGTTGTGATGGGTGTGGGCCAGTCTTTCCTTTAATCCAATGTCATGAGGAGGGCGGCACACATGGAGTTCATGGGCACCTCCCCTTCTTTCCTTAGCTTATATGTATGATTCCTCTATCTAGCATTTTTCCACAAATTTATTATTATTATTATTATTATTATTATTATTATTATTATTATTATTATTATTATTATTATTATTATTATTATTATTATTATTATTATTATTATTATTATTATTATTATTATTATTATTATTATTATTATTATTATTCATTAACTGCACAAAGAAGAAAAGCACATCAAAAAAGAAGGGGTAGTGTGGAGTGGGGAGCAGGCTTAAAAAAGAACCGCAAACTCATACACTCGCCTCCTCTGAATGACCTAACAGCATCCAATAAGGAAGGAGATGAAGCAAAAGGGGTTGAGAGCCAAGAGTTCTGTGGAGGAGGCTCAGGTTGATCATGGAGAAAGGTGTGAGCAATACAGCCCAAAGCAAGGTCAGCCTGAGGGTGACCTATAACATCTAGGTGTAAACAGAACTGGTACAACCTCAGTTCAAATTATGAATAGGACATCCTGTCTCATATAGACGTGACCAGGGCCGAGGATGTGACCAAAGATTTCAGGACAGAGGAGTGGAATGGATTCTTCTTTTGAAGCCCTTGGGTGTTTCTAGACAGGCTGTTAAGACCCCATTAAGCACCCAATAAGGACACATATGGCACACATCTGCAAGTTACCTTCCACGCAGTGGGACAGATTAGGGCCATTTCAAGGGTGCCGCTTCCGCACTGCCTCACATGAGATCCATCTCTAATGGGGTCTAGGGGCCGCTGAATCCGGTTTTCGGAAAGACCTGAAAAATTAGGTCTTCACACCATTCCTGCTTGCAAATTCCAGATCAAAGGATGACACTTCTGCACAGGGGTTTCCATTCACAAAAGCAGGCTACACAGCCAGGCAGCCATGTGATCTCAGACACATCGCTGATTGGTGGGCAGTCTGCCCCTGACACGACCATGCATGGGGGAAATGAGTGGTGACTGATGGCTGAGTGCTCCAATCACGCGGCACCTTGGGCAGCAGGGCTGCAGAGAGGCCTGATCCTTTTGGATATCGGTGCTCCGGTGTCTGCACAGCAAACACATGATGCATTCCTCGCTATCCATGCTTCCCACACGAGTGCAGTTTCATTAGGCCTCACAGGGATCCATCCCTAGTTCAGATGGATCTTCCCAGGGACGGATTTCAGAAATCCGAATTTCCTTAAACCAGATTTCCAGCAGTAAGTGCGGAAATACCCCTTGCCCAACAAAAGGAAGCAGGCAAAGGTAAGGGACAGGGAGTGAGATGGCTTTCAGAATTCTCCCACCTCTGACTCACCACAGAGACCCCAAGAGTAGTGAGGGGGGACAGAAAGAATGTTCTCTTTGACCTTCCCACCTAGCTCTGATTCAAAAACCTGGGATATACATAGTATTGCTGCGTTGGAAACGGACAAGGGGATGAAAGAAAGGCATAGCCAGAAAATCGGGAGAAACAATTTTATAGCCTTCGGAATTCTTCAACTGCATTTTAAGGTGACAAGCTTTGGTAAAGTGCGAAATGTACAGGCAAATATGTAATGAAGCTTGTGAACTTGTCTGGGCAAGACCTGCAAAATTAACCTAATTCAAGGATCTTTGAGTACACAGTGACAGATTTTATGCCATGCTGGAACTAGTCAAGATCGTTCTGCCTCTCTTTTTCAAATGAAAGTGATTTCAAGTCAAGATAGAGCAAAAGATTTCCACCGAAAGAAAAAACTAGCTCTGTCCTGCTACCAAAGCATTTGTTATCTTATTGAATTACACGGCTTACTGCAATCACAGCAGGGTGTGCAATTATCCTATTAGCGCTGATAGATACACAATATCCACAATTGGTTTCACTATTATTATTATTGTGTGTAAAAGTTGCTAATTATCACTCATTGTTCAAATACAGTAACAGGGGAAAACAGAAAGGAGGGGGGTTGCCAATTCAGATAAGCTATTGAAAGGTGATTTTCTTTCCTGGTCATCCTGTCAGTTTGGCTCCGTTGCACAATGTACATTCCGACACTTGTCCCTGTTTATTAATAACTAGCTGTTTTCATGTCTACTGGAGTGAGAAAACAAATTACAAGGTATTGAGACTAGAGCCTTCTAATGGAGATTCTGCAGGCTCTAAATAAGGGATAAAAAATGGAGGGCTGCATACTGGGAAATAGAGACACAAAGGCTGAAGGAAAAGAAAATGAAGTTTTTAAATGCGATTTTTAATGCGAATAGAATCTGAATCCGGGAAGGACTGTCCCCATGCAAAATCTCCTTACCGGACTTTATGTGGACCAAATTGCCCAAATCCACACTAAATAGTCCTGGAGAAAACTGTTCTTGGCACAGTTTGGGAGCCAAGTCCGCATCATTTTTTGCCTATGGGGACAATCCTGGACTATTTTGGGAGGAGATTGACTAGTGTCGTTAGGGGGTGAGGTTTCATGTCCTGTCCTCAATGTTGCTGTCCTGTGTGTTGGGGATTGCAACTGTTGAGTATTTTGGGGAATAAATGGTGATAGAACAGAAATGATAAGGGGGTTAAATGGCCTTCACTGTCCCATGAGTCTCTTTCCACAACCATTATTCCACACACACCCTTCCCCGATTGACAAGCCAGGCATGATAATGGCTTGATTTTGTGCATGACTGTACCGCCTTACTGGGTATGCTCATGGCGACATGGACATAACTGCTAAAGTGCTGCCAAACCTTGTAGCAGCTTTGATTAATGGGCTGGCTTTTTATTATTATTATTGCCTTTCAATCCTAGCTTCTCTGTGCCACAAAGGGGTGTGTGTGTGGCGTTTGGTGGCATTTCCCTGTAATCGCTACAGTGGGCGTCACACTGGTTGGTTGATGTCAACCCAGCTTCCTATCAGGAGAGAGGGGGTGGAGAGCAAAAGATGCTGTTTCTCCAGGCAAGGGGTTAACACAGTTTATTTGGGGATGGCCATACTCGAATAGACTCCGTGTTATCAGCAATCACATGGGGACAGGCACAATGTGAACTTGGCCCTGCGCATGGGGACACACCCTTTGAGTGTGAGAGAAAGAGAAACAGAGGGAAACAGAGGTTTACAGGCTGGTGGAGCTTTGAGCTTCCAAACAAAAAGGTTTGCAGGCTGCAGGGAATGGGAGAGAGAGGGGAGACAAGCAAGGGAATTTCCAGGCAGCAGTGTTTGAGGGAGAGAAGGGGAAGCCAGCTAGTTGCAGTCTGTAGGGCTTTGGAGAGAAAAGGGTGTTTGCAGCGTGTGAGACTTCAAAGAGGAAAAAAAAATCACATATACAGAGATCGCAAGATACACAGCACCTGATTTCACATATAGCTTAGCACCAAGTTGAATATAATTGACCATAAATCATTAAAGGGTTTGTTTCATTTCAATATGTCCCTTATACTTTGCACTGCTGAAGACTTTATGAAAAATAAAAGCTGAATCCAAATGGCCTCTAACTGCTTTGGAGCAATTAATTATGAAATGTGATACAGCTAACGAAAGAGATTTCATTAGCCATATATCATTTAACATGTCCTTCAGATCCTAACATGATTCAAGACTGTAAGGTGCTATGGGTAAAAGAAATTAGGTTTCCCTAATGAGGAAGCTATTTTGGCTTCAATTTAATACACCAAGCCAATGAATTCTACTCCAGCAAAACAGAGGCAAAATAATTTAAAGGTCATCCATGGCTGGCATTGAATACCTAGGAGGTTACATCATTTTCATGTTGCAAGAAATACCAAGTAATGCCAACAATTTTGTACACAGCTTAGTGCTTATCCCAAATTCTGGAGGCAATGCTTGTTTTTGGGTTGTGTGTTTTGAGGAATACACTACAATTATACATGTCATGTAAAACCTCACTTAGCTCATCTGTCAGTATCCAAAGTTCCAAATGAGAGTGTACCAAACAAAATATCCAAATTATCAGTTAAGATCCTCTGGGCAAGCTGTTTTAATAATCCTGTCACTTCAAGAGACTCATGGAACAGGGGCTAGAGAGTGACGATTGTCTGTGGTGGCCCCCCAGGTTTGGAGTAGGCCCCTTTCAAAGATACGCTAGACATCAACTCTGAATATTTTTTGGCCCCTAATAAAACTACATTTGCCTATCCTTCCATTTACATAAAGCTGTATAGAAATACCATAAATAAATAAGCACAATCTTTTTGGACACAAATTCACACAGTAATGCAAAATATTTTAAAAATGAATATTTCATATAAGCCAGAATGGCTTTTGTTGGGTATAAGTGGAAGAAATCCTGACAGGAGGCTAAGACACACGGGGCGCTTTCCCCATCCACATACAGGCAGGTAAGGAACTACGTGTGAATGGGGAAAGTGCCCCCACATGTCCTAGCCTGAAAAGGCCAGTATGGGGCCGGGACCCCACTCCTAGGCCTGCCTGCCATCGGGTCCAGCTGGACACAGGGGTGGGCAGGCATGTCCAGTCCCTTCCCCCAGTTCCTGCATGTTATAGGGGACTGGATCAAGTCCTCTAGGGCCCTCAGGAATAACACACACACCCCGGGCACCCACCCGTCCCAAACACCCTGGGCTGGGTGCAGAGCACTATTAAGTGGTCTACACTCAGAACACATGTGGGCACTCTGAGACAGGCTGGGGCGTTTCCGAATGGAACTGCCCACCCAGAGAAGCAAATGCTCCATCCCAGTGTGTCCTTGATATGTTATGACAGCCCTCGTGCAAATACGTCTCTGGTTAATGTTTTACTCCAATATATGGTAACAGCAGCAAGAATTTTGTATGCACAAAAACAGAAGGAAGAGGAAATATTGGTGGAGTTTCTGTTGATAAAATTAATTGAATTAGCTGAGATCAATAAACTGATTAATCAAGAACAGAACTGTTGATGAGTTTGTAAAAAAAACTGGAAACCTGTTACTGGCTATCTACAAGAACTAGAAAATGAACTTTTAATTGTTGGATTTGAACTGACCAGGACAGCACATTGAAGCTAAAAGGGACCATTAAAGAAGATGGGTAGAAGTCAACTAAAATTTACTAATTAATGTTTTATTTTTAAAAGAGTTTCTGTATGGGAACCTTAACTATGATATTTTATGTTTCTATCAGAAAATAATAAAATAAATAAAATATTTTGTTGTTATGGCTTGCATAGTTATAGCCTCGTTTGGAAAGATAAATTATTATACCATCTTGGGTTGTCCCTATCTCAGGCATATTGGCCTGAATGTTTAGATTTCCTTGCAAAGCATTTTGAGTCAGCTTTCCTCTGCTGTTGCTCCATTGTGTAATCTTGCTTGGCGCAGAAATAGATACCAGTGTCTTGCACCTCAGCATTCTTCAAAAGCAGAGGGAACTTATGGTTCTTCGGTCCAGGGGTCGAAAAGCGGTCTTTAAACTTTTTCTCAATGGCACCAGCTCCATTAGAGTCTTCTGCTAAAAAGACCACTAACTGAAGTTCTGTTTCATTCTTTTCTTGCTTGTACCAGTACATGTAACTGTAAGTAGTTCCTGACTGAGAACAATTCAGGGACACTGACTGTCCTTGTACGATCATCAAGTCTTCAGACTGCTTAACAGCAAAACCTATAAAATAAAAAAATGCAAAAGGGAATTAATAAAGGGAATGTCAAAACTCCAATACCTGAAGCAATGACTCAAAATGTCCAATGTTATCTCTGTTGTAGAATTTTTAACTCTTAAAAAAAAGAAACAAAACTACCAATTGTTCCAAGAAATATCAGTAGCTTTGATTTTGTTGGTTTTCGTTGTTTTTAAGGTGTATCAGAGCTTTGAGTTAGATATGGGTCCCCCATCTAGATGTTCTTCTTTGGACATCATGTTTGGAAACTGTTCAGATCCCAAGTAATTGGGATTAAGAAAAGCCTCATTGAAGTTTCTGCACAGCTCCAGGTTTTCTTTTTATAAGATAAATTCTTGCCAGACTCATTCAAATGGTATTTTCTCCTTTCCTTCCTTCCTTCTTCAGAGCTCACAGGTTGCTCTTTCGCAAAATAGGTCGGATCAGTGACCAGCTGTAGCTTTCCCTGGTAGACATGGAGGTCTTCCATAACATTCTCAGAAATCTGAGTTTAGCAGTTAAGTATACTGTATCATACCATAGTTCTGCTAAATGTCAAAGAAATAATATTGAGTTCTAGATCTGAAAAAGTTAAAGAATGCTGCTTTAGATGGTGAGCAAAAGCTCCTTACCTGATGAGAAGAATAAAGTAATAAGCAGATGGAAGTTCATTGGAGTCAAAGAATATGTATCTCAACAGATGTTTGAGTAGAGCAAATGCTGATGAATCATTATCTTAACAGACACCAAACTGGTAAGGAAGAACAAAAGCAGCAGGAAGTCATATGGGCAAACAACAGGAAGTTAACTATTCAAGCAAAAGAAATTGCTCAGTGAAAGGAGAGGTTTTGTTTGTTTGTTTGTTTTTCAAGTATTAAAATGACTTTAGAACTGTTGAAAGCTCTCCAGAGAAGACTTAGATTGTGTTCACATTTAAGTTTTAATCTAGTCTGAGCCTACTTTCACAGTGAAAGAACACATAAGCAATGTGTCAAGCTGTTTTCTTTCAGCATTCTCTAACTCAGTCATTTTGCTGATGTGTTCTCTCACTCTGAAAGTTAACAAACTGGATTAAAATTTAGGTGTGAATGCAACTTCAAGTCGGATTGGGGTGCCCCAGCTGCCAGGGCTCCCCTAGGTGCCCAGCAGTACCCAGGGGGGTGGCACCCTCCCCCCAGCTGCACAACCACTTACCTTCTCGTGGTGGTCGTGCAGGCAGTCGGGGCAACGTGCTGCTCCATGCAGTACGGAGCAGCTTTATATGTTTGCGTGTCAGACCCCCTTAAACCAGCGAGCTGACTCAGATGTAAAACAAACACTTAAAGTTTATTGCTACAAGAGGTAAAATAAAGAAGCAAGTTTGCAATTGGCTTAAAGGCTCTTAGTTGCTTGAAAATAAAGATATTGTCAGTCATAAACCACCCTGTTCCCTTTACTTAGCTCTCCCATAAGCAAACAGTCCTTAGTAAGCTCTACAGTAAGCCCAATGGTTCCTTATTCCTTCCCTCTCAGCTATTCTGTCATTCAGTGAGCTAAACCCCCTAAATAATAAAGATAGCCTCATAACAGTCACAATCTGCCCACCCCAGCTCTGCTCCGCTCCGGCTCTGAGTGGAGAGACCCGCTTTTTATAGTCCACGATCTGTCCATTTCTATTGGTCCACTTTTGGCAGGCTGGTGGGGCTTTCTCCGATGCTCCGCCTCTGCTGTCACTCAGCAGCTCAGAAAAATGCGTGAAATGGCTTCTCTGCTGCAGCCTGCCTAGTGTGAACGTCACACTGGTTTTCATTGCAAAGCAATTCAAGGTCACTGAGTGCTGTTTGCTGACCACAGGGAAGTTCTCACTGTATGATTAGTTCATGCGAACCTTCCGCCCATGCATCCAGACACTTGCCAAGGTGCGTATGATGTCTGGATGGCACTATCTTGATACCCTGATGCAGGTGCCAGTGCGTGTGCATGGCGCCGTCACCAAAGCAACCATGATGTGCTTCACTCACGTGCTTGTGCACCAGTGTACTTGTGCAGCACATGAAGTGATGTGGCAGAGGTTGCCCTACACTATCCCACACCACAAGAGGTGCGAATAATCTGGCACAGCTCCGGCACAGGTAAATGTACGTTCACACATGGGTCAGGGTCAACCTTCATCACATGTAATTGTGAGGACAGCTTCTGGGTGGAAGGAGCCATTTCTGGTTAGGAAATGGTTCCTTCAAGTGCACATGCCCAGTATGGAGCTCCCCCCACAGTGACTAGTGGGCCAAGTGTGGGAAGGCCCCATATGTAGAGTCTTCTCCAGAGCATGATGGTAAGACTAAAACATTAAATAAAAAGGTGAGACAAATAAAAGTGAGCACTGCAACTCCAAATATAGCCTATGATAAAAGAAAGGTAACCAACCATTGCAGATCCTATGGTCTAAATAGATTGGATGAGAACACAAGTACCACATGAGCTGACTCTGAGGTTCTCAAGCAACACTTTTTGCTATGTCTTTTTTCTTTGGAAGCAGACTTTCCTTACTTCCTCAAGCAAGAATTCCCCTTGCTAGGAGCTTCCTGGTGATTTGATGTGTCCAGTCCATCATTCCCTGCTTCTTCTTAGTTGTTTTCCTTGGTAGTTGTTCCTTGTTGAGTCAAAGTGGTAATCTTCCCTGGTCCTTATGGTAATCAGACAATTTTTATATGATGAAATGTTGACAGACAGTGGTATTAGGTGTGGCTTGAGAAAGTGTAGATCTACTACAAAAAGAAATTCAGATCTAGAACTTTAATACTCCAATTAACCCCACCCCCTATTGTGAACTGAAAAACTGCAGGATAGTCTAATTACAGCTGCCAACACAGTGAGCCAGTTTGGTCTAGTGGTTAGGGAGCTGGACCCTTATCTGGGAATACTGGGTTTGATTCTGCCCTCCCTCATGAAGCCAGCAGGGTGACCTTGGGCTAGTCACAGCTCTCTTCTGAGCTCTCACAGCCTCACCCACCTCACAAAGTGTTCTGTTGTGGGGAGAAGAATAGAAAGCTTTGTCAGCCACTTTGAGTCCCCTTAAAAGGGTGATAAAAGCAGGGTAGAAAAGCCAGCTTATATTGTTCCTGTAGAGCCATTGCAATGACAAATTAGACACCCTTCCTGCATTGACTGTCTGAAGAACAGTGGTGCTCACACTGAAAAGAAGAATTTGTGACGAGTCCCTTCCTGTGTTTGCCAGTGTGCGATTTACTGCAGGTGCAATAAACAGTCTGGGACTTGGTCGCATTTTTCACCACCAGTTTCAGCTTCGTCTCACTAACCCGTTCAACCAAGTAAAAGGATCCTCTCAAAGATTTTCTCTCCTCTTCTCCCTTTGAGTAAAAACCTGCCAGAAAATGCAGCTGGCCCTGGACGTCCTGTACATACCACGCCATCCAAGAATATAAGGTGTTTTTCAGTGTGCAGGTCACAAGGAGGTCCTCTCTTACTACTGCATAACGTAGTGACTGTTCCACCAATTCTTCACCTAAAAGACAAAGGGACTGCATTAACCAATGAGGAAACCATTTCATTAGATGTGTTTGTATCTCAGAATGGGATGGTCCCGGAGTCACCTGTGAGGCCATTGAACAGCAGGGTGGTAAATATGTAAAGAAACCCAAGCATTTTCATCATGCTGAATGAATGACTGGACGACCCAAAACCTTCAAATATTTTGGAGCATGCTTATTAACTCAGGAAAGGGTTCCATTTCAGGAAGGGGTGTGTCCAAAAATGCCTGCCCTGGATTATGCACCAATAGCTGCACCGCTTGTACCACCGTCTCCACCTCTTTGTCTTATTAACTGGAGAAAAGATCACTCAGCTAAGGAAATCACGCATGCTATGCTTAGGAAGCAATTTAAAACATAACAGTAGAGAAAGAGGTGGAAACTGTTCTGCCTTCCCACTAAATCACCCCAAACGCCACTCCTCTTGGAAAACATTTCCAAAGTTTGCACTAAAATCCGTCAGTCTTACTCTGCATTTACAACAATCAGGAATGGTGAGGTTTGTGGTTGGGTAAGAATGTCTGTGAAGAACCAACACATATATAGGCTACTAAACTCAGACTATTGTCCCTCATAGCAAGATAATCTGAGGCATGTCATTTGTGGCATCTATCTATCTATCTATCTATCTATCTATCTATCTATCTATCTATCTATCTATCTATCTATCTATCTATCTATCTATCTATCTATCTATCATCTACCTGCCTGCCTATGTCTATATCTATCTACCTATCTACCTGTCTGTCTGCCTGCCTGTCTATTTCTGTATCTATCTGCCTATCTGCCTATCTGTCTGTTCTGTATCTGTATATCTATCTATCTACAGCATATCTATCTGTCTGTTTGCCTATCTTTCTATCTGTCTGTCTTCATTACTTTTTGCTTCTTTTTAGATATGCCATCTTTCTACTAAGAAGTTCAGAGATGCTGTCCCACTGAAAAACCAACATGACCTAAAACTGTCAAATTTAGACAAGTTCATGCTCCACTGGATCAATATTGATTTAGGTAAATGCCTTCATTAAATATATAGGTGTAAATTACTCATTCATTACAGCTTTAGCTGTTGTGAGATCCTGGGATCCATCATAACAATGGGTATTTCCCCCATAATTTAAGTTTTCTCCCCTTCCTCATGATTGTATTCTACACCTCTCCCTATAACATCTCCAGTCACATTATTTACTTATACAATAGCCTGATTAAAGGAGCTGCCATTGACAAGCTCTGGATCTTTCCCAGTTGCATCAGGACACGTGTTCCTCTCCTCTTACTGGCTCAAATTCTCAATGCACCTATTGAACCATACTGAGACTTAAATTTCACTGTTTTGCTTCATAGTCCTTGTTTCTGAACTATGGTGTTCTACAAGTACCTTTTTCATAATTTATCTCCCTTAATACGCCTTAATCTGTCCTCGTTGTCACATAGTCATGTTCCTCTTCCTGGAGACATCTCAGTTGCTTTCAAAATACTGAAATGAAGATATTCAATCCCACTCAAGGTTTTTGCTTTATCTTGAAACAACCATATTATTCCTATCGCTTCTTAAGCCACAGCTGCCTATCATCCTTAAAAAGCCTCTGGTTCCCAGTTGGCTGAGTAAGAAGCATTTCCTTGCAACACATCAAATGTTTTTGATCTTATGCAGGATTAATTGCAACTGCCCTGTTTTGTTTTTGCACATATAAAGGTGGTTTCTCTTGTCTTCTTTGACTCTCTACTTTCCACACAGCTGCTTTTCCAGTTTATCACCACAGTCAACCATATTTTCTGATGACAGTTTGATCTTGTGGTTAGAGTGCTAGATTCTTTTGTCATAGTCATTAGGTTTTATTCCACGCTTATCCATGAAGCCAGCCAGCCAGAAGAAGAAGAAAAATTGGCTTTTCTACCCTGCTTTCCCCAACCATTTAAGGGGATTCAAAGCAGCTGACAAAGCTTTCTGTTCTTCTCCCCACAACAGAACATCCTGTGAGGCAGGTGGGGCTGTGAGAGCACACAAGAGAGCTGTGACTAGCCCAAGGTCACCCAGCTGGCTTTAGGGGGGAGTGTGGAATCAAACCTGGTATTCCCAGATAAGAGTCCAGTGCCCTAACTACTAGACCAAACTGACCATGGGCTAGTCATAGCTCCCTTTCTGAGCTGTCACAGCCCCAGCTACCTCATAGGGTATCTGTTGTGAGGAGAAGAACAGATTTGACAGCCATTTTGAATCCCCTTAAATGAATGAGAAAACTGG
>MTQE01000390.1:1715776-1731554 GCA_014337955.1 Aspidoscelis marmoratus
ACAGATTTGACAGCCATTTTGAATCCCCTTAAATGAATGAGAAAACTGGGATATAAAAGTCAACTCATCTTATTTATTTATTTAATTATTTGTATTTACATTTCTACCCCGCCCTAAGCCCTAAGGTCTCATGGCAGGTAACAGCATTTAAAAGCAGATATATTTAAAATAGAACCATATATATAAAACAGTATAAAACAACAATGTCTGTGTGGGGGGAAACTGTGCCACATTTAGCTAAAGGCCAGAGCAAAGAGGTTCATCTTCACCCCTTTCCTGAACGTATGCAGTGAAGGGGCCTGACGCACCTAGAGGGGGAGACTATTCCACAGCCTGGGGGCCACTATGGAGAAGGCCCTCTCTTGGCCTCTGATTTACATTGGTAGACTGAGACACTCCTCCACAGTATAGTTGTCTCATTGGCAGACAATGTGTGTGTGGTGCCATTGACTAACATTGGTATGCTAGGTTTTCATGGTTCCTCTAATCTCTAGTTTTCCATAAATATCAATTACTTGCATAATATGGTCTTGCTCACTTCAGTGGCCAGTGAGAACCAAACCACAACATTATATAAAGGACAACCATATTACAACAGTGTGGTTATTCTAACCACCAGCATTCTACAGTTCTTATTTATATAACACAATTTTCAAGAGGTAGCAATTTCTACCAGGATGTTATGTGACTCACACCACATCTTGCCTTCAGAAGAGCAAAATGGCAAAACCATGATATATTAAGAGCATCTATACTGTTATTATTTTAACTAGTCAAATAACACTGAACTTATTAGACTACTTGCATTTATGTGACTTGGTTCACATAACCATTGGTTTATGTGAGTTTGATCTAGTGGTTGGGGAGCCGGACTCTTATCTGGGAATCCCGGGTTTGATTCCACACTTCTCCACAAAGCCAGCTGGGTGACCTTGGGCTAGTGATAGCTCTCCTCTGAGCTCTCACAGCCCCACCTAGCTCACAGGGTGTCTGTTGTGGGGAGAAAAATAGAAAGCTTGGTCAGCCACTTTGAGTCACTTTAAATGTGTGAGAAAAGCAGGGTAGAAAAGCCAACTCTTCTTCTTCCTGCACACAAATACATGTGCACAAATGTGATACACAACAAAGAGTGTACACACATCCAACAAATACTCCATAATGTATTTGGTATGCTTGAACCCCTCTGAAATTGCACTGAGCATAGGCAGCTGACTCCAGCAAAGGAGTGTTGGGTGAGCTTTCATTGCAAAAGCAAAACAATGCTAGATTCACAGGCAGAATAATAATGCAAGGTTCTCATCAAAGTAAATGAAAATCCAAGATAAATATAATAATCTAAGCTGCTGAAATCCTTTCCTAAAGACACAGATTAAATGTCCTCCCTTTCGTTTTCCTCACTTAACAGATTAGAATGCCTGGTTATGGTGGAGCTTTTAAGAAAGACCTAGATAATGCTACTCATCCTGGTCACTAGTGACATTGCAGAGTGCTGACCTCTACCTGCATTATGAAATGGGATATACAATGGCAGGATAGGCAAACAAGCGAAACAGTCATTCAACCAAAACAATTGCCCATTGAAGACAAATTATGCTATCACTAGAAGATCTGAATCTTTTGGTATTGGGCTCTGTACTCCATGATTTCGTCAGCGGCACAATGGCAAGAGAACATTTTTCAAATTCACATTATAGTGCTTTATTATCCTTGTTCCAACAAGGCTATGCTGTCTAGACAGCTTTCCCCACAACCTTTCTACATGGAATATTCTCAGTCCAGAGGTCAAAATTCTTCACACTGGTTAAATTGTGAGAAACTTTCTTTTCATAACTGATGCATTTTCCAGTCATTAAAAGCTGATACACACCAACCAGTTCTCCCCTGTGTAATGGTGTGATTTGGTTCCTACAAAGCACTGTGAGGTAGAAAACCTGTGTTGGGCAATCATTGCCATTTGCAGAAAACTAAGGTCCAGTCAAGGAGATCAGACATGGCTTCTTCTTCTTCTTCTTCTTCTTCTTCTTCTTCTTCTTCTTCTTCTTCTTCTTCTTCTTCTTCTTCTTCTTCTTCTTCTTCTTCTTCTTCTTCTTCTTCTTCTTCTTCTTCCTCTTCTTCCTCTTCTTCTTCTTCTTCTTCCTCTTCTTCTTCTTCTTCTTCCTCCTCTTCTTCCTCTTCTTCTTTGGTCATCCCTTTAAGAATAAGCATCTCATCCATACACTCATACATCATCATCATCATCATCATCATCATGGCTTGGCTTCACAAACGAAGATTTAGGAAGGGCTCAACCCATGCTTAAGTGTATGGGTAGCCCTGAGGGCTGCGCAGTGGCTTTTTAAGGTGAGGTATAGTGTGCGCAAAACTGACCCCACCCTTTACACCTAAGATTCATCTGCCAGGGCCTAGCAAGCTTGGAGGGTGGCAGTGAAATCCTCAGGTCATAGGTTTGGTTAGAGTTTCCTTCTCTTAGATGGATGGCTGCAGGGCTAAATGAGCTCAATCTGCCCGGGTTTGAAATTGGAGTTGTCCTTCTCCTAGGATAGTTGCCCAAGGCTAATGAGCCCATCCTGCCCATGGCCAGACTATGTCTGACCCTTCATTTGAGATCTGTCTGGCATAGGAGACCCTACTGGAGGTGTACAACGATGCCAGCATAGCTCACAACTTTTTAAAGGCACACAAGCTCCTCCCCCATGACAAGGGGGTCCCCATGGAGAAGCACTCATACACACACACACACACACACACACACACACACACACAAAGCCAAAATAAAAAAGGGCCAAAAAGCCTCTCTCATTTTTAACACTTCGTTCCCAAATCTGACAATACCTTCCTAGCCATTCATCTGTTGCAGCCATTTCTGTGCTGTGATTAGCTACATTTTCCACCTCAGCACTCATGTAGTCTTTCAAATCTAACTAAAAGAGTCACCCTTGGTATCATTTATCCCTGTGTGAGGAAAAGACACCCGTTCCTAGTCTCTAAGACAAGGTAAGGTGTATTTAGGGAGAAAATGTCTGTCCTTGCTGCCTCAAATTCGCCCAGAGGGTGCTTCATGAAGTGTGTGTGATTGTACCCATCTTTAGTGGTGCGACAGAGAAAGACTCAAGGCCAAACTACATATTTTAGTAAATTATAAAATGGTAAGCAGGCTTTCTGCCTCTTATGTTGAGTTCATAATGGTCACACTACTCCTTATTGGAGCACCTCAGCTTCTCCCTTGAGAAATGCCCCCTGCCCCACAGTTCACTTCTGTTGGTCAGTCATGAATCATGCCTTCCTTCATCTCTGTTGGTAAAGGCATGTGTCATTCCTTCCCCTCATGCAGCATCAATTCATAATTAATTAGAATAACTAATACTGTACATGGTGATGATGGTGGTGGTTGTATGTAGGCTTTCACTACTACAAATATGATTATGGTGGTGGTGGTGGTGGTGGTGAATTCTGTCTTTGGCTTTCATAATGCTGTGCAGGCACAGAGGCCCTTAATCTAGATCTCTGGTAGGCCCATTAAGTCAGGCCCAGAGGAGGACCAAAGGCTATGTTCTGGAACATGGGAAGCATACAGACAGTGCACCTTCGTGTTCCAGAACTTTCCAAAGATGCTTTTCAACAGTGTACCATAGCACATCACTAAAAATCACACCCCCAGTTTCCAAGGATTGGAAATTTCATTCCTAACTTTCATACGGGGGAGTGGCTGTGAAGATCATATAAGCTTCACAACCACAATGAGATGTGGGCTAGATCAGCGCTGTCGGTGCAGATGGACTGATCCAGCCTACTCCTCCAGCCCCACTGAATTGGATCCAAGCCAGAGAAGTGTAGAAAGGGCTACAGGCAGATTTTTCACTTGCCACTTTAGTGCAAGATGTACATTCGCTGTGTTGTGATAAACATATAAAAAAGAACAATATGGCAGGTACCTTTACAAAATTTAATCTTTGCAGTTTTTCATACACTGAAAGAATCTATTTCTTGAATGTTTACTGAGGAAGACGTTTTACAGCTTGTAATGCACGTGAAAGAAGAAACCTCCCATTGAAGGGAAACCAGAAAAAATAATAACAGCAACAAGTACACCTTGGGAAAAATGCCATTTTATTATGTAAAATCATAAATGTATCCCATCTTTTAAATCTGATAAGCAAAACCAAAATTACTACCTTCCCTCTTTGGCACTGGTCCCAGACACTCTTAGTCTTTCATATAAAGTTGGCCTTCATGTCAAAGTAGGTAACATGTGGAGAGAAAAGTCATAGCATGTACAGGAGGGAATCAGGCACACTGTTGCTAATACGATGAGTTACCTGTGTATAAGAAGCCTGCTGTTCCTCCTATATATTCTGTGCCTAGGCTGTGCCCATTCTTCAGTTCCTCCTCTCCGTTTCTCTGCATACTTAGATCCAACACAACAGATTTACCTACGATGGGACCACGACGAGGAGGAAAATGCCTTGATGACTTTTGAGCTTCAAGTCCAGTCAACTGGATGGGTGGCTTTTGGCTTCACCATTCATGGAGAGATGCCTGGAGCAGACTTTGTGATCGGTGGAGTACTTCCAGACGGCAATGTGTATTTCTCAGTAAGCTGAAAATGCGGGCTGTCCTTTCTTCTTGACAGAGAGTTTGGCTCTGCCTTTACAATACAGGTCAATGGTGCCGCGACTCCTTAACGCAGTTCCTCATGTTGTGGAGACCCCCAATCATGGGGGCAGGGCAGCTTGGGTGAGAATGGGGCAGGAAGGAAGGAGACTCATCATGATCCCTCTGAAAGAGTAGTTTGACCCACAGGTTGAGAACCACTGATATAGGTGGAGGGATTGTTAATTGTACCTATAGTTCCCCGGCTATTGCGTTTTCTGTTGTAAACTAAAATAGAAAAATGATCTCACACTTTCTCAACATCTTGTGATTATATAGGTCGTAGGAGTTTTGTTCTGGCAACAGTTCAGAAGTAGTCTGCTGTTGTCTTTTACTAGGATGTTTTTCAAATTCCCAAGCTGGAATTTTCCATGGTGGCTAACCAGCCTAGCCCTGCTTAGCTTTTCAGTTCAACCAAGGTTGAAATCTGGACCAATAAGACACACCGAGGTAAGAGTTGCAAACTCTTTATTGCTAAAAATAAAGGGTATTAGGAAAAATTTCTCCGTTTTAACAATATTTATAGTATACAGTTAGCATGTTCTAGTTGCTAATAATAATTCCATTGGTTATATTTCTGTGAGTTCAGCAATATCAACTGCTCATGTTCAATATATGTTTGGCCATCCCCTCACTTAATTATAATATTAATCTCCTCCTATCCATGTAAATGAAACCATTAAGAAGAAGAAGAGTTGGCTTTTATACCCCAGTTTTCTCACCCATTTAAGGAGACTCAAAGTGGCTGAGAAAGCTTCCATTCTTCTCTCCACAACAGACACCCAGTGAGGTAGGTGGAGCTTTGAGAGCTCAGAAGAGAGCTGTGACTAGCCCAAGGTCACCCAGCTGGCTTCAGGGAGGAGTGCATAATCGAATCTAGTAATTTCCCGATTGACACTCTAACCCAAGACTAAACTGGCTCACTTTCACATATTCTAAGACATTTCAGTATTCTATCTGTTCTGTATCAGGTCACTTTGTATGTCATGAACATTTTGTTATCAACAGCTAGAGGGGAGAGGCCTCATAGCTGATGCTAGCTGTTGAAGCCTTTGTTCTCCCTTGCATAAATATGCCATTGGACATCAGTGAAGACAACACAACTGTATGACAGAAAAGGTAAAATGACTAATAAAGGACTATTAAAAGGCATCTCTGATAATATTTTACTACCTGTGGCACCTGTAAATACTTAGATCACACTGTTTCCAAAGCAAGGCATCTTAGCTTTCATACTAGGCTTATTGTTGAAATCCAGTATCATCTACAGCATAATATGTATATTTCCAGATGCTGTGAGTTTTCTTCTCTGTTTAACTCAGGACTGGCATGCTGTTGATGACAAAACTGTCCTGGAAGATGAAAGCCAAGACTATGAGCTGTTGTCATTGACACAGGATGAGACATCTACGACCATGGCATTCAGGCGACATTCCCGAACATGTGATATTCATGATCTGGACATTACGGTAATCAAGGCAGCTGCACATATTGACCAGTTAATACTGAAGATCAAAATCCAATAAACTCCTCTCTTCATCCGTACCTGATTGGTTCCTGAAAATGTATCTTGTAGCAAAATCTGTTTAGTAACAGTTATTCCATTAATTTAATTAGGAAAATTAATGTTCCAAGCTCATTCCAAAATCACCTTCCATCAGCTTCAGCTTCTTATGCAATGAGTGGATTCCCCCTTCAATGCATTCTTCCTGTACCACTACAATGCAGATAAAATACACAGAGCTTCTGCAGTTGGGCACTACAGCAGTCCTGGAACAGCCATCCAAAGTGTGGACAGTTTGTTCTGGGACAGCTGGACCACTCCAAGAGGGACCTGTTCTGTATGAACAATTCCAGCTGCAGCCCCTGAAAATGCAAATCTGACCAGATAAATGGAAGATTTGTCTGGACCACAATTTCAAGCAAAGCCCATAAAATCTGAGGCATTTTCGCGCTTCCCTTTCCGTCCACAGGAAAGGAGCATGATTAACCAATGTTGACTAGCAGTCAACTTTGGCATTCCCTCCCCCCGAGGTCAAATATTTACCTTATTCAATCCGGGGCCCAGTCCTCTTCTAGGCACCACCATTTTGACTGTGGGACCCTCCATGAATGTGCATACGTCAGAGCCGTTGCCTTGATGACACTGACTCTCTGCGCACATGCGATAGCACACTTGTGTGGCACCTCAGGTGACCCTGGAGCACCAGAAGAAGAGCGAATGGTCACTGCCCCAGGTGCTTGAGGTAAGCTTTCAGGTAAGGTTGGTTAACGTGTGGAGCATGATTTTGTGCTCCACACCTAATCAACAATTAGTGCACTTCTGGTGAGGGTAGGCACACTTGGAGTCTGTAACAGCCTACTCCATGTGTAGGTGGTTTTCACCAGAAGTTCATTAATCATTCACTAGAGGCCATAGTGCAAATAGGCCTCAGGACTTGCAGTGCATTTCTGATTTCAGTGAAGCTCAGTGATTCCACACACCACGTATATGATCTGAAATTAGATGATGCAGGTGTGGTTTGTGTTCTGGTAACCATTAAATGCATTACTGTAGCTGGGTAATGTTTCATATTTCCTTTGTCTTTTTGTTTGTGCAGTATTTAAATGCAATTTGTAAAATGTAGAAAATGAAATTGCCTCTGTTTTATACCATTGTTTGTTTTGTTAAGGAGCTTTAATAAGAGGGTTTTTGTTGTTGTTTTAAGGATATGAGCCATATCGTTCTTTAGCCATAGAGAAGCAATCCAGTAAAATCCATAATGACGCAGCACAGAACCTGACGTACGTCTTCAGATGACTCTAAAGTAGATTGAGAAGAAATGCCATAGCTGCACTTTAGAACACAGTAAAAACCAGTTATATATGTCACATGAACCACTCAGCTTGTAACTGAGCCCAAAATGGGTGATTTTATCCATATAGATGGCCCTTAGCTTTCATACTCACTAATTTTTGAATATATATGAGTGGCTATTTCTCAGTTAGAAATGGAAAGAGTTTATTTTAATCTTATTTGCCTGTATACCTGTTCGTGCAACTCTGAGTAATCATGTGATAGCCCTGGGGAAAAAATTTTCTTTTAACATCCAGGCTGACACACTACGATTGATTGCTGGTTATGGTCCAGATGACACAATTGACTTCTACAAGGGAAAAATCATCCACAAATCGCTTTTCTTGATGTTGTTGTCAACTGAAGATGAATTGCATTCACCCAGCACTTATCATGTATATGATCTGAAATTAGATGATGTGAGTATCTAACCAGAAACCACAAAGCTGATATACTGAGCTGCTCAGAACTGCCTAGCAGATTTCTTTTTTTTTCTTTTTTCTTTTTTGCTCCATTCGCTCTTTCACACTATACTGTTTCATATTTGAGCATTTGTCCTTTTTCACTCCTTATTTTCTACTTATATAAAATGTGTGTTACATCAGTAAGTCACCATTTCTGGTCCCTTGCAGGCATGTATTTCCCACTTCTTCAGATCACCACCATGTTGCTCTTATGAATTCAGACGAATTCAGACACATTCAAATTCAAATTGAATGTTTTGATACATTCATATGAAGCTTTGTTACGGATCGCATGGGACCCATATGGGATCCGTATGGGGATCATAGTGGAGATTCAAATCAAATTAGTTATTTAACATTCATATCGAAATCAAATCCTACCACATTTGAACAGGATCTATTCAAATAAATATGAATTTTCTTGCATTCAATTCAGTACAAATCTAATACAAAAAAAAAAGTGCACATCCCTAATTAACTCACCCAGGGACTAGGAAAGGTGTCTTAAGGACAGCACACAAAAAATGACACTAAAGTCATTACGCCATGTTTTGCATCCTTCAGTCACTTAGTACATCAGAAGTAGGAATCCAGCCAGAAAATCATTTGGGCCCTTAGATGATAATGGATAGAAAGAGATAACTAAAGAACACATGGGGATTTCAGAAAGGCTAAATTAATTCTTTGCCTCAATTTTCACTCAGGACAAAGGGTAGAAGCCTGCAGCTGAGCCAGTCTTTTCAGGGAAGAAGTCAGAAGAATGATACAGGATAGAAGTATCCAGGGAGGAAGTCCCTGCATGTCTTAATAAACTAAATGCTAACAAATTTCCAAGACCAAATAGCATTCCTCCAAGAGTTCTTAAAGAATTCAAATGTAAAATTACTGAGCTTCTAGACAAAATATATAATCTTTCTCTAAAATCAGGTTCTGTGTTTGAAGACTGGAGGGTAGCAAATGAAACATCAATCTTCAAAAGAGGATCTGGGAATGGCCCAATAAATTATAAACCAATCAGCTTAACATCAGCTTCGGGTAAACCATCATTAAAGATAAAATTACTGTGCACACAGACGAGCAAGCATTGCTGGAGGAAAATTGGCACAGCTTCTGCAAAGATAAATCATACCTTACAAACTTATTAGAGTTCTTTTAAAGTGTTGATAAGCACTTGGATAAAGGTGACCAAATTGACATTATCTATCTGGATTTTCAGAAGGCTTTTGATAAAGTCCTTCATCAAAGGCTCCTGAATAAATTCATCCTGTCCTGGGTTGGTAACTTGTTACATTGGTACTTTGGACTCTTCTTGTTCTTGAAACTGTCCCAAGAAGAAAATCAGTAATAAACTCTTAATCCATCTTGGCTATAAGTACTAAGATGTTTTGGCTAAGACATTATTGGACTAAAGAAAAAAATACTTAATTCAGTTTGTACTTTAACTTTATTTTCCAGTTCCCCATCCCAGAAGATGAAACCACCTATGCCTGCACTTTCCTTCCATTGCCCATAGTAAAGACAAAGCATCACATCTTTAAGGTAACTGCAGAAAGGAGGCACAGGAGTTTTGCTACTTTTTTAACAGAGGGATCAGAGGACTATTCCCAGGGATGCCACATATGAAGCGCCCAGATGGTCTTGATTATGGTCATCCCAAGTTAGGAGGTGCAGGGGCTGTAACAGAAACAGGATGTAGGTCAGTAAAATGTATCATGAGTTGTGGTGGAATGGGCCTCCATAATCCGTGCATCAGGTTTCCACCCATGCTGGTTTTGATCCAATGTGAAATCAGCAGGGGAATAAAGCTGTCCATTAATTTACTTCCTTGGTCTCACTCCTCACAAAGGAGGAGGAAGTGAATTTCCAAGTGAAATGCCCTTGGGCCACAGTAACACCTTCACTTTAAACCTTCTTCAGTCCATCTTCAGGTCTAACTGCTCACACCTTTTCATTTCTATCCATCTTATTTGTGGACTTTCCACCCTCCATATGGACTTTCCTGAATGGAAAGTCCACAAATAAAATGAAATAAAACAGGTGTGAGCCGTCAGCCTTGGACTGACTCTGAAGACAGTTCCCTCAACTTGGAGGCAGCGTGTAGGCCAATGGAGGGAGGGCCCTTTTGTCTACTGAGCCCTGGATACAGTTCTAGTGACACCAAATTCAATGTCATGTTTATCTAATAATTGTAGTCTATTGACTTTTTCTTTTAGTTTGGTTTTTTCTAGCTTGCTTATTTATAGCATTTATTCTGTGCTTTCATTAAAAAAGATTAAGGCAGGAATCAGTTTCCCTGTTTCTCCTTCTTTCCCCTGCCTTCTGCTCTCAGCTGATAATCGCTGAGGGCTTTTCTGAAATTATTTCTATTCTAGGATAAATTCCTCTCCTGTTCACATGTTAAATGTAGACTATAGCAGGCTCTGCTCCCCCAAATTACACTGCATCCACATTGAATGACCTGCAGTTTCAGATAAGGTACCAAAATGGCGTCTTAAGCCAGTTCTGCTGCGGATTTCAACCAGAATGTGCTGGGGGGTGAGGGGTGGGGTCTCCAAGTTTTGCCCAGAAAATCCAGAGAAAAAACTGGCATGGGGACAGGGCTGGAAAATCCAAAGTGGATTTGGAGTATTGGGGGATTTAATGGGAATCCCCAGTGCCGAATCTGAATCGACTCCGGATTTTAGCTCCTATGAGGACGTGCCCTATGCGTTCAGAAGATGAACCTCTTTGCCCTGGTCTTTGGCTAAATAAGGGAATATCTTTTCCTCCCCACATCCAGGCTTTGTTATGGTTTTAATATAGTTAGTATGGTTTTAATGTGTTCATTTTATATGTTGTAACCCACCCAGAGACCTTTGGGTATAGGGCAGCATAAAAAATTAAACAAACATCATTTATATAGATGGAAGTAAGGCTTCCTCTGTATGGCCTCTTCTATGTTATCTCAACCTACCTCTGTCCATCATCAAACTATGGTCCTTCTACCAACTTCTTGCAGTTGCTAAGTACTTGCAGTGTTTCAAGCCTCTGAAAATTACTTCCATCCGTATTCACTCCTTATTACAGCTCCTAAGAAACAGAGCTAAGATGGAAATGTGATGAGATTTATTTTTGTTTCCTCTTTTCTCTTCCATAGTTTCAACCCATGATAACACCCCGGAACGAAACCATGGTGCACCATATCCTGGTTTATGCCTGTGGCAATGGAAGTGTGCTGCCTAAAGGTGTCAGTGACTGCTATGGAGCTGATCCTGATTTTGCCCTGTGCTCCCAGGTAGTTGTGGGCTGGGCTGTTGGAGGAGCCGTAAGTATGAGGAACTATTCACCTTTTTAGCACCCACATCCTTTGCTTATTCACAAGTGAACGAACATTTGGTATTCAGGTGTCTGTGAACATTTCCGCTCATACTGGGCCTAGAACATTCCAGCTGGGAACTATTCCTTCCGGAATAGGTCCGAGCTGGAGCAGTTCATCTACTCCAGAACAAGGCCATTCACACTTGGTCAACTTGTCCTGGAACAGCTGCTGAGCTGCTCATAGTCTGAAATAAACGTTTCTGCCCTCAGAGCCCCTGGAGGACCCATTTTGATGGTGCAATTTTGTGCACTGCCAAAATGAGTCCTCCTACACACCTCCTGGTCCAGATTACTCGTGAAAATGATGTCAGCAGACCTTTTTAAAAGATCCACGGCTGTTCCAGGCAAGGCAACCATTTTGGACCACCTAGACCAGTGTACATCCTGTCTCAAGTGGATGGAGCATGCCAACAGGGAGCAAAGCATCTCTGTTCCACACAAAAGTGCAGAAGTAAGAGGTCCAGAAAAGGAGTGAGCATGAATGCAATTTTCAGAATTCAATTCAATTCAAATCAAATACTAAAAAAAATTGGATGTTTAAAGTTAAAATTTAACCAAATTTGATTCGAAACAAGCAAATTTCAATCTATTTGTTCAATTTGTTCATTCAAATTTACACTTATGAATGTCGACAACATTCATGGATGCCCATACGCATCTTCCCTGGGTCTGTACGCATCCGTACACATCCATATGCATCCTGTGGTTATCCCATATGCAACCCGTTTTCATCCCGTACACATCCATACAAATGCGTACGGATGTGGAAAAGATGTGAATCTTCAAATATGCATCGTGTACAAACCTGCACACCTATAAATGTCTGAATAATTCAAACAAATATATCCAAAATTTGAAATTCAAATCAAATCTTTAAATTCGAATTTAAGGACATTTGAATGTCAAAATTTGGTCAATTCAATCAAATTTTGAATGCATTCAAATATTCATGCTCATCCCTAGTCCAGAAGGAGTCCAAGCCTTGCACTATACTGGGATACCACTAAGTGCAGAAAGGCCTTGTGATCCATATAATTCATAGACTTGTCTCAGTTTCCCTGATGAATGAAGTGCAGACATTTCTGATTTCTGTTTCCTTTATTGTCTGCAAGTTTCATTGTTTCCACAAATAATGAAGGATGCCTGTCCTGCAATAAAGTCAGAGGCTCTATATTAGAGGTTGCATTTATATTCAATTAAAAAAAAGAAGTACCTCTGAGGCAGCTTAGAGGTAATTTGCTAGCGGAATCTTTCACAAGCCATTGTCTGCCCCTCCCTTTCTCATGAACATTCTAGACTTGAGAAAGCAGATTGGAGATGGGATGAGAACATGAGGGTCACATGCTACCATCTCTAAGGCACTTATGAGCTGCTTTTTTGCTGCATGTGGAGGCAGTTAATTCGTTATTTATGATATTTAAAAAAATTTCTGAGGCTTAAGGATAGTTCTCAGGTGGGATTGGTCATGTGCCAGTCTGCCCTTATGCCAAGAACATTCTAGGCTAGAAAAGATGGATTAGAGATGGGATGAGAACACAAGGACTACATACACTTCAGCTCCAAGGGGCTTCTGAGCCCTCTTTTTGCTAAGTCTAAGAAGTACAGCTTGAGAAACTTTTGTCAGCTTCCAAGATTTTTCTAATTTCTTGGAATTCCCAAGAATCAAAGATCCTAATCCTTTTACATGCTGATTCCTTGTCATTTTTCAGTTCCTGGATTATTCTGATTGTATATCACACTGAAAAGAATGTGAGCCCAGCAATTTATTCCAATTACTGTCCATGTCTTTCAAAAGTAAATCCTCTTAAGTTTAGTGAAACTTGTCACCAGATAGGTTGACTAAAGATTGCAGTTACAGTTAATATAAAACACAATCAACTTCTGTGCATCACCCAACTCTGAGAGCAAAAGAGTGGGGAGAAGTGTTGAGTGTTTCACTTAAAAGACTGTTCTTTCTTCTCTTCCTTGGTTCCCCTCCCCGTGACTAGTCCTATATGTTCCCAGATGAAACTGGAATCTCCATAGGAACACCAATGGATCCCCAGTGGATTCGGTTGGAAATCCACTACAGCAATTTTAATTTAATTCCAGGTGAGTAGATTGCTTGTGAATCCAGTAGGAGGCAAACAGGCCATCCTCCAGAGATGAGAAGCAGGTTATGTTTTATTTTCAGAGCCCTCCACCCCCAATGAGAGGAAATCCCCATTCAGCAAAAGAGGGCTACGGGCTGAGTAATTTCATGAGAAGGATGTCATGTGGACAGGGCTGAACATGGGTCAATAAAGCAGCACTGAAATTCAAACAACCTCAGATTTTCACATAGCCTTAGATATGGAATGGTAAAGAGAAGAGAGGAGCTCCCAACAGTACTCAAAGTTGCTGTTGCTGTTGCTGTCATGTGCAGTGCTATCTGATGTACGGCGTGTGGGTTCTGTCAATATTGGTCAGCATGAACAAACAGAATAATGGTACACTGGACTGGGATTTGATGATTAAGGTTGTCCACCTTAATAAGGATGTGCATGAATATTCTAAGCATTTCAACAAATTTTGAAAGTTCCAAAACATTCATTGGAATCATTCGAATGTACAAATACCTATGTATTACATATGTATCTGTACGAATATCATATGTATCTGTACGCATTTGCACTTATAATACGGAATGGAAACAGGATGCATATGGGATAAAACGGGATGCATACAAAATGCGTACAGATAGATATAACGCATACGAATGTTGTCGACATTCGTATCTCCAAATTCGTATCTAACATTCGAATGAATAGATTAGAATGTAACGGATTCGATTCATTTTTGCTGCATTAGGATTTTAAACATTTGAATCAAATTGAATGTTTTGACATTCGATTTGACTTGAATTCAAATGCAAAAAAACAAAAAGAATTGGTGCATACCCCTACGCTTTAAGCCTCTCCTCTTGTGCACACTGAATCCTCTTGGGATTGTCTCATCTGTCCTAAATCTTGAATCCTGAATCCACACCAACTGAGCTGGCCAGTGCACAGCAGCAAGGAGCTGCCACAATGGGGAACAAGGTTGGGAAGGTCATCATGGCCAGCTGAACCTTTCTGTGGGCAGACCACTATCCACCGTAGGAATACGTTTGAAATTCGATCAAATGTCTATACATTCAAATTTAACATTTGAACAAATGTTGGAATCTTTTGAATCATTCGTACAAATTATTCAGACATTCATATATGTACAGATGCATACACATTACACATCTTATTCGTATCTGTATGCATCACTACGGATACATACGGGACAAAAACAGGATGCATAAGGATGCTGCAGACACATACAAGTGTTGTTGAAGTGAAGCAAATCCCGAAAATTGCATTCATGCGCACCCCTAATCCACAGCAGCTAAATCTCCAGCTGGCATACCTGCCAGGGAATAAGACCTCTGGCTGGGCACAGGGTATGGAGCCCAAAACTCCAGCTGTCAAGTTGGCATCAATGAAATGGTTCACATGGCCACAGTGCCAACTGGTCTAACACCAAGTGTGGAAATAGCCTTGGTGCTTCTTGTCCAAGTCAAGACCATAGTGAAGGTCACGAGATTATTATTTTTTAATCCTAATCCTGGAATCCATCCTGGATCAAGGTGCCATGTTGTTTCAAGATCTCATGTCACTTGATTTCTTACTTGATATGGTCAACTGACTAATCAATAAAGTTCATTTAACTTGAGTTCTTCATTTTTTTAATCGTTTGCAGGCAGGACTATGGGACTAACATAATCATCAGATAGTAGTCACTTTATTATCAAAAACCTGCTGAATGTACACAAACATATAATTTATAGTTATATTTCAAAATATGTATTTGCAACCATTGGCTTTTGCCTATTACATGAACTGAAGTTGTATAAAATAATAACAGTTAAAATTAAAAGATAAAAGCTACCTGCTCAGCTAATTGTATAATTTCAGTTACTGGAAGCACATTACTTTTTGTTGGCAGCAGTTCAAGGGAAACTGGTGTGGAATTAGTCACTCAGCTTATTTTCCTCCCCTCTCAGGTTTAATTGACAATTCAGGCATACGAATTTACTACACTTCTGAACTGCGTCCATATGACATGGGAGTGCTGCAAACGGGATTTTTCACTTTCCCTATCCATTTCATCCCTCCTGGTGCAGAGTCTTTCAATTCTTATGGTGTCTGCAATACCAGTCAATTTGATGAGGTAAGCTTTAGAATACAACACAGGTAGGGATGTGCATGAATATTCGTAACATTCAAAATTCGTATGAATTCAGCCGAATTTTGACATTCGAATTTGGATCGAATGTTGGCACATTCAAAGATTGACATCTGAACTCAGATCCCACTGGCAGATGCTGTTATTGTTTTGATGATGTTTGATTTTAGAGGTTGTTACCCGCTTAGAGACCTCCAGGTATAGGGTGGGATGGATGGATGGATGGATGGATGGATGG
>MTQE01000390.1:1731566-1751610 GCA_014337955.1 Aspidoscelis marmoratus
TGGGTGGGTGGGTGGGTGGGTGGATATATTTGTATGAAGCTTCATATACATATGGGATTCATATGCAATTTGTATCTAAGATTTGTATCAAATTTGTACAGAACATCCATATTCAATTCAAATCCTACCACATTCAAAGGGATTTATTTGAACAAATACAAATTTTCTTGTATTTGAGTCAATACAAATCAAATAGAAAAGAAACATTCATGCACATTGCTAAGGACAGGTTTGCTGTCTGTGTAGAAGAATTTGCAAGCCAACTCCTGCTTGATAAAAGTTAAAGCAATAACATTTCCCATGATTTAGGCCATTTCCGTACAGGAAGAGTAAGGATGCTTCAAGCATAGTGCCCTTACCTCTTCACTTTGGGAGAAACAATCCCTTCTCTTTGAAGCACAAGAAGCACCCAGGGTGTAGGAAGAGCATCTGAGGGTCAGGACAGAAGAAATAACCTCTGATTCACATCCTGGGCTGTCCAGTTAACTCACCACAGAACTGCAAAACAAAACAACAGAATCTCAACAACCCTGCACCTAAGAGCATATGCGCTGGGATTTTTCACTGGGATTTTTCTCCCTCTCAAATTACAGATGAATGGGACTCCAGTGCCTGATATGCATGTGTTTGGTTACTTGCTCCACACCCACTTATCTGGACTGGGAGTGAGAGGGGTCCAGTATCGGTAAGAAACAGTGATTGTTCATGCTTCAATAGACTCAGCCAGAGTAGAGTTCCACCTGTCACTAAGCCCTGTATGAAAAAGACGAAAAGCCTTCTGTGTTGTTAACATTCACGAAATATTAAGAGGAAACACGAGCACTACAAGCTGTACTTACTGACATAATCTGCTTTTCTGAACAGTTGTTAAATTATAGGAGTCCTGTTCTCTTTTCCACATGGCAACTGTATCCCATAGAAAAAGTAGGGGAGATCTTATTTGCAGCAGTTTTGGCATGATCCAGGTTTCTTCTGAGAACCTAAGCTTTTGGATATTGCTGTGATATCCATCTTCAACAGATTTGGCTTTGGGAAGAGTCAAACGCGAGATGCCTGGTTTTCAAAGCAAAATTACAAACTCCCAACAACACAGTATCTCTTCTCCTCAATTAAGGCTATGATCACACACAGCAAAAAATATAATATCTGAGGCAGCTCAGAGATGGCTTGGAGATGGGAATGTTTGCACACTGGTCTGCCCCTCATGAACATTCTGTGATGGAAACGGTGAATCAGATAATGCCTGAGAATACTCTCTGAGGCACCTCTGAGCTGCCCCTTGGCTTCTCCTTTTGCTATGTCTGAACACAACCTAAAAATTATTTTCTGTTCAGCGTTGAGCATCCCTGAAGACATGACTCCAAAATTGGCTGTTCACAATGAGGATGTAGGAATCGACGTGCATCCAATGCTAAGTTTCAATTTAAAACAGGATTTGTGAACCCTGAAAAATGCTCTCAAAATGGCTCTAGAAGTTGATCTTCTCTCACAGGAAAAAGGAGTCATTCTTTGCCACTTCCCCCCTATGTAGGTTCCATACATGCTCTCAGTTCAATGTGCATAGATTGCCCAGCAATAACGGCCAATCTTTTAGAACTATGAGCATCATGGCAGCTGGGTGAAGGGCCAGCTAGAAGTCTCCCTTTGATCTCTCCAGATAAACCAGTGCTCTATGACCCAGTGCTGTTCAAAGATCTTTGCTCTCTTCTCTTCCATTTGGACTGAAGAAAGTGAGGTTAAGCCTTCCTGGGTAGCAATTAATCCAAAGGAAATTTCCTTCTAGGAATGGTGTCTTTTTGGAACTGTTGTGTGGAAACCTACAGAAGCCAGTCCAGGAGACACGTGCCTAAAGGAAAGGAAAAGGGAGACAAAGGCCATGGTCACACGTTCCCTTTAGTCCTTCTTCAATCCATTTTAGTAACTGCACAAATCAAACCTTTTTAATCCTATCAGTTTTATTTGTGGACTTTCATCCCTTCAAGTGTACCTTCCTGAGTCCTGGTTTTTAGAGGCCTCAAGCCATTATAGAGTGTTAATCCATTTTCATTTTGGGGGGTGATCGGGGAAGAGGACTAAATGGGGCTGAAGCGTACTATAGTGGTTGGATACTGCTTGAATTTGCCTTCCCTTTCACCCAGTGTGTGACCAGATGCTGTTGAGTCACAGAACTTTTATCCTATCAGAGCACAGGGGGTGTTGTGACAGTGGAGAGGGAAGGAGATCTAAAAAAAGGATGGGAACAGAAGGCTGTGAGCAAAGCAACCCAAACTGAGGAAGAAGTGAGGAAAGATTATCAGGTATCGGGTGTGACTGAAGTTAGTGGCATTTGAGTCTGGCTCCTTAGCAAGACGGATTGTTTCAGCAAGGTGTGACCACTGCCAAGGATATAGCCACTCTGCATGATATGGATTCTGAGTAATATTAAAAATAACAGTGCCAATAACATAAGTCAGGAATGAATGAGAGGTTAACATCTCATGAGATCATGAGACAGAAAACAGAAGTCTTCCTGCAAGGGCTGAAAAAGAAAGTCACAAGTTACAGAAAACTGTGCGTGTCTTAGTCATCCCACTATCTCTTTCAAGATCTGACCCTCCAGATTGCCCTTCAGATCAACTGTCAACCCCAGAATTGCCAGAAAAAGAATCATTGCATAATTTACTTCTAACAGTAAAGACTAGATTTCAAAATAAGGGCATATGTGCACACAGATCAACAACATAAATGCAGGCCTGAAGGAGCAATGGCGGGCAGACACACTATAATAAAAAGCTTCATCCCAACAGCACTTACTTAATCCACATTATTTGGATAATTTATAATTTTAATCCAACTTCAGTCCATTTTCAGAGTGGGAGGACACATCAGCAAAGCTACCAACTGATTTCTTTCAGTGTTAAATAACTCAGAAAATCCACCTTTGGATTAGAGAAAGAGGAAAGAAAATGAGTGATCACTTTGCTGATGTGTTTTCTTATTTGGATTGTGGCCTGAAAGTGGATTAAAACTTAGGTGTGAACGCAACCCTAAGCAATGCATATCCAGGCACATTTTATTCAGGATTATTCATGCTTTATTCTGCATTATCCAAATAATGAGGAAGGTACAGTACTAGTCTATGGCTTTGATCAGACAGGCCCCTACTGGATCCCATCACACTGGCCCATCATAGTTCTGTTGTCAGAGCATTTTATGGCCACATAGCATGATTAATAATCACAGATGTAGCTGCACAAGGAGACAGTCTTGCTGAAGCACTTGGAGAATGTGGAATCCAGCAGTTGGTTCTGGTGGCTTCCCATAACAGAGTAACAGAGCAGAAATTACAGGCAAGCATGCTCATGTGATCCCAGGGTCATAAGAGTGCAAGGAAATGGCTGTAGCTCAGTGACAGAAAAATCTGCCCACAAAGCAGAGAGTCACAGGTTCAATCCCCAGTCTTTCCCAGAAGTAGACAATGGCAAACCTTTTCTCTATATCTGCCAAGAAATTGCCTCTGGAGGCATCCGTGTGGCCAATCAGGAGTTAGACCTGGCTCAATAGAATCCAATCAGAGCAGATCTATGGAGGGGGACTGCCATTTTTTTAAAGTCTTTATGTGACTAAGGCTATGTTCCCATTGAAGTTTAAAAGAGCACTAAATTCAGTTTCAGAGCTAAGCATTCCCACAGGATTAGAGGAATCCACAATTTTCTAA
This sequence comes from Aspidoscelis marmoratus, assembly GCA_014337955.1. Lineage (NCBI taxonomy): Eukaryota > Metazoa > Chordata > Lepidosauria > Squamata > Teiidae > Aspidoscelis > Aspidoscelis marmoratus. Next base: position 1,735,264 of record MTQE01000390.1, read on the forward strand.
GGATTAAAAATCCTGAAATGTGGGCTATCTATATCTGAGTAAAAAAGAAATCTCACAATGGGATTTACAAATAATCTTCACTATTCGTCAATGGGATTGCACACATTTTTTGAGGGTGGGAAGGGGCGTTCTCTTCAGTTCCTCCTGACCTATAATTACCCATCATTTCCATCCTTTTTCTCCAGCCTGTAGCGGCTAGAGCAGAGCTTGCAGCAACTTAGGCTGAATCCCCAAAATACTTATTTGCCTTTCTGAGTTCCCTCTGCTGTCACTCTAATCAAGCGGACTTTAAAAGTGCCGTGCACTTCCGCAATAAGCATTGCCACAAGGCTCAGCAAAACACATGTTTTTAACGCACCTTCCGTCCCCACGGAAGCCTGTTTTCTTCCCCCCCACCCCCAGCCCCTCTCTTGTTCAAAGGAAAAATAGCCAGATCTCTGTCCCCTGAAATGGCTTCCCATCCCGGCAAAGGCAGTGATCGTTCACTCATTCACTTTCAGCACTTACTTTCACTCTGTTCTCTGTTAGAAAAGGCTTCCCGTCCCTGCAAAGTAAGCGGCTGCAGCCATCGGCAGCGTGATCCTTCGCTCATTCACTCTTTTAACACTTTCACAGATCACCTGATAACAATGTTGCAATTCTGAGCAATTCTGGCTCTTTTTACAAAGGAAAGGAAGGGAACCTGCTGCATTTCTGAGATGTGTGAATGCTTTTTGGCTGTGTGTGCAGGCAGCAATCACCACCCCTTTTGCCATGGAGCGTCCCCAAGGTAAATGTTGCGAGGAAAACCCGCAACTTCCAAATAGAGCTCTGAAAGTCTTCTTTAAGGGGCACACATTTTGTCGCTGTTTTTCCTCGTTTTGTAGCGCTGGAAGCTCGTTGAAAAGCCTGGCGTGGGGGTGCTCAGAGGCAAAAGAAGGACAGGGCGTTACAGTATTATAAGAGATACATTACAATGTAACAGGAGACAGAATCTGACAATTGGCAGAGCAGCTCATTCAAAACGCAGAGGAGAAGAAGGAAGGGAAAATCCTCCCTTCTCTCTAACTCTTGTTTTGAACCTGTGCAGTAACTAAAGCTAATCAATCCTCCCTTCTCCTCCCGCCCTACTTTATCTCTCCCCTCTTATCCCCTCACTGCTTTTAGTGAATGCAGGGAGAGTCTGTTTTTAAAGAGACAGTGATTGGAAAGACTTTGCCCTTTTGCTCTGAGCCAATGCTGTGCAAAGCTGGTGCCTACTTCTTCTCTCCTTCCTTACATTGTATACAAGACCATACTTTGTCCCTTGCCTTCCTTGCTTCCTTCCCCGTAGTTATCTCTATTCTATGATATTAGTCAGGGACAGGCTTACAGAGTTTGGATCCCCACCCCATAAAGTCAGGATATGACACAAAAGAGAGGGGGGAGGAGCCCCCCCCCATATATCCACATAAAAAGCTATAAATGGGAGCATAAAAAAACAGAGCTCTATGCTGATTAAATTAATTTGGAATTAAAACCAGACTAAATTGTGCCATGGGCATGCAGCCTAAAATTCAAATAAATAAATAAACCATGCAGCCACTTCCTTGGCTTTGACAGTGGGCAATCAGCGTTTGGGGGAAGGTGCAAGTTGGGGCAAAACTGACCATAATCCCATTTCTGATGGCACAGTTTCATATCTTCCATTTTTTTCAGTCACAAATAGTTCCTGAAAATATTTCCAAGATTTTACAAAATCAGGGACAGTTTGCAATTTGCAACATCTTTACCTGTGCTGAAATTTTTCCTATTCCCTTTCGACTCCCAGGAATGGAAAGCAACTGACAATCCTCTGTGAAGACAATAAGTATGATTTCAATCTCCAGGAGACCAGAGGCTTGAAAAACGAGGTCATCTTCAAATCTGTAAGTCACTTCTTTACATGACAATTATTTCATTTTTTTTCATTTCCATTTTATTTGTATACCACCTTTCCAAAAGAAAATTTGCCCAAGGCGGTTTACAACAAACAGAAAACAGACAATGCAAAATAGTAATCAAAACATTATAGTAAAAATGCATTATAAAAATCTCACATCATACAAAACATTGTAGAATAAGCCAAACACACATACCAAAAAAAAAAAAAATGATTGAGGCATCTGAGGCCAAGTGGAGTCCAGGACAGCTGACCAAAGGCCACAGTCCCACAAAGAATCACCTCCTTCAAGATCCCCAATCAGGCTGGAGAGTCACCCAGAGGGCAGAAGGGGTGGCATAAGCAGTTGTCCTTTATGGTCTCTGGTGTAGCTGGGACCAGGTGTAGTCCATAGCAGCTGACAGGAAAAGCCCAGTCCTGCAAGGAAGCAGTTCCAAATTATTTGGGACCATCCAGGCTGGAGAGTCATCCAGAAGGCAGAGTGGTTTAGGCTGCCACCACTAGGCCACCCCCAGGAGAGATGGCAAGGCTCTCCTCCTCCTCAGGCAGGGGAGTAGTAACCCGTGTCTTTTTTCTATCCTTCTAGAACCTGACCTTGTGGTCTACTTTGTTTTACAGGGAGATGAATTCTTGGTTGAATGTCATTATCAGACTAAAGATCGGACGGGATTGACTTTTGTAAGTTCTGGATTAAAAGCCATTTGAGACTTGGGTTGTGTCTCCACTGCACACAGTCAAGGGCAGCTGATCTCCATTGAGAGAAATGTCAACTGTAGGGATGTGCACGAATATCCATAACTTTCATTATGTGTACAAATTCATACAAATTTGGACAATCGTATATGAATTGAACGTTACAACATTCATACATTAACACTGGTACAAATACGAATAGTTCGTACACGTGTTAAACTGGGGATACATATCCCATATGTATCGATATGTATGTATTCGTATAGGATACGTATCTGATATGTATGTATTCATATAGGATCCATATACATTCGTATTGTATATTTGTACTAATTCATATGAATGCGTTCGTATCCAATAGAATCCTATCACAATAAAAGAGGATCTATTTGAATGAATACGAATTTTCTAACATTTGATTCATTGAATGCCAAAAAACCATTTGTGCACATCCCTAGTCAACTGGCCCCATTGAAGGTGCCTTTGATGCAAAATGGAGACATAGCCTTAGCGAAGGACTATGGATTGTGAGCAGCTTTTCAGAACCAAGGCTGACTGTTCTCTTGATGCGTAAATGCTTTTGTAAGCGTTTGTAGGAAGAACTTCCCTATTCCACAGCTAACCAGTGAAAGGTGATCCAATGCTGCAGTGAAAGCATCGGTAGGAGAGGAAAACTGATGGAATAAAAAGCAGACAGCTGTGGCCACGCAGGTTGCTGTGCTCAGGGAGACATGGAGCAACCCAGTCCTCCCACTCATAGTCCAATTGCCATGCCATCTTATGCCACCCAAACAGCACCCCAAGAAGCAGCTGAGTGTATACAGGGCTTGTCTGGCTCAGTCATGCCTTGACTTGCACCTTCCAAACTTTCTGTAAGCCAACCCATCAGGGTGCTGGAGGGCAATATAGCATACTGTGGTGTTTGGCCTATGGGTCAGAAATGTGGGTTGAGTTGCAACTGAAGGCATCTGAGCTGAACAGGCTGTACTTGCCCAACTCAGCCATCCTAGGCCATGCCTCAGCACTAGGCATCCAGGTCCTGCACCCTGCCTGCCCCTGCCCAACACCAAAGGGGCCAGGCGCTACCTCCTTGCGGTAGGTAGGTCATGCTAGAAAGCATGGAAGCTGACAGGCAATGCAGTCATTTTCTCACTGCTGCTGCCTCTGCAGAACATTCCAGATGAATTTGCTATTTCTTCCTCCATTGTTTCCGGGACAAGCTGAAGTCCAAAATATTTGATATGTACCAAGCTTGGGGAAACTGAGGCTTTGCTTTTCATCTGTAACAGGAGGGGAGAGTGAATACCTGATAGCACAAAAGCAAAGTAATAAAAGCTCATGCTTCAGTTGCAGGTAGTGGGTTCCCCCCACAATCACGGTAGGGTAGACACTAGGACAAAGCAGTGGTTAGTATTTTCCTGCTGATTTGACCAAATCAGGCTATGCGGCACTATGAATCAAAGGGGCATTTGGCAACATCAAAGGCAAGACTCCAATTGTCCCCCCACACCCTTGCTGCGCAACCCATTGCTAGACAGTAGCTCTGTTTCAGTCAGTATTTTTCATGCTGTTCTGTCTTCAATGAGCCAGTTTGGTCTAGCGGTTAGGGAGCCGGACTCTTATCTGGGAATACCGGGTTCGATTCCGCCCTCCCCCAAGAAGCCAGCTGGGTGACCTTGGGCTAGTCACAGCTCTCTTCTGAGTTCTCACAGCCCCACCTACCTCACAGGGTGTTCTGTTGTGGGGAGAAGAATAGAAAAGCTTTGTCAGTCGCTTTGAGTCCCCTTAAATGGGTGAGAAAAGCGGGATAGAAAAGCCAACTCTTCTTCTTCAACTCTTCAGTGGTGTTACTGTTGTTTTCTTTCTGAGGGAGGACCAAGTACCCTCAATGAAATGTGCCTGGCATTCATCTTCTACTATCCTCGCAACAATATCTCCAGTTGTATGGGATACCCAGACATTCAGTACGTGGCCCAACAACTTGGTCAAGAGGCATCTGAGTGAGTATCTGTGGCTTGAGACCAAAGTCTGAAGCCCTTGAAACTAGCTAAAATGTATATAGATGTTTATAATAATTGCTGGAAATGGGGAAATCATGAAAGGACTTTTTAATCATCTTAATGGGTACTTAATGGGTACTTTTAGTGACAGTGGAAAAACACCCAACATCTCTTCCCATATTCTACTGTATCTCTATACTCTCCTTGCTCATCTGTCTCCCCTTTGGTTGCTCCTTTACAGTGCAATGGAAGGAATGATGGCCATCAATATGGTGGAATGGAACAACGAGACCATCAAGCAGGCAGAGAAGGCATGCAAGGAGGCTGATCAGATTGTTGTGATTAAAACCATTAATGTAAGTAGACATTGCATATCTGATATAATCACTGTCTTGTTGGTTAGAAAACCAGAAAACATCCATGCACAGATTAGAACCAAAGTTTTTGGGGGTATTTCAGAAATAGCTTATATGTGGCCTGGGTAGAGTAACTTAATTAAGGAGAACAGATACTGGCAAAAAAACATGAAGCTAGAACAAGAGGCCATACTCTCTTCTGAGAACCATCAATGAGTAAGCTCAAAAGATATTGTTGTTAAAAATTGATATTGTTACTTGTTGTTTGGATGTTCCTGATGACTTCTCACTTGTTGCAGTTTTGGGGTTTTATGCCATGTTCCATAGTTCTTCCGTGAAACTGTGATTTTGGATATAGCTATGATATCTGTCTTCTGGAAGAGTCCAATGCAATGGATGACTTATTATTAAGCATCACAGCAGGGCCATCAAGAGCAGGATTTTAACAAATGCTAGGAGCTTCAGGATGGAGTGCTCCCAACCTGCCTATTCTGAGTATGAATGTCAGTGGCTGTGACATCCATATATTTGCCTGGAGTTTTAATCACAGTTAGCTGGCCCTTTCTGTACTGGACCTTATTCCAGATTATATTCTGGAATAGGGACCTGCAATCCACATGCTGGTGTAGACTATGACAAGCCATGTAGTTGTCTATGGTGGCGGGTACCCTGGGTGTTTGAATGTCGTGTCTCTGGGGCTTCCTGGGAATGTCCACTAGAACGAATGCCTAGGTGCATCTTTCAGGCTGAGGGGGGGGAGGAACTGGGGCACTTCTAAGGCCATCTGCTGGGACTCGGGAGCAGAAGAAGGTTTGTCCTTGTCTCTGCTTGAGATGCCCATGAGAATTTGGTGGGCTACTGTGTGCGACAGGATGCTGGACTAGATGGGCTGTGGCCTGATCCAGCAAGGCTTCTCTTATGTTTTTATGTTCTTATATGTGTGGATGTTCCCAAAGTCACACACATACAGGGTGCTTCTTAAAAAAGCTGCTTTATTTGAGTCTCTAGAAATAAGCAGCATATACAAAGCTTATCACATCACTATATATCACAAGTTCTAATGAAAGAAGAGTGCAGTTTTCACATTTTCAATTTGTTTATCTTCAGGAGTTAGTGAGAAATGAAACTGGCTTTGTCCGAGACATCATTGACACTGAACCAGTCCCCTGCAAGTCAATCTCCAGAACAAGAAGAGCGATCCAACGAGAAAGGCTTCTTAGTCATCAGAACAGTGTTCCAGAGGTAGCTTCAAAAGCATTTGGTACAAAGGACATCTTCCCATTTCCTGGCCTCCTCACCATACCTTTGGGTTTCACTTGGCTTCTTAGCTCTTCTCAGTGGAGATTCTGAGCATCAGATATGATTGGGTAACCATGGGACAGCACTATCACACCAAACTTTTTTTTTCTTTTAATGGCTGCTAGTACTCTTCCAAATCTCAGGCCGCTTCCCCATGCAAGCCATTTGGAGCAGGAACGGAAGGCATGGGACCTGCAATGGGTCCGAGACTGCTCCCAGCCTGTCCCCTTGCCATTCCCTGCAATGCAGGCTAGGTGCAGGTTCGGCACAGATGGAGGCATCCCCATGCAAACTGTCTCAAACCCTGGCACGGGGGAGCAGCGCCACCTCCCCTCTCTCCTCGTTGGAAGTCAGATTGACATCAGCCCACCCCTGTGCCACATCCTCCCTCCCTTAGCAGCACTGGAAGCCAGGACTGGGCTGGGAGGCACAGAAAAAAGTTAAAATAAAACTTACTTCATAATAATAAATTTAAAAATAATTTTAAAAGACTGAAAGCCGCTATGAGGTTTAGTGGCAGTTAGGCGCTTGACCAGTTTTGCGCACCTTCGCTCCACTGGGAACCACGAGAACGCCCCCCAAGTTTAAAAGGGAGAAAAGCAAGCCTTTATTTCCTGATCACCTTGGCGATCAGGAAAGAGGGGTTGAAAATTTTTGGAATTTGAACAAAAATCAAGCCATTATCCTGCCTGCCTTGGCAATCGGGAAACAGGGGTGGAAATATTTCTGTGGAAAATGCACAAAAATTAACCCAGTATCCTGCCTGCCTTGGTGATCGGGATTTTAAAATGTCAGCAGCTGCGATCTCCAATGCACAGGGCAGGAATGGCAATCACACCCCACCTCCTAATGACATGAGCACCAATCCCCACCCCAGATAGCCCAAGATCGTCCCCATGTGCAGGTTTGGTTTGCTAAGCAATGTGTGCTGGACCCCAAAACTGTGACGAGACTTGTATTTTCAGGTACCAAATTTGGCCCTGGCCTGACATGGTTTGGGGGGATTTGGTCCGCTTTCCGTGAACCAAATCCAAAACGCATGATCCCACATTCGGTACTATACCAAACATGCATGGGGGCACAGCCTCAGTAGCATAACAGAGAAGAATATCGTTTTAGTCACATATTCATTTTTACATGAATGAAGTGCAAAGGTAAAGCAAGCCACATATCAGAGGAGACAAATCAAACAAGTTGTTTTGAATTCGTCTAAACTATCCCAAGGGTAACCAACAGGAAGCTTTCTAGCTGCTTTGAACTGTCCCTGGCTCACGAACACAGGAAGTAACAAAATCTAGAGGGTATCATGCTGGAGATATCTTATTCTATAAACTGCACACTTGCATATTTCCCATGTTGGATTTTTTGGAAACTTTATTAGACAAATAATTTACAACAAATCTATCTTAACATACATATAATGGAAGTAAAAACAGCCATATTAAAATTATATGATATACAAAGCAAAACCTTTGGATTTTGTGTGTCTTTGTGTGTGTATGTGTAATCTGTCTTTAAGCAAGAAATACAGAGTAAAAAAGAAAAAGATAATTGAAAAATTAGTTTTCTAAGTCATTGTATAATCATATTAACAATTCTTCTAGGCTTATAAGTATCGCAATACTACAATATTGCAAATGTGTATAATTTTAACTATGTTGATTTAAAATGTAAAGAAAGTCATAAGGAACCTTAATATTAGGAATAAGATTTCCTCTGAGGCTGTTCTTATCTTCTTAATATTAAGTAAAGCTGAGAAAATTTGTTCCCATTCTTTACTAATTCATCTTTGCTTCCCTTTACCTAACGTTATCTTTTTTATTTGTTAATATGTCAGCTAAGTATCACCATATTTTCTCATACCAGAGACCTTTTTGCACTACAGACGAACGGCTGTAGTGCACAAAGGCTAGGCCACACAGGGACGCATTCCCCATTCACACTTAGGTAAGTAAGGAACGTGTGGGGATGAGTACCTCCCTCCCTAGGTGCGAATGCAGAATCTGTCCCCACATGGCCTAACTAGAAAGGGCCAGTACGGGGGCAGGACACCCCTCCCAGGCCTGCTGCCATTGGGTCAGGTTCAACCCAGGGGTGGGCAGACCTGTCTCATCCTTCCCTGGTTCCTGTGGGCCCTAGGTGATGCAATCAGGTCACCTACAGCCCACAGGAAATCCCCCAGCAAGGATGCCTGCACGTGCCCACAACTTACCTCTTAATCACCGGGATCGAAGTGATGGGCCCAGCCAGCGGTGTTGTGCATCTGCGCACGCTACAGGCTCTGATTGGCCAGTTACCCACAGGGTAACGAGGTAAGTCGCGTGTGCATGCAGCTGTGAGACAGTCCGGAATGGCCGGGAATTGCCTGGGCTGGGTGTAGAGCATGATTTCTACACCCAGAACATGAGTGGGCACCTTGGGATGGGATGGGGCAGCTCTGAATGGAACCACAGGCCCAGCAAAGCAAATACTAGTGCTAATAGGCCTCTGGACTTTATTTTTACATCATCTCCAGATTTCAGATTTTTTGCTGTTTATGCCTGGGCAGCTTCCCATATTGAATTACTGGAACAGTTATGTCTCCACATCTGGAGAGATTCATCACCACCAATGTCCTCCCAAAACTATAGAGGGAAGGAGGACATCAAGGCTACATCCATAACTAAGTTTTAATCCAGCTTCAGTCCTCCTTTAGAGTGAAAAAAATACATCAGCAAAAGTGGGAAGCTCCATAAGAATATTAGAGAAGGCCTGCTGGATCAGGTCACAGCCCATCTATTCCAGCATCCTGTCACACATGGTGGCCCAACAAATGCTCATGGACATCTCAAGCAGAGACAAGGACAAATCTTTTCCTGCTCTCAAATCCCAGCAAATGGCCCCAGAAGTGTCCAGCTCCCCGCCCCCCCCCCAGCCTGAGAGATACACTCAGGCATTCATTCTAGTAGCCACTGATACATCTGTCATCCATAAATTTGTCTAACCCTACCTTAAAGCCATCTAAGCTGGTAGCTGTTACCATCTCTTCCAGAAGCAAATTCCATAAACTGATGACCCTCTGAGTGAAGAAATATTTCCCCTTGTCAGTTCCTACCCATCAGCTTCATAGAGTGCCCCTTGGTTCTAGTGTTGTGTGCTAGAGAAAATAAATAATTCCCAGCATTGAATTAGCTTTTTTCGCTGCTGCTGCGCTCTGGATTGACACCTTCATTGAACTGTCCACCAGAACCCCGAGATTCCTTTCCTGGTGTGTTGCAGAAAGCTCAGAGCCCATCAGTTTATAGACATAATTTGGATTCTTGACACCAATGTACATTACTTTGCACTTGTTAAGATTAAAGCACATTTGCCACTTGGTTGCCCACTCACCTAATGCTAAGAGATCCCTCTGGAACTCTTGGCAATCACCTTCAGTTTTTACTACCCTGGATAATTTAGTATCATCAGCAAACTTTGCTATTTTACTATGTACCCCTTCTTCTAGATCATTGATGAATAAATTAAAAAGCATTGGTCCCAACACTGAACCTTGAGGGACCCCACTTTTTACCTCTTTCCCACCCTGAGAATTGGCTGTTTATTACCACTCTCTGCTTCCTACCCTTAAGCCAGTCACAAATCCAGGACACAACCTGTCCTTTCATGATATGGGACTTTATCAAAAGCCTTCTGAAAGTCCAGATAGACAATGTCTACTGGTTCACCTTTATCCACCTGTTTGTTGACACTCTCAAAGAATTCCAACAAGTTTGTAAGGTATGATTTACCTTAGCAGAAGCCGTGCTGGCTTTTGCTCAGCAATGCTTGTTCCTCCATGTGCACACTAATTTTGTCTTTAATGATGGTTTCCATCACCTTACATGGAACCGATGTTAAGTTAACTGGTCTGTAATTGCCTGGATCACCCCTGGAAAAGCTGTTTTCCTTTGGCATTATTGATCTCAGAATATTCGCCTTTGGGATAGACAATGTAGAAAGGAAATACCTGGTTGCTTTGCTGATGGCTTCTCTCACTTGGAATGTGGACTGAAGCTGGATTAAAACCTAGGTGTGAACCCAGCCCAAAGTTCATGCAAGCAACCTCTGAATGTTAAAGCAGTTCCCCTTATAGGGAATTAATTAAATTGAAATGGTCCCTGTCAAGGAAAAAAAGCCAGGACAAAAAGAGGTCAAAAATATGCACAGAATGCAGTAATAGATGCCAAGTGCAAACAAGCAACCAAATTCTCTAAAATCCCCTTTGCCTCACACAACGGAAGTTCACACTTCTGCTCCCACGCTCAGCTCTATTTTGCATCTTCTGAGCGTAGGCAGACCTGAAGAAGAAGACAACACGTAATAAAGACCAGGTGCTGCAGCAGGCCACAGTGACACCCGCAGTCAAAAGCAGGGAAGTGCAACTATAGTGCATTTCAATCGGTGTGTGTTACTGGTCACTCTAAAATACTACAACAACCAGCTAACAACTTCAGCCTCCCTGGTACCATTTGCAGCAGGACGAGCACCCCCCAAGTGTGCCTTCGCACCCCAGGGGCCACTCTGCCTGCCGGTACGGACCGAGCGAAGTCACACGAAACCAATGTGGATTTTTGTGGTTTATTTTTTAAAAAAAAAATTAAAAAGTTCAAAGGCTTGAGCAAAAGTACAAAATAAATCATTCAGCAAATCAAAGGTTCCTTCATGCATCCGCAAGAGGTACAGCCTTAGTTATAAAGCATAACATCAGCATTCACTTGCCTCTTGGTAGCATAGCAAAAACAGAGTCCAGGAAACGAGAACATGTACAGAGTACAGACAAAAGTATCAAAGATCCAAGAAAGAATCAAGGTAAGGTAGGTCAAGGAATTAAGGATCAGATAGAATATCACATAGCTAAACATTCCTACTATATTCTCTTTTCAGGCTAGGCCACATGACATACATAAGCCAATAAGCAATGTACACACTGAGGTCATTTTTGGTGGTTAATTGTTTTGAGACCTTTCCCTTTGATCCTAATTGGATGCACTGGCTCCCAATTAACGTTATCTTGTCCTTGAAGTGGCAGAATTCCAGTTAAGGGTAGAAACTTTCATTTCGAGACTCTTCTCACAGACTAGATGTTACCAGAAAATTCTGAGATGAAAACAGTTTGGTTCTTTTTATTTACACTGAAATGACAGGGTTTGGGTGGTTCCCGCTACACCATTATTCTTCCTTTTTCATCGGTGCAGGCTCCTGTGTAGCTGTTAGTAGAGAATGGGTGAATGCCAGGAAGAAAGGCCCTGTAAGTTCATTATCTGATCTGGTGACACCACCTTGTCATACCCAACATCCAGTTTTAGCCACAAGCAATATTGCATGATGCTTCCATAGTATTTGCGTGCGTTTTGCTCAGGACCTCAATCCCACTTCCTCCACTGAGGAGGACTCACGTGCAACCAGCATGAGATTTCCCACTGTAAGGTTCATGCAATATTTGAGGATCTTGATTTGTGGAGATACAGCTTTGCACAGCTTCCTGTAGCAGAACCACAGCTTTTGTGATAAACCAGTTCCCCTGGATGTGTACCTGGGTTCACACATTATATATATATGAACAAGAATTATAATCATTGCTGCCTTATACTCCTAAAGTTGCATAAGAACAACAGAGGAGGCTGGATCAGGCCTTAGACCATCCAGTCCAGCATCCTCTCTCACAAACTAGCCCACCAATTGCTTCAGGACATCTTAAGCAGAAGACAAAGGCAAAACCTTCAGCTGCTCTCCACTTCCTGCAAAGTGCCTTGAGAGGCATCCTGCATATGTCTCCAACCTGGAGGCAGCACCTAGACATCCATTCTAGTAGTCATTGATACATCTGATCCTCACTTTATTAATTGGGAGAAAGAATGTTACAGTAACAATCCAGCAGTGAAAACAGTGGAGTGATTTGAATTTCTTTGTCTGTATGGACAAGTCAATGAAATCATGACAATGCCTGGCAGTGACAGCTGGTGCCCAGATCAGGATCAAAGGAACTTAAAAGGAAGTGGTAGAACAGAACAGGTAGAGTCATGGGTAGGGAAGATACTATAAAGTTGCAGTTTTGTATAAAACCCACCTAAGATTTGACCTCATTAACATAATTATGTACACATTGGCCAGCCCTGAAATGAAACATGGATGACAAAGAAAGGGACAGTGGATTCAGCTATGAGCATCTGGGTGTGGTGAGGTGCTGCCCTCTTTGCCCTTATGGCCCCTGATCCCTGATCCCTGATGCCTGGAAGATTCACTTCTTTAGTGTACTCCATTTATACTTGAGCAACTCTGGCCGCGTCTTCACGGCATCATTATCTCGAATTCAAAACGATTTGAGTCCTCACAGTTCAGACGGCAGTTCGGCTTAACACGCTTCTTCCGTGTTAAACCACCTTATACCGATTTGAAATAAATCCTGATTTCAACAGCTTTTACTCCGGAATGTGCCCTTGATACGTGTTTCATTTTTTACTGTGTGGACAGTATCGTTTTCCGGGATGAGATTCTGTGTCCAGGCTGTCCCGCCCCCAATCGCACTGTAACCAATGGCTTGTCCGTATTCGAGGCACGTCATGTTTAGGATTCCCTCCCCCAATAGCTCGCTTCCAAAGAGTGATTCCATTGAAAGAATCCAACAGCCACTACCTGCAAAGCTACACTGTAGCGATGTAGCTTATAACAATGTTGCTGCTGCTGGGAAGGGGGAGGGGAGAGAACGGGAATCCCCTGTGGAGCATGGATGACGCAAAGTGGCGGCGGCTCTGCCACCGGGCAACGAGGAGTCCCAGGGCGAAGCCGCCCGCGCCGCGCCAGGATGGATGGATGGATGGATGGATGGATGGATGGATGGATGGATGGATGGATGGATGGATGGATGGATGGATGGATGGATGGATGGATGGATGGATGGATGGCTGCTGCTGCTGCTGCTGGGAAGGGAAAGGGAGGGGAGAGAAGGGGACGGATCGGGCAGGGGATCCCCGGCGGAGCATGGATGACGCAAAGGGAAGGGAGGGTGGGATCCTGGGAGGGAGGACCAATCACAGGGCACCATGACTGGCAATGGGCAGGAGCACAGGGCTATTGTGGGGATTACCAGGATTGATTCCGCGTTAAGGCTGCAATCGGAATGCCCTCGGAAACAGATCAATTTGCAAGTCGTGTAGACAGCTTTGTTCTGGGTCAGTTATTTTGAATTATTTAAATCAAAATAACGCATGCCATGAAGACGCAGCCACTGGAACTTATACATGTAGCTGCCCAAGGATGTGGATGTCATTCTCATGATCAATAAAGTTTATTGACTGTCTTCACAAAGAGGACAATAGAAGTTTTTCTCTAGGGCTTTCCACAAAGACTTTAAACATTTGTTGCTTAAGGCTTTAATCACACCTACACTGTCCTATTGAATTATTTTAGATTATTGTACTTCATGTATATTGTTAGTGTTCTGGAAACCATGTTCTACTGGGAACGGTTGAATGATTTAGGAATGTTTAGCCTACAGAAGAGAAGACTGAGAGGAAACATGATAGCGGTCTTCAAGTATCTGAATGGATGTCACAGTGCAGAGGGATTGTCCCTATTCTCATTTACACAAGATGGGAGGACTAGAAGCAATGGTATAAAACTTCAAGGGAGTAAATACAGATTAGAAATTAGGGAAAACTTCCTGACAGAGGAATGAGCACACTAGTGTCACATGCTATTATCTCCATGGTGCTTTCTGGGCACCTTTTGTCTATGTGTGAACACAGCCTCAGAGAGATCAAGGTTCTGATAGGAGCCTCGCTTCTTCCGTGCTCATAGCAATCATGCCTGCCATACAGGGCACTGCTGCATCATAGTAAGCATGACATTCAACAAAATGAAAGATTCTTCTAGTCAAATTTTACCACTGCTGCCTTAATCTCTTTTAACCACCTCAGCCTTCTTATCCTAGCCTTGTTAACTGTGCCCATATTCTGTAATGTAGGAAAATATTTCCTACATTTCCACCAAGACACTAACTTTGTTGTAGAGGAAATAAAATTAATCCTGCTGAATCAACCTTGTAATCTAATGGCGTCTGTATTAAAGAAGATGGAAATAAACTTTTTTTTTCATCCCGCATTTGTGTCATTCAAATATTCCTCTTGCCTGTTCATTACACAGAGTTTCTCCAGATGTCAAGGGGCAGCCCTGGGATCTCATGAAGAGCCGTGATTGCCTCTTGCAGACCCTGCCCACCTTCCTATGTTTCTGCCAGCTCATCTCATTGTGATTTCCCTTGGAGCTACCTGGAAGTCAGCCAAGCACCCACCTACTTCCCTATTTTATTTTTTACTGACTTTTGGGTATCTACAATGGGAATATTAATGACACAGACAGATTCCAAGTAAGTATTTCTATTAAGAGGAAATCCAGTATCATATTACAGAGGAGCTTGGCATCATCATAACAGCAAGATAACAAGATAGCACTTTGTTAACATGGTACTTTGTTGGGAGAGCTGCAGTGACCTCTGCGACTTTATCGTGGTGTTTTCTGTATGCAGAACAGTTCTGCATTTGCTACAGCTAAGACCCCTCCAGCTGGTGCACTCCTACTGGAATGATTCTCAGCTGTTCCAGAACAAGGCCATCCTCTTGCCACTCTGCAGTTTCTGTGAGCTTCAGTGCTTCCTACTTGGACTCCAACAGCCAGGAACGAAAATATCTGGCCTTAGAGTCTCCAGGGAACCCATTTTGGCAACACAGAATGCCAGAATATCCATGCTTTGTTCCAGGCTATCCAAGGGTGTGTCCAGACTCGTTAATAGTGTGCACAAGAATGCACACTCACTGTTGGGGCGTCACACACAACCATCAATGGATAGTCGTGGCAAGGCATTATCCCATAGCTACTGCACATTTATGTTAATACTGATTTAGCAGCACTCACAGTGCAGTATTAAGAAACCTCGAATCTTCCCGACAGTCCAGATGGAACAGCGAGAAGAGCCAATGAGAACAGGGAGGGCAGCTCAACTCCGATTGGCTGCCTCATCCCATGAGACTGCATGCAATGGCTCAAGCTCTCACAGCTTCCAATGAGGAAGCTATGGGAGGCTGCTCTAGTCCGGGCGCCCAGGTGCTGCTTAGCAGCAAGAAAGCTGCGATATTCCCATTAACTGCAGATTGATTCCACTAGTCTGGAAGGGGCCCAGATAAAGTGGAATAAGTAACCAAAGTCTGGATGCAGCCATAGAGATATATAGATAATAGGAATGTGCACAAATGGGTTTTTTGGCATTCGATCCGTAACAAATTGAATGTTAGAAAATTTGTATTCATTCGAATAGATCCCCTTTGAATGTGGTAGGATTCCATTCAATACGAATGTATTCGTAAGAATTTGTACAAATACCCGATACGAATGCATACGGATCCTGCATACGGATCTTGCATATGGATCCTATACAAATGCATGCATATCGGATCCTAGGGGTGTGCACGAATAGGGTTTTGTTTTGTTTTTTGCATTCAAATTCAAGTCGAATTGAACATCAAAACATTTGATTTGATTCGAATGTTTAAAATCCAAATGCTAAAAAAACCTGATTCGAATCCGGAACACTCAAATCGAATGTTAGATTAGTATTTAAAGATACAAATGTCAATAACATTTGTATGTATCAATATGTATCTAATATGTATCTCCAGTTTAAAGAATGTACAAACTATTTGTATGAATGTTCCAAAACATTCATATTCATACAAATGTTAATGTACAAATGTCATAACATTTGATTTGTGTACGAAATGTCCAAATTCGTACAAATTCGTATGAATAATGAATGTTCTGAATTTTGTGCACATCCCTAATAGATATAGATGTAGGTATACAGTAAGGCTATGTTCAGACATAACAATACAAAAGGGGCACCTCAGAGGTACATCAGAGACAGTAGTGTGCAGCATTCATGTTCCCAACTTTTCTCTATCTTAGTGCTCATCCCCATGGCAAGGATATTGCAAAGCGAACATGAGTTTGTCTCGCAAGAGTCCCCATGCAGGGCCCTAATTTGGGCTACATGAGGGACAAATGCCACAAATTTGCAGCAACCCCCCCC
>MTQE01000390.1:1763773-1779402 GCA_014337955.1 Aspidoscelis marmoratus
TCTTCTTCTTCTTCTTCTTCTTCTTCTTTTTGGTTTGGTTCCAATATATATTATATTAGCAATAAGAGGAAAAAATAGCAGTAACAAAGAATGACATATTAAGCACTGCTATGAAGATCTTTTTAAAAAATTGCAAAGTGTGTTATTACTCAGATTTCTAAAGATGCCCTGGTTCAGGTGTTGCAATATTTGTATTTAGGGATAACAAGGAGACTTATTACAACTTTAGTAAGGGCCCATACAAATACTTTAAGGGACTTCAGAAACGGTAGAGTAAATCCTTTGAGTGAAAAACAAATTATAGAGAAAACTCAGAGAACCCCAGAGTCAAGGCAATGGTAGGATGTATCTTTGCTCCACAGATGAAAGAAACCATTAAATCAGATTCTACAGAAATAGAAATGCAGAGGACAAATAGTATTAAAGGTCTGGTATCAGTAATTTATAAAGATTGTTATACAAAAATGGTCCGGAAAAAAGATTTGGATGAGTAATTCAAATAATCTGGAACAAGCCTCGCCTCAAACTGAAATGCAGTTAGTTCATTTTGGGCACTTCATATCTGAACTAAACCAAAGTCAATTTGAATCATGCTCAGATGACATTCCAAACTTGCACTCTTCTATAAACTGCATATTAGCACAAATATCCATTTCAGTCCTCATTGAAATCTTCCTGTGAAATCCAGCTGCAGGTAAATGCTGCTTTATATTCTGTGTTTACATTCTGTGGCTGTGTCCCCATGAACTCCGTGTATTTCGGTGTTGAATCGGGTCATCCCCAATACGCATTGGAGTTTGAACTAACACGTCCCCATGCGATTGAGGAGAGTGCGGGTTCAAGCCAAATCCACCTGTTCCCATGCAAACCATGGTAAACCCCTGCATTGGAAAACCACATCCTTTTTTCTCCACCCCCTCTCCCCTGATAGGAAGCCCGGTTGATGTCACCATGCCCTGTCCCGCTGCTGCAGCGATAACAAGGGAAACCCCTCCCAGTTGCCCCTCCAAAAACACTATACACAGCAAAGATAAGATAAAAAATGATAAAAGGGGGGGGCATAATAGATGTGTGTATCTGCTGAGTCTGATATAAAAGTAACAAATATTTCCACTTTTCCTTCACAGATTCAGTATCAGTTTTAAATACTTTGACTGTGCTCTGATTGGCTTAAACTCCATCAGTTCAATGTCCTGTGACGTATCAAGCCGTTGGATTTGTGAGGAGAAAATATAGAAACTTTTCCTCTTGGAAACACTATCGGAATCTTATAAACACTACTTCTGTACCCCATATGTATACAACAGAATCCTAAAGCAATGGCTTTTCATGAAAATATAGTAAAAACTGTCTTATTAATTTCTATTAAAAAACAGAGTTTAAACCTGAGTAGAGAAATTTGCCATTAGTCCATTACTTCAGATAGGACACAAACACTTTCAAGTTTATAGAATTCATATGAAGATGGCAACTTTAAAGAAGAGAAGAGTTTTCAGTGGTATCACCTCACATTTGAAATGTCCTCCACAGAAATTCCTGTGCTATGTTTTCCTCAGATATCTTTAGTATTATCAGAAACACATTTCTATTTCCTCAAGCTTTAAAGGTTTATAAATGTTTGTATTAAAAAAAACTAAAACACTCCTGAATGTATTGTTGTCTTCTTACTTTGTTTTTCTTAAATACCTTGTTAGCTTCCTAGATACATACACTTATGTTTCAGGCACAGGATACCAGTAATAATGATGATCACAACGATGATGGTGTGAATAAGTGCATGCTGTAATTTGTTTTTTAGGACTTCTCACTTTTCAGGAAAGGAGAAGAGCAAAAATGCCTATACTTAATGGCTTTTTTAATGATGATGATGATGATGATGTAAACAAACCACAATATCCCATTTCCCTTAAACACCCAGAATAAAACTTCCGTTATTTTGTTACAAATAGTTTTGTTCCATTCTAGGAAGGCAGTGAAAGTTACAACATCCACTACTGTTTTTGGATGTCATCAAAGTATGATTTCTTGAGTTTTCTCTATAATTTGTTTTTCACTCAAACATTTATGCCTTCGCATGTACACTCTTCCAAAATAACCCTCTTTCACTGTATACTTATGTGCCTTGCCTCTTCTGCTTGAGATGCCCATGAGCAATTGGTGGGCCAGTACATGGGACAGGAGGCTGGACTAGATGGACTGTGGCCTGATCCAACAGGGATCCTCTTATGTTCTTATGAAGACCAATGTGCACTGTGCATAAAAGCTCCATTTGCTGCATTTTCCAAATTGCCAGCAAAACTGCCTTTGCTATTGCTGGGAGGGGTGGTGCTGGAATGACTGATACATCTGTTCTCTCATTTTTATGAGAATGGAGATGAAAGACAGAACTCGGGAGATACAAAGAATCAACTTTTAACCAACTTATCTGTAGGGTACAGCTAGCAATGAGCAATCAAATGCACACTAATCATGTAGTAATCTGTAGAAGCATTCCTCAGGATGCCAGAAAATTACAAATGCAAAAATACAGTTTGCAAACCAAGGAAGCTGTTTGTCAGAATGCAGGATGTCACCATTTGTCTATGTGGAAACTAAAAAGTTGCAAAACAAAGCCCCCGAAAAATTGCCACATCCAAACTTCAACACACTGTGTCTGTTTCTAATGATCTGTTCATCTGTAATGCAGTCTGCAGAGTGTCCAGAAAGGTATTAATATGTTCATCTGTTGTGAAAATAATGTGCATTGCATGTGCAGCCCATCAATCCAGTCATTAGCATGTACATTCATAGCCACAAATTTCAATAATTCAAGTTTGGGTTATCACAATTGGTGCAGACAATGAGAGGATTTTTGTTTGTTTATTCATGAATTCATGAGAGGAATTGAACTTTGCATTTTAGGCACCAAATTCTTTCTAGTTCTCATCCGTTTTTCAGAGGGCGTGTCCCCATGCATGTTTGGTCCGGTACCGAAATCGGGTTTGGCAAAGAGTGTCCCCATGTGTTTTTGACTTGGTCCAGTTTCCATGGACCAAATCACCCCAAACCGTGCCAGACCAGGACCAAATTTGGCACCCAAAAAACAAGTCTGGGCACGGTTTGGGCTCCCAGCACACATTGCTTAACAACCCAAGACTGTGCATGGGGACAATCCTGGGCTATCTGGGGAGGAGATTGGCACTCATGCCATTGGGAGGTGGGGTGTTCCTGCCATGGCTTGATTTTTGTTCCTTTTCCAGAATATTCCACCCATTTCCCAATCACCATGGCGATCATGGTAATGGCTTGATTTTCTTCCTTTTAAACTTGCTGGGTGTTCTTGTGGTTCCCAGCGGAGCAGAGGTGCACAAAACTGCTCAGCCGCCCAACTGGTTTCACTGTAGGTGTAGCTCATCAGGTGTCCACAGCCTGTAATCAGAGTTCTACTTCCGTTATGGGGATTTGAACACATGGGCTGATGCACATTTGATATTGTCAGGCAAATTGCAATGGAAAGGCCACCAATGAGAAAGGCTTTTCCATAATAACAGCTTCTGGGAGTTACATAAGGGATTTTATTTGACAATGCAGGCGTCCAGTCCCTGTGTGCATATCACTTGCATGGAAGATGGCAGCTAATCTATGAATTTTGCAGAGGCTGCATCTTTTTACATGGCAAAGATGCCTTGACTGTTCCCCCAGGGTGGTCAGGCTCCATTGTTGCCCCCTCCCCCCAGAGTTGGTAGCATCTGGTTAAGAAGACTTACCACCTGTGAACAAGGAATCACTCTCAGATCATTACCTCACACACCAACATGGTCCCATTGACTCATCACAGTTTGAGGAAATGGAATACAGTGGCTTACAGGCTAAAGAGTATGTGCACACATAATGCTGAATCCAGCTTGGCCTGGTGGCAGTGGAGCCATTACAGAGGAGGCACCCACCACAAAGTATATTTGCCGGCTTCTGAGGGGAAGACAGAGAAGCCCACAAAAGGCCTTCACTCAAGCACCTTCCTTGGTGACCCAGTTCTGACAGGCCAATCAATCTGTTTAGATACTGGCTTGAGATTTCTTTGCCCTGACAGTAACTTCTGGTTCTATGCTATTTGTGGACTAAAGTTTAGTCTAGTGGTTAGGGAGCTGAACTCTTATCTGGGAATACCAGATCCAATTCCTTCCTCCTCCATGAAGCCAGCTGGGTGACCTTGGGCTAATCACAGCTCTCTGCTGAACTCTCACAGCCCCACCTACCTCACAGGGTGTTCTATTGTGGGGAGAAGACCAGAAGGCTTTGTCCCCTTAAACGGGTGAGAAAAGTGGGATAGAAATAAGTTCCCAGAAGTGAGCTAAACCGTATGTAGATTAAATGAATTCCCAATCCAGTTCAGAGTTCTACCCATTTTATTTTGCAGAAGAAGAATGGAGGGAACCATACTTTTGGGATGGGACTGCATTTTGGAGGGTCTGCTCCCCATTTCCTCTTATCCAACTGTAAGCATTGTACTGGAGAGGCTGAGAACATCATTACTGGGATGGGAAGAATAAAAGAGATGCAACAATGGAAGTAACAATTTATCTGCCTCTTCCTTTCTTTCCAGCCTCTGCAAGGAGGACAATGTATCCTCCATTTTCTTTCTTTCCTATCCCTGCAAGTACTAAGAACAATGTATCCTCCATTTTTCCTTGGCAATGTGCAAGGGAAACAACATTTCCTGTCATTAAAGGAGGGATTCAGGGAATCCTGCATTGACCTGGGGGTTGGACCTGATGATCCTGGAGGTCCCTTCCAACTTTATAATGCTATGATTCTACAGGTTTTATGGGAAAGCAGAACTCTGCTTCAGCAGATATAAGGCAAGCATCACAGTACAGCCTATCATTTTTCTTCAGAAAGGGCTGGGGGCTGGGGGTGCCTGCTGGTCAAGACATACCTTGGCTACAGTCCCTTGCCCCAACAGTGCCCCGTGATGACCCCCTAGTTTGCTATCAGCAAAGTTCAATATGGCACACATGCCTCCATGGATTTCCCAGCAGGGGCAGTGGGATGGACACAATTGGCTGACCGCTGGATTTCACTACCAAGAATACTGATGGCTTCACACCTTTCCCCCTTTTCGGTGAGCTCTTCCCAATTGTGCGGAGCTCTAGAACGGCACATTTCTACAGAGTAATTACAGAGAAAAAAATTAAGATCTGGTTTCCAAGAAGCTTTATTGTGTCTTGGCTGTGGAACTGAAGTTGCGCTTGGGTGGATACAGGCTGAGGGGAAAAAGGAACACACGGTGAATGAGAGCAAGATACACTGGGGCTTTTTGCTCAGGGTTTTTTTCCAAGCCCATCATGCAGTACTGGGGCTCACAAATAATGAAGGCAAAGAAGAGGGGAGAAATCAGATTTCAGAAGGGTTTACTTTTAATTTTGCCTCATTCCTTCCCCCCTTTTCCCCGTGTCCTCCCCTCTTTTTCCTCTTATGGGCTGCTTTGAAGTTACAAAGTAGCACAAAATCACCGTTGCAAAGGATAAGTGAAAGTGGACTTTAAAGGAGCTCTACCATGTTGTAGATGTGGAAGCAGTTGCGCTTGGGCAGATATAAGCTGGAGGGGGAGAAGGAACTCACGGTGGAGCCATTACAAAGGAGGCACCCACCTCAAAGCATCTTTGTTGGCTTCTGAGGGAAAGACAAGAAAATCCACCTTCATTCAAATAGAGCCCCTTCAAATCTGGGACAATTCAAATTTGATACAAATGTTCAATATGAATCCAATTTGAATCTTTGCTGTCAGCCACACCTACGAATCCCATATAAATCCACGAGGAATGCATCAAATCCACTCTAAATCTGTTCTGAATCCACTTTGAATCTGCTCTGGATCCACTGCAGATGTGACTGGGAAGCCACTTTCCCACCTCCCCAGGTCCACAAATCTAACGAAGCTCCCTATGAATGTATAGAAACATTTTATTCACATTCCAATGTCAATCTTCAAATGTACTGATGTTTTATTTGAATTCAAATGTCTGAATTCAAATTAATTTGGACAAATTTTGAGTGTGGCAAATATTTGTGCCCTTCCCTACTCTATTGCTCGTCTATATCTTTGAGCTTGCCGCAGGTTAATTGTCCAGTTTTTATCTCAGTGTTCTCATATACCATGTGGGTTGAGGAGGAACATCAAGGTGGCTGCATCATGGACAGTAATAGTGGCCAGTAACGTCACTGTAAATTATCAACAAATATATTTAGTGAGTCATACACATTTCGGTAGAAACTATCTTCAGTGGCTGTTCCTGAGCTGTTCATTATAGTTGATCCAAACTAGACAGTCATTAGCAGCATGGCCATTTTCTGTTGAAGTGATTAGATACTTCCATCAATGCATGTGAATGCAGCTCCAAAATGCGTGGTTTCTCCAAAACATACGTACAGAGTATCATCTCCTTTTCCCCGCACCCCCCGCACCCCGCCCCGATTTCTAAAGGCAGAAGACTCCTTCAGACCAAGCAATTATCCTTCCCGCTTCTCACAGATCCAGTTTTTTGGATTATGGCATAATTCAGGACTCACAACTCCTGCCCTGATGGTAGCACAGTTCTTTCCGATCACATTTGGTTTCATAGTAACTCTGTGAAGAGAAAAATAATACAGATAAGAGATCTTTTTCAGAAAACCTGGACAACTAAGTACATTTTTGCTGCAAAATAAATTGGCACTTTTATTAGGACAGCTCCTAGTTTGGAAAAACAAGTTGCAACATCCTCAGAATGAGAAATAGCTGTGAACCTGTATGCCTGCATTTGTTCAGTAGCAAGTATGCTGAATATGGTGTGTGTATTATTTAAAGCATTTTAATCATGCTACGTCCTATCAAAATTTTAAGGTGGTGTACAAGTCAACTGTAGCCTGTACAAATGGATCCTTTATAGCTCGTCTTTAATTTTTGCTCATGTGGCCTTTGTGTTCTCATCCCACCCCTGGCTTATCTTCTAGCCTAGAAGGTTCTTAAAGGGGAAGGAGCAGACTGGTGTGTGAACAATCCTACCTCCAATAAGTATCTCCTCAGATGGGGTTGTTGTTGTTGTTTCTTAACTTGCACCAGTGACTTCTGGTGTAAATGTCTCATTTCTATATAGATCCCAGAAGATACTTTATGTGCGCATCCCAATTCATCTTTCCTGTCAGCCGAGATGGGAACAGGAGATGCAGAGGCTGCAGTGTTCACCCTTTCCCCCTGCCCCCCTGGAAAAGGGAGAAGTTTCAAGCCTCTGCACCCCCTTACTCCCTTTCCCTGGAGTAAGTTTTACTCCTCTTTCCAGGCAAGCAAGAGGAGGCGTCCACCACAAAGCATCTTTGCCGGCTTCTGAGGGGAAGACAGAGAAGCCCACAAAAGGCCTTCATTCAAGCACCTTCCTTGGTGACCCAGTTCTGACAGGCCAATCCATCTGTTTAGATACTGGCTTGAGACTTCTTTGCCCTGACAGTAATTTCTGATTCTGTACTATTTGTGGACTAAAGTTTGGTCTAGTGGTTAGGGAGTCAGACTCTTATCCGGGAATACCAGATTCAATTCCGCCCTCCCCCATGAAGCCAGCTGGGTGACCTTGGGCTAGTCACAGCTCTCTTCTGAACTCTCACAGCCCCACCTACTTCACAGGGTGTTCTGTTGTGGGGAGAAGACCAGTTTGCATGGGGACATCTGAATCCACCCCTCGCCTGCGTTACCAAGAATGGCATGGGGATGTCCAAGATTCAATCTCAGTCCCGGAGCCAGTCCCACGTGAACCCAATCGGCACCCAATCGGCACCAAACGGCGCCTATAAGGCTGTGTTTGCACCTAAGTTTAAATCCACTTTCACTCCACTTTCAGAGTGAGAGAATACATCGGCAAAGTATCAAGCTGTTTTCCTTCAGCATTATCTAACTCAGAAAATCCACCTTTCAGTCAGATAAAGTAGAAAGAAAATGGCTAGCCACTTTGCTGATATGTTCTCTCACTTTGAAAGTGGACTGAAACTGAATTAAACTGAATAGGTGTGAACACAGCCTATGACTGCTAATTCCTGGCAATCTGCACACCGCCATTTTTCATATAATCTGGGATGGAACATGGGTAATTCTGTACATTCAGAGTTCTAATTAGGGATGTGGACATAGACAAAAATTTAAAAATCAGATTCAGATTCAGTGAATATCAAAATTAGAATTTGAATCGGATTTTCAAAAATCCTAATTTAAACATTTGAATGGATTTCAGATTTTCAAAAATCTGATACATATTTTTGATTAATTCAACTGAATAGAATGTCACATATTGCATCCAAATATCATGTTTATTTGTGCTTATAATATGGGATGAAAACAGGATATGTGCAAGTTCAAAAATTGGATATTAATGTTTCCAACATTTGTAATTTTGAGTTTGAATTGAAATTCCAAAAGTACAGATTCAGCTAATCTGGATTCGGACCAGATTTTCAAAAATCCAGATTTTTGCATTTGGAATTCAATTGGATATTTGAATATTCGAATCGACTCAAATTAGAATGCAAAAAAATGCATTCATGCGCACCCTTAGATCCAACCTCATTCCTTGTGCCTGAGACACTGTACTATCCTCCTATCACATTAGTATAAAGGAAAATGAAAAATTAGATGAAACATACAGGCTGTTTTTAAATTCATGGCCATCAATCCATTCCCATCTGTTTTTATCCTCTGAATAGGTCAACCCAAGGAAGTAATCAGCCGTAGTTGTCCTGTTATGAATAAATTCCTGGCAGGAACAGAAAAAAAATCCAAATGAAAAATCCTTCAGATGAACAGCGAGTAAATCCTCTTCAAAGCAGTAGCTTTAATATTTCTTGACTTTGGCCTTTTAGGGCCTGCTTGCTTTTACAAATATGATTACTGAGCAAATATAGCAATCATGTTTCCTCAATATTCACATGTTTGACAGCAGGCCAGACCCTGGACATGGTGCCTTCAAGGTGTCACACATGACTGTGCATGTATATATGTATTTGAAGTATGTATCATATGTATCTTATACTCCACGCTACATGGTTTTTGAAAAGTTCACACAAACTGCCTGCTCTGAGGGTGATACTGCAACACTTCTACACACTGTACAACATCTCTTAGGAGACTGTGCCACAGGAACCCTACAAAAGAACAGTTAAGTAAGAATAATCCATTCATTTCTGTGTCAAGGAATATGTGAAGGCTTGACCATAAAACATCAGTTCCTGACTCTTCTCCTTTCTAACAAAAAAAATCAAATCAAATATTATAGCCTCTCCACATGGGGAAGTCTAATTGAGAGTGTAAATCAAAATAAGGAAAGATAAAATATGAAAAAAAAATACCCAAAAAATCAGTTTCTCTAACCTCTTGGTCATTGTTTAGGTTTTCTCACAAGGGCACCTCCGATCACAGTTTTATGGCCCCTGGGCCTAGCTGTGACCTGGGTGGGGGTGATGATATGTGGTCACCCCACCCTAGGAGCTCTTACCAAGCAGCTGTCTGCAGTCATTTAGATGCAGCCTGTTTGAACAAAGGACTTATCAAGGACAGTATAAAAGTTCTTCTAAATAAATACCTATGATGCCTTTTTCAGTAGGACCAATAAGATTTTGTGGGTCTGCTCCTCTGCTTTAAAGAGAAGTGTGATGTGAATATGTAACAAATAAGTAACAGAGATGGCTCGCCCCACTAGAAGAGAATGCGGTACCATTGGCTTAGTCCCCTCCTGGAGCAATTCCCCGTATTGTACTCAGGAATTCTCATCAACAGTGACAGGAGATGACACTTGGACCTTCAAGGGGAGGCCAAAACCAGCAAAATAGCCAATGGACTGCTTCCACTAGATCAAAGGTATGCACCATGAAAAGCAGATGCTGGACATAACTTGCACCAATAAAATTTAAATACCAAAACATGAGACATATACCAAAGAGACAGATCAAAATGACAGTTCACTTCATTCAACAAAAACCAACTTCACTTGTTTTTTCTGTAGATGAAGCATATGGACAAATCTGATTTAGGGCACCTCCAGATGTAAATTAAAAAATGCAAACTTGCCCTTTTTTGCTGAAGTAAAAATGTTCACAAGGAGAACAGATTGTCCCCACTTTTTACCAAACCTCCAAAGCAGCAGGCAGGATTTTTCTGACCATGTGGTCATCCCACACACTCTCTGAGAGGCCTGCTGTTTCCTGGTGAGTGTGAACTCTCACGAGATCCTCACAAGATCTCACCCAAACACCTAGGAAAAGGGGAAATCCACAGCCAATGTTCAAGTTAAGTCAAAGCTTTTTGCTCTACAGCATCGAGCTTTCCTTCACAGGGACTGTGAAGCATTCCAAAAGCTGTCTGGCACTATGACAGATGAAAATATGAAAGTGTATATACTCCACAGCCAGGACTCAACCTTTCTCAGACCTACCAGTTCTTTTTGGTCATTGATAATCAAAAGATCTGACTTCAAATCCTGACAGTTGAATTGACTATTGATCCAAGTGTCCGTGTCTTCAGAAAACCAGTAATCACTTTCTCTGAATCTTTCCCACCTGGGAGGCTTATGAAAGGCAGAGTCTGTGATAGGGTACATGGAACACAAAGGAACAGCATTAATAAGGGAACACGTAACTATACAGGCACCGAGTCCATTCAAAGCTGTTTCTTTGGCACTGGAAAATCTTGCAAAGTTTGCAAGAGAATGCCAGACAATCACACCTCGTTGCATGCTGTCTGCCCAGTGTTTGCATAAATTGTTCAACTGCGTTCAGTCGTAGCAAATCACACAGTGTACCTCCTTATCACAAAATTTCCAGCACGGTGAGGAGAACCACACAATTGAGTGTGACATGACTGGCAAGGCTGCCTTTGTACATCTTTCCTGCTCCCGTGAAATGAACATGAATGGGCCCACAGCAGTCCTTTCTTCATTCAAAATGTATATCAAAAGCCTAGTTGCTACCTCCCCACCATCAGGAATCAGAACATAAAATAGTGTGACTTGCCTTCTTGTTCAAACCACAATTTCACAAATGAGCTTGATCTAAGTACACCTGATTTAGGGTCTTTTTGCATTTGGCCCAGAGACAGTTCCAGGCAGACTGCAGAAACACATTGTCCACACTGCAATCCACCTGGAACAGTTTCTGAGGCCTCCTGCCCATTCCCAAAGCTTCCTTGCTGTGGATAATTCAGAAAGGCTGCATTCCCATTCAAGATTTAAAGAGCTTTGAAATCATTTTCAGAGCTGAATGTTCCCAAAGGTTCAAATAAATCTGCAGTTTCTGAGAATTAAAGGTCTCTAAATGCAGATTATCTATGGGTGGTTCTGCATTGGCCACCAAAAAACGGATTAAAGAAAATCCATTTCCCAGGGATCCGTCCTCTGGAGGATCCGTCCAAAAGAGGGATGGATCCGAAGAGGCCTCGCGAGTCCACATACGTGCAGGGAGGATGGATCCTGCAGGATGGATCTTCTGCAGGATTCCCAAAGGCAGCCGGCCTCCCGTGCTGCCAATGCTGCCCCCGGGGCTGTGGGACTGGAGCATTCAGCTGCCAGTTACCACGCGTTTTTGCTGGTGAGCGGCACACAGGGGAGGGGCTCTAGAGGCAGACCAGCCTGCTTCCACCCCTCCCAAGATAGCAGCCGCCAGCCCATCCATCCCCTCACATCTCCATGAGGGGAAGCGTCCTGCTTCCACACAGATCAAGGTAAGGAGATGGATTGAAGACCTGATTTTTCAGGTCTTCCCGGAGGACGGATTTTTCATCGGTGAGACCCCATTAAGGATGGATCTCATGCGCCACTGTGCAGAAGTGGCTGCCTGGAAGGGTCCCTCATCTCTCCTCCAGTGTGGAAGGTAAGTTTGTAAGTGTCTTGTATGTGTGTCTAACGTGCGTTTAATGGGGCTTCCACGCCCAGGGTGGAAACACCCTATATTTGAATCAAAAGGGGTCTTGATGCTGGATTTAGAAATAATCCTCACTATTTAGCAATGAGAATACAAGCATTTGGGGGGGACATGTTTTAGGGGAGTTCTCTTCACCTGTCATTTCCTTCCCTTTTCTCTCTCGCCATTAAGTGCTAAGGCAGGAGTGAGCAGAGCCCACAGCAGCTTACAATGTAATGAGAGATCAGACATTACAATATAACAGGATATCAGACCATAGCAGAAAGAGCCTGATTTTACTTAAAGTGACAGTGATCAGAAGACTTTGCCCTCAATGCCTGCCATTTCGAGCTGGTCCGCTGAGCCAATGTAACGCAAAGCTGGTGACTCTTAAACAACTACCTACTTTGTCCCTCCCTCCCTTCCCCATCACAAGAAAGAAAAAAATTACCACTGATTGCAGTTGTAGTTCTTGCTGGATAGGTCCTTGTATCATCAGCTGGGGTGACTAAAATGAGTAAATGAGAAACATCTCTTAACTATGATGTATCATTGTAGCTGTTGAACTTTGACTGTGCTGCTAACTTGCTCACACCATCCAGTCATGACCAAAGAGGACATTGGACTCAAGTGTTTTGGCTTATTTTGCCATATCTTGTATGATGTGCAATATTTATATGTTTTTATTATAGTGTTTTGATCATTATTTTGCATTGTGAATTTTCTGTTTGTTGTAAGCCACCTTGGGCAATTTTTTCTTCTGGAAAGATGGTATACAAATAAAATGGAAATGGAAATGAAGCACTCCTCAGCTGTGATCTCAAGCAATTTTTTTTTTAAGCCCCTCTAAAATGGTTCAGACTGGTTTGCAGGTGAGATCATTCACATGCCAGCCTGCTCCTCCTGCTCATGAATATTCTAGGCTAGAAAGGGTGGGTTAGAGAAGGGATAAGGACATGAGGGCCACACTCTTTTGTCTCTGAAGTGCTTCTGAGCTGTTTTATTGTTGCTGTTCTTGTTGTTACGTGTGAATGCAGCCTTTGTTTCCAGTGCAGCATTCTTGTATCTTGATGCCAGGTACCCAAGAAGGCTTGCTCCAAAGGCTTGGGAGTAAACCAAGACAACCCAGCACCCAAATATATTGTGTGCAAGTGCCAGGGTGTGCAAGTGCAAAATGGCAGCATTTGCATTGGTCCCAACAATACCATCAGGTTGTTAGAACCAGAAATACTAACATGGGACTCTCTGAAACTCCTTTTGAAACTTAATGCAAAAATAATTAATAAAGACCTCCTTTCCTTCCCTCTTTGGGAGCATTCACACTGAGCAAAACTTCATGATTCAACTAAAGTTCGCTTTGTACTGGCACTTATTCTGAATGATATCCCAGAATAGGGACCTGCCGTCCTTATGCTGATGCAGAATACTGCAGGACCCAGGAGGGGCTGCCATAGTCTGCAGCAGCACGGGGGATAGCAATTCCTTATTCTGGGATATAATTCAGAATAAAGCCCAGTGCAGAAAGGATTTGTGCGTGAACCCTTTATCTCTGCTCTACCTGCGTATGTTTAGTAAACTAATGAATCAGTTTGGTCTTGTGGTTAGAGTGTTGGATTTGTATCTGGTAGTCTCCCAGTTCAAGTCAGCACTCATCCATGAAGCCAGCTAGGTGACCTTGGGCTAGTCACAGCTCTCGTTCTGAGCTCTCACAGTCTCACCTACCTCACAGGGTGCCTGTTGTGGGAAGAAGAACAGGAAGCCGCTTTGAGTCCCCTTAAAAGGCTGCGAAAAGCGGAGTATAAAAGCCAACTCTTCTTTTTCTTCATCTCTCAAAACTGTCTCATTTCCTTCTTCATCACACTGTGCCTTCTTCTTCTTGGGGTATAGGTTTCCCTATTGCAACATATCCTTTCTAATAAACACTGTTGTTCTCTTTTGAAACCTGATCATCTCTTTCTAGGCACTGTTGATTCTATGATGGGATAAATCACATCATTCAAAAACAGATTCTCTTTTCTCCCAAAGAATGTTGAACGGCAAACTAACAAACAAAAAGGCACTACCTAAAATTCAAAACTTTGCAACAAATCTGAAAAGTTCAGATGAATACTTTTTTTATTCTTATCTGAAGCCTCAGAGAAACGAGTAAAGATTTGTGTGAATAGAAAGCATTAACCAATAAATAGCAAGCATTTATATTGCAAAAAATAATTAAATAACATTTGCTGAATATTGGGCAATGTCAATAGAATTTGGGCTAGCTAGCATCAGATCTTTTTTGGAGTACGTGTAGGGATATAATGTACACTGATACATTATTGGGGATTGTTTGTCTTCTCCACAGCCGCAAAGAGCTGAAGCAGTTTTAAAAAAGAATTCTTAGCTTGAAAACTCAAAGCAATACTAAATATCTTCTCGACCAAAACTGTGTTTGCTCTCAATTCAGAAGCATTTAAATTTTAAATTTTGTTTTTATTGTTGAAACTCACTCTGAGACCTATGGGTATAGGGCAGGATCAAATGCAAATAAATAATAAATAAATACTGGCAAACTGAGAGGTGCTCATATGGCTGAGATAAGGTTACCTGTAAAATTCTCCTCTTGAGCACTACTGGAGTTTCCCCTGGGAAAGATCTGTGGAACTGAAAACAAGAACATTTTGAAAGCATCTATCCATAGAGCAACCATTTATTACAAGTGCAATTTTTGGGATTCCATTCTATTTGAATTGGATATCCAAAGATTCAAATTTTCGAATGAAATAATTTGAATCTATTTGTATGAATTTTTAATTCATATTTGAAGATACGAGTATCGACAACATTCAAATGTGTCCATTCACATCTGAACACATCCTGTTCTTATCCTGTATGCATCCCATTTTCATCCCGTACATATCCATACAAATGTGTACGAATACGAATAAGATGTGTATGGATGTGTATGTAATGTGTACATATCCATACATAAACAAATATCCGAATAATTTGTACAGATGATTCAAAAGATTCAAAAATCAATTTGAATATTACATTTGAATTTAGAGACATTCCATTCAAGTTCGAATATCCAAACTCGATCGAATTTTGAATGTTTCAAATATTCGTGCATATCCTTAATTATTACTGCTTAAAAGAAACCCCAATTTGTTTTGAAGAGAAAACAAGGGATAGCCCTTAGTTTAATTTTTAACTCTTAGTTTAAGCTGCTGCACTTCGAAGATTACTGCGCGTTGCAGAAAAAAGATAACTGAGTCACAATTCTATACATTATTACAGTTTCAGCAGGTTTGATCAAGGAACACTCTTCTCAAAATACAAAGCACTCATCTCATATCTACTCTTGCCCCTTTTGCACAGTCTTTTCTCTGTTTTCCTGTTATACAATATCCTTTTTGCAGTGCACTACACAGAATGCTCGCAAACAGAACGACTAAGGGACTGGAATACCTCACGTACAAAATCAGACTGCAATGTCTAGATCTCTTCAGCCTAGAAAGACGGAGCTTAAGAGAGGACCTGATTGAAGTATATAAAATTATGCATGATATAGAAAAGGTGGATAGAGAAAATTTATTTTCTCTATCACACAACACTAGAACAAGGGGGCACTCTATGAAGCTGATGGGTAGGAGAGTCAGATCTGAAAAGCGGATGGCTTTGAGGAAGGATTAGACAAATTTATGGATGACAGATGTATCAGTGGCAACTAGAATGGATGCCTAAGTACATCTTTC
>MTQE01000390.1:1779561-1790137 GCA_014337955.1 Aspidoscelis marmoratus
GGACAAGTAGGATGCCTCTAAGGCCATTTGCTGGGATTCAAGAGCAGGAGGTGGTTTGCCTTTGTCTCTGCTTGAGATGCCATGGGCAATAGGTGGGTCACTGTGTGCGACGGGATGCTGGACTAGATGGACTGTGGCCTGATCCAGCAAGGCTCCTCTTATGTTCTTACGTTCTTTAAAAATGGTCAGCCCATGTATCTGTTTACTACTGTTACGTTAGTAATGTTTCATTTTCAGTCTCTTTCATAATGACCTCTAATTTACCTTTTACATGCCTGCCATATGTTAGAACAACATTTTCATCACACTTAAGATTATTTTTCATTCACTGAAGATTCTGTCTGTGTCTCCATATGCAGTGGTGTCTCCATTTGCAGTGCCATGAATTGCCTTTAAAGTATCCTGCACCCTCCCAAGGCACCTGGATCAAGGGCATACGGAGGACACAGACAACGGTTACCCCAGTCACAATGTCTTTATACACCCTTTCGTGCCACAAAACGGAGATGTGGAAATGCCCAAAAGGAAGGGTGCTCCAGGGGGCCCCACAGGCACATTGCCCCACACCTGTGGAGGTGCAGCCTCAGATATAGTTCATGTGTGATCTGTCTGTGTGGATGGGCTCAAAGCTTTTCTCCCTGCTCACCAATTTGGATTCACTCAGTTCAGCAAATGCCCAACTCAAGGGTGCCCACTCAATTCACTGAACTGTCCCCGCAACTGATCTCAACTCTTCAGAAGCAGCACCTTTGCCCTGCTTTCCCATGTCTCTTCCCTTTCTGAAGTTCCCCAACATGGGAGAGAAGGAGGAGGAGGTTATTGCCACCAAACAGCTGACTGTATGATGTGACGATTCAGCTCATGGTGGAACTTCCCACTCTGTTTGATTCTCTGTCTAGAGTTTCCTACCATGCACTCCCTGTGAAATGAAGTCATCCTTTGCATTCCTTTTGCCAGTGCCACATGGGCTTCAGAGAAGAGGGTGTCAAAGAGGGAAGAGGCCTCTAGCTGCTCTCGCCCACATTAACCACATGGCTTACATCCTTTTTCAGTTCCTCCTGTTCCATAATTTCCAAAACTCTATTTTTTTTCTCTTCTCACCTCCCCAGCATCCAAAATCAGTTTGGTAAGGGTGGTTAGGGAGCTGATTCTCTTATCTGGGAATAGCAGGCTTGAACCCACACTCCTCCACAAAGCCAGCTGGGTGACCTTGGGCTAATCGCAGCTATCTTCTGAGCTCTCACAGCTCCACCTACCTCACAGTGTGTCCAGTGTGGGTAGAAGAATAGAAAGCTTTGCCAACCGCTTTGAGTCCTCCTAAGTGGATGAGAAAAGCAGGGTAGAAAAGCCAACTCTTCTTCTTCTTCCCCTTTTTATTTGGAGTTTTGCAGATATGCCCCATACAGACTTCAGGATACACAGAAGGTAACATGATTCTAAGTAAATTAGAACCATATAGATATATAGATACTTTGGAATATATGTTTTACTGCTTTTGTTGGGTACCAGCGAGTCATAACCGACTCATGGGTGACTGCATACAGGTACCTCTATGCTGTTTTCTTGGCAGAGATACAAAAGTGTTTTTTTTCCACTGCCTGCTTCCAGGGAGATGCTGGGTATTGCAGTGGCAATCCTTTGCTTCCAGGCAGTTTGTTTTGCCACTGAGCTACGGTCATTACCTTTTTAGTGCCACTAGTGTGTTTTGAAAGCTCATCCCATTGCCCTGCCAGTATAGTGCTCAAGTGAATACTTATGGCAGAGTGAAAGCTCCCAAAGTGCAGGGTCAAGATTATCCAAAACCCTGGGAGCACTCTAGTGGTGCAACAGAGGTATACAAATTTGTGTCCCCTGTATCATTAGAGCAATCCCATAGCATCGTTGGAGCTGTGCAGATCTTGCCTTACTTTCCACATACAGCACGAGCCACTATAAAGTGAAATCTCTGTTTTCTCATCTTACCGGCATAAAGGCCACTGAAGTCTGAATGCTGACACACAAGTACGTAGACTGACAGTTACCATGATGTTTTGATATCACTATGAAACTAGTTATCATGATAGCTAGTTTCATCAAATTACATTTGGCAAATTACTGTCCATCAACCACCCCTAACTCCAGATCGTTGATGACCAATTCCATAACCATCAGCTCCTGGTTCAATCTTGGGGTCTTTTTCACTTCCTTCTTCCTGATAACAGTGCAGTGCATCCTATCCTCTGTTTCCTGTATTTGATCAGTTTCTCTTATTGAAAACCACTTGCTGTCCCATCGCTAGTAAGGTTACACCCCCTTTTGTGAGGAGCTCTGCCAAATGGTTCTTGAAAAACCAAATTCACAAAAGCTAGTGAATCACCCCTATCCAAGTGGTTAGGGCACTCTGAAAGACCTCTGAAGTGTTAGATAGCCAAGACTTCCTCTACAGAGGCCATGCTGTTTCTTCTTGCCCTTCTACATATTTGAAAATGGTACCATTTCTCATATTTTCTAGCAGTTCACCCAGAAGAGATGACAATGTTACTGACTTGGATGGATGGATGGATGGATGGATGGATGGATGGATGGATGGATGGATGGATGGATGGATGGATGGATGGATGGATGGATGGATGGATGGATGGATGGATGGATGGATGGATGGATGGATGGATGGATGGATGGGTGGATGGATGGATGGATGGATGGATGGATGGATGGATGGGTGGACGGGTGGACGGGTGGACAGGTGGATGTAATTTAAGAATGTATATTCCTAAAACATCCCAGGGTGGGTCACAGAAAGAAAAAGATAAAATATATGCAACTGTGAGGGTAGTGTGTGGAGAGAGTCAGGGCACAGGAAGAGGGATGCCATTTTGGTTCACAGAGCATGTTTTATTAGACCAAACTCATTTTTATTATTTTTCTACCAGTTTGTTCTAGTGGTTAGGGAGCCAGACTCTTATCTGGGAATATTAGGTTTGATTCCACTCTGCTCCATGAAGCCAACTGGGTGACCTTGTCCTCATCACAACCCTCTTCTGAGCTCTCACAGCCCCACCTATCATCATCATCATCATCATCACCATCACTATCACCATCACCATCATCATCATCATCACCATCACCATCACTTTTCTTGGTGTTGTGATCTCAACTTCTACATAGCCCAAAACCAGCTACAGCTTGGATCAAGTTCTCAGCATGCCTAAAGGTTGCCTTCAGTTTGCTTCTCCTTGCTCATTTCCACAGGTACAGCTGTTTAGAGTCTTGATTCACGCAATAGGAAAGAAAAACAAACCTTCAGCTTCATATACATTTTAGGTATGCTTTGGACTTCTGATTTGGTATTTTGCATTATCATATATTGTCTAGAGTTTCTTCGGGGAAAGGTCAATAAATGAAAAGTTTTGCAAATGGCAAAAATGAAGAGAAACGATAAATACTCACGGAAAACAAAAAAGAGAGACGTCCCTGTAAGTTTGACCAACAAAAGGACTATTCCAGGAGCTGCATACTGCCAATCCATACTGGGTAATCTGAAAGAGGGTAGTAAAGTTTCCTTAATATCTAGTTGGCATTACCCAAAATACATTTTACCTTATGTCATTGTACGGTAACGGCCTTGTGTTGCACAAAACTGCTCCAGACACACACAAAATCGGCAGAGTTTAAATTACAAGCTGTTGTGACATTTCTACTTGGGAATTCCATGCCCTGAAGTAGGAAGGGCACAAAAAGGTGTCCATGCCCCCTTCCAGATTAGTGGATTAAGGCCCTTTCTGCACTGGCTCTAAAAACGGATTTAGAGCCAGTTCAGTGAGGGATTAAGACGCGGCTTCTGCATTGGAGGCCAGATTGGAGCCCCTTTGGGGACGCCGCATCCGCATTTTGGCGCACAAGACTGGTTTTGCCGCCAAAATCCTACCGAGATTTCCCTACATCTGGCTTTTCCCCTGAAACCGTTTCAGAAGCAAACGCTTCCACAATGGCAGGGGAAAAGCCGGATTGCCGGCACATGCCCAGCTGTCAAAGAGGGAGAGTGCATGCTCTCCCTGTTTGACAGCTGGGCCCGCCCACCTGCCTTCACCATTGGCTCCATCGGAGCCAGCACAGCAAGGCCGGCAGCCAGCTTCCCCACGTTCCCCTTCGCCCAGGAAGGCCCCCACCCCCCACCCCACCCAGGGTCGCCCGCGTGCAATCTGCTCCTTACCTGCTTGCTGCCAGGCCGCTTCTGGCAGCAGGAGGCCAGGCATGCTCACATGTGCGTGCGCCATGGCCTCCCATTGGCCAGCCACCCTCATGAGGGTAGCTGGCCAATGGGAAGCCGGCATGCCATGCGTATGCATGTGCTGCCAGGCCTCCTGCTGCCAGAAGCGGCCTGGCAGCAACCAGGTAAGAAGCAGATCACACGCAGGCGGCCCAGGCAGGGTGGGGGTGGGTAGGTGAGGGGGAACCCGGGGAAGGCACCCTAGGGCCTCGCAATGCGTGGCTCCAATGGAGCTAATCGTGGAGGCCAGTGGGAGGGCCCAGCTCTCCCTCTTTGACAGGGCATGCGCTCTCCCTCTTAGACAGGACAGGGCCTTTGGAGGCTGGATTGGGGTGGGTGCTGGTGCGTCCGCACAAGCACCCTCTCCAATCAGGCCCTACCACCGCCGCCACCGCCCTGCACATGTGCTGACGCACGGGGCTTCCGAGAATCTGTCCCTGTTTGGGACAGATTCTCAGAAAAAACATTTCACCGGGAAATGCGGAAAGGCCCTAAATCCACAGTTACTAAAAATTTCACAGCTTACCTGCTGCGAAGTGGATATCCGGCCTCCAGACTCCAGCAGCTCCCCGTAGCTTCTGAGGTCACATGGGAAGCTTCACATGGGAAGTTTCGAATTTACTTTATGCTGCGGAGCAAGTGTTCTCCAACCAGCATTAAGTAAAGTCGCAGTAGTGTCGCTATATGTATGTTATGTATCTTGGCTGTACATTCCAATGTGCAGCATCAAGAAGTCTGGAAGTACCCCCTGTATCCTCTTTGTGGTATGGGTAAGGGGGCATGGGGGCCACAGGTCCTGTCATCCTTGCACCCTTTCTAGAAATGTTTTTTACAGATAGGACTCACATTCATCCTCTGTATCTCTGCAAATGTGCACCTTTGCAGATATGCACTTCTAATCTTTTTTGTGTGACCTTTTACCCTTTGCAACACCTCTTTGAAACTGCAGGTGCAGGGCCGTGCCAATCCAAAAATCACCAGAAAAAAACAGAGGTGAGACCAAAGACAGAGGTAGCATTCAAAAACAGTAGAAGAAGAGAGGGGATTGTGTTGTGCCAATATCCAATCCCTTGGGGCGAGCAGGAAAAAGGCAGAGCCAAAGAGTGGCACATACCAATAAAAGAGGTGATGCAATACTTAAAAAGGTAGTGCAGGAGAATGATGGGAAAAAAATGGATCCTATAGGTATCCAGCTGTGGCAAAATAATGTTTGGAATGTTTGATGCTCTGCACCAGGAAATACAAGGGGGCTCAAACGTGCTTTCTTTCCCTAGGAACTGAAAAGTATGGTTTCTACTGCCAGTGTTCTTGGTTCCTCAGATGACAGGGAACATCAATGCTTTTACTGGAATAGGGATGTGCACAGATATTCAAAAATTCAAAAATCTGAATGCAATCAATATCAACATTCAAATTCAAATCAGATTTTCAAAAACCTGAATTTTTGAAATTCGAAAGGATTTTGAATTTTTGAAAATCCGATATGGATTTTTGAATAATTCAACTGAATAGAACATTGTATATCACATCCGAATATCGTGTTTATTTGCGCTTATAATACAGGATGCAAACGGGATGCAAAATGGGATAAAAACAGGATGCTCACAGATTCAAAAATCGGATACGAACGTTCCCAACATTCGAATTTCAAGTTTGAATCAAATTTTCAAAACTGCAGATTCAGATAATCTGGATTCGAATCAGTCTCTAAAAAAGACTCTGACCAGAGACTGAATAGCAGACCTACCCAACAATCAGCAATGTATAGTTAGAGGGAAGGACTGAGATGGACTTATCTCAGCACCCCAATTGGCCTCAGCACACACAGACAGGGCTGGAGCTATGCTTCTTTTTAGGCTGCATTCTCATAGAGGTGGGGTTGCTCACAGCCCCCCACTCCAAAACATCCTAGGTGAGAAAAGGTGGATTAGAGATGGGATGAGAACACGAGGGCCAAAAGTTGCCAACTCAGGCATCTTTTTTGCTGTTTTTCCCCCCTATGTGTGAACACAGCCTGTTGCTTTTTGTGTAGATGAACCCTCAGTCCTGTTGTTATCTCTTAAAGGTTTGTTTGATTGACTGATTGACATAAAATATTGCAACCTCATATATTCCTGGAAATGCTGAAACTGAATACCATTTGACACCCCAGATATTTAGCATGTTCGAACACTCAGTAGGAACAATTGCCAGTAGAATAAACGATAGTTTGCTACACAGGTCCCCTTCCATATACTGATGCAGTCTAAGGGAGGCCCTGGCTCCTCCTAGGGTGTTTTTCCACTAGGACTAAGTACCCATTGCAGCACCCATTAAGGACCCATTTGGGTGAGAGTCGGATTACCCCATTTCCACTACAGACCCCATTAGAGACACATCTGTTTCCACCACAGCTAGGGAAATCCACATCATATGGGTCCTTCAGTACCTATAATACAGATTTCCAGTAGACCCCTTTCTACAATGGGGTCTTCAGCCATCAAATCCAGATTATAGGGAGCCTGTTTCCACTAGAATTGGGCAATGGTGTCTAGAGGAAGCTTGGGGTGAGGAACCCATGGGGGTGCCCCAAACCCAAGATTTGATAGTCCCTCTGAAGCTGGCTCCGAAGTCCTTCCGAAGTTGCCTTTGGAGGGACTTCAGAGCCTTTGCTAAGCTCCAAAGGCAATTCCGGAGATTGCACCCCCTGTCCACCAAACACCTGGAGTGACAGGCAGACCCCTTGTGGGTAGATCTGGATTTGCAAATGGCTGCTCTGGTACTTCGCTTAAACCAGATCTACTAGATCCGGATTAAGGGAAGTACCCATTCCTTAGATCCAGATCTTCTTAGATCCGGATTAAAGGAGCTCAGTGGAAAAACACCCCTAGTATGCCCTGTCCAAACAGGACAGAGCATAAACAGACTAGGATGCCCAAAATGGTGCCCTGGTCCAGTCTACCAGTAAACCTCTTTTTCAAGGTCTACTGGAGTTCTATGGGTTGAACACCGAACCACGGAGGCATGTGGTATTCATTTGGAGGCCCCCTGCACCAGCTTTGAAGTTGGCTCAAGCACTGGAGCCAATGAAAAGTTTGGTGCAGAACAGAACACCCCAAGGCAGACATTCTTGTTCTAGACCAGAAGCAGTTCATTTCAGCTTGGGACAAATTGTTTTTTCCAGGACAGGGTGGCCTGTTGTTATACAGCTAGAATATGACTGCACACATGCGCAGTCTCCATGGGTTAACCTTCTTTGGATGAAGAACAATTTGCTCATGTGGATACTGCACAGACACAGATGAAATTCTGCCAGTGTATAAGGTGGTAAATCCAATTCTGTTTCCATAAATTCCTGATCCCCAGCCCTCAACAAGCAATGAAGAACAAAAAAAGAAATTTTGTGTTTTCTCAATTCCACCTAATTTATACACAGGGCTAAAGACACAGAGAGGGACATTTATGGTAGATCTTTCTCACCCCACCACATCTGATTATTAAATTGCAAGAGTGAAGAAAGTTTGAGACAACAATTGTGTATTTCCCCTCTTTAAATCAGGGATGTTTCCTCTTTCTTTATTTAGATCTTTTCCTGTGTTGCACTCCTTTATTTAAAAATAATCTAGCATTCCCACAACCTAAGACAAAGAAAGAAATCATCTTCTTTTTTCTTTTTTTATTATTAAATTCATAGAATACATAACAGCAAATCATAATCCAACTGAACAAGCATGATAGGAAATCTTAAACAACATAAAACAATAATCAACAACAAATAACTAAATACAGATTAGCAGCTTTTGTGGTTTTCTGACATTTCTAATTCCACCTTACATCCATTTTCTTACATAGCTCTGCCGGGTTACTACATCAGAGTAATCCATCAAAAATTTCACAGTGCTTATCGGAATCAGTTCATTATCATTTATTTTATTTAACTCCATTATGAATGGGGTCCAAAATTCTTTATATACATAATGAGACTTGAATCCTTGCATCTCTATTTACAGTGATGTGATTAAATCATTAACTGTCACCTCACACACAACTTAAATTAACAGCAGAGGGATTTCTAAAGCACTGATACTCAAACCAGACAGCATATCTTCCTAAGGAATCATGTGGATTCTATGAGGAGCAATACCATAAGAAAAACACTCTTTTTTTAACAAAGCATTCAGTCCATGATGAACTTTCTACTAAATCCAGCTTAGAAGTGTCCATACAAAATAATCAAGTTTTTGCATCCAATGGAAAAATCTACTTATCTGCAAAGATGAAAACGTTTTTCAAATCAGCTCCTCACTGGAGGACATAAATTGCCTTTCCTTTTCCCTAAAATACTCTGAAACATTAGAGTTAGATACTTACATTCTGTGTCTCCTCTTTCTCTCTATCGGTAGACAACTGTTAAATTCTAGTAACTTTTTCTGGGTTAGCTTTATATGTCTCATGACTCTCCCAATGGGAAACACATTTTCACCACAAGATTTCCTGTCTTCTGAAAACTTTGAAAATCTGACCAAAGTTTATGATGATTCAGTCCTTGCGTAAAATTGCACAATTTTCAGGCTGGAAAACAGTAGCAGAGCTAGATACCGCTCCTGGCTTTCTGGTAAAGTTTTCACACATCCTCAAAATGAAATTAACCCCAAACTCAAAATTTACATCTTTGAGGAATAAAAAGTAAGGACTGTCACTTTTCAAGCAGCAGTTCCAAAGCTTCATTGGTAAGCCCCCTCTACTTCTCACAAAACTCCCACACCTTACATTTTAATTGAAATAAATTTGCAGTTGTATCTGTCATTTATTTGGTTACATAATTGTTGTTGTTGTTGCTATTATCATCATCATCATCATCATCATTATTGACATAACACAACAGTAACACATAGCAAACAGGATATTTATGCTGGTTTGGTAATTGTTATCACTAGTCCAGCCCTTCCCAAGTGCCTAGGACTGAATGATGTATCGGCAAATGATTTCAGCAGATCTCAGCAAAGTGGCTTTCTGTAGCTGGCTGATGAATATTTTGTTGATGCTAATGCTTTTCAAGTACCCACTAAGTCCTGCCCCCAGTGTGCTGAGAACCACTTAGACTACCTTTGCTGGTTTACGCCGGAGTTGTTGTAGTTTTATTTTCAAGTCTTTATATCTGGTAAGTTTTTCTGTTTTTTATCAATCCTGCTGTCATCTGGAATAGCACTGTCAACGATAAACACTTTTTCTGCATTTAATTGAATTTTGAATGTTTCAAATATTCTTGCAAATACGTATAATATTCATACAGATATGTATCTGTACATTCAAATCATTTGAACAAATCTTCCGGAAATTCCAAAATGCATTCGAATGTCTAAATTCAAATGTTATTAAATCCAATTCAAATTCAAATGTCAACATCAGATTCTAATTGGATTTTTGATTTTTTTGAATATTCATGCACATCCCTGTTTTGTTGGTTTGGCTAATAGCAAAGAACTGTAGGAATAAACCCTGTGAATTTGAAATGCTTGCATAATTGCTTGCATCCACATTAATCAACGTAGCTTAAAATATTAGCACTCATATGTGGAAAATCTAGACTTTTGTGTTTTTGCTCCTCACTTTTTTTAAAATAAAAGTAAAACAGGAAGAAATCAGAGATAAGAGCAACTTACAAAGGAATCATTTTAAAGCAACTGAGAAACTATGGTGCAAGTAAAAAGTATTTAGCAACAACCAATATCAAAATTTATGGCACTTTGCATACATTGTAGGATACCCTTTATCTTCACAAAAGCATCACACCTTCACTTTAATCCTTCTTCAGTCTGTCTTTGGAACCCATGACTCACAGCTTTTTAGACCAATCTGTTTTATTTGTGAACTTTCCTCCCTTCGACTGTACTTTCCTGAGCCCTGATTTTTACAGATCTCAAGCTGCTATAAATGATTAACTTGTTTTCTTTTTTTTATTGTGACTGGGGGAAAAGACTAAAGGGAGCTGAACCATTCTATAGTGGGTGGATACTGTATGAATTTGCCTTCCCTTTAACCCAATGAGTGAAAGGGAGTCAGAGAACCTTTATCCCTTGTGATGGTGAAGGATGGAGATCTAACTAAGTCCTGTAAAGGAGTCTGAGGAGGGGAACAGAAAAGTGTGAGCTTAGCAGCCCAAACTGAGGATGAACTAAGGAAGGATTATCAGGTATTGGGTGTGGTCAGAGTTAGCGTGTTTCTGTCCAGCCTCTTAATGCTGTTTCAGCATGGTTAGCCTTATTTGCAGAATGGGGCCGTGTCTTCACGGCAACCCTATCTCAGATTCAAAATGTTTTCAATCCTCGGAGTCCGCACGGCAGTTTG
>MTQE01000390.1:1797584-1896608 GCA_014337955.1 Aspidoscelis marmoratus
GCTGTCTCCCGCGCGTTCCAAACACCCCCGTGCGAAAACGTCTCTTGTCCAGTGCAGACAAACTGGTCTACAGGAAAGCAAAGCTGATGGTGTGTTCCAGCCAATCTGTCAACCCAGTACAGCAGACATGGCCTAGCTGTGTGTCCATTTAGGTTAGAAAGGACAATCTCAGTGCATTTTATTGTGTGGGGAGACATCAGCCTTCTCTGTACATACATGAGCACAGTGAGTTTATATAAAACATTAATTCAGTGTTCCCAACAAATTACCAATTTAGTATTTTGTTTCTGCAGTGTTTTTCCAGGAATTAATGCCTAGAACTTCAGCTTATTCACTTCCACATAAGTACCTCTGGTTACTATTCTTCACTCACTCATTCAATGATGCATAAAATGATACCCATCAGGGCTTACAGTCATTAAATGTATGAAAATAAATTTCTGCTAAAAGGGGATACAGCCATTTACTCAGCAGCCTTGACTGGTTTCATTGCTCATTCAATAGGGAGCTAGAAACTAAAACAGGGGGGAAAGTAGCTGTGAAATGAATGCATCTGTCTAAGAAGAGAATTCTGGTATACTAATCTTTCAAGTTTCACAGGCTTATTTTTACAAAATAATATGCAATTACAAACAAGAATTTATGACCTTCCATTACAGTTTATGATTGATAAAGGCAGGAAACCTGTGTATTTGTCTGTCTGCATCCACCAAACAGCTGGTTTTCAGACTCAAAAGTCACAATGAGGGATAGAACCGATTGTTTAACAGTTCCTTTTGCAACTTTTGAAATATATATCATTTTGGTATGTTGAGGGACCACTGTAACTGACTCTGCTAACTCAGACAATGGAAGAGATGTGTTCTAGATATATATACTGTCATTGTTTAAATATATGTTTGATTTTAAATTTTGTTACCTGCCCTTAGACCTTCAGGCATAGGGCAGGATAGAAATACAAAGACTAAGTTAAACAAATAATGGGTTACAGTGCCAGTTTCCTATTGTTCTTGTATCAGTTTTAATGGCTTCCAAAATGCAGGCTGGGCTTGTCATTTGCTGTTGAAGTTATCTGCTCAAAGGTCTCCTCATCTTAACTTTTTCCAAGCTGTTTAGCAGAGAGAACAGTTAGTATTAAAGTAAAATGAAAGTCAAACAGTCCATAAAAGTAACCAATACTGGTTCAAACTTCAAACACCTGGAGTTGTGTTTGGTTGGACTAGTAAATGTTCTGCATGGGAACGAGCCTTCCTGGATTCGGACTACTGGCTGATTTAATGGAAATGCTCGTTCCCTGGTCCGAATCCACTCTGGACTTTAGTGTCTTTGCGGATGCACCCTTATAGGAATGCAACAGTACAAGTTCACTAGTAATAAACACTGTACTTTCTCCACTTTTCAAACATACACAGAGCTTGTATGCATGTTCACAGGGTGAAGCAGGCATAAATCAACAGGCAGGTATCCTAATGAAGACTGTGCAATCTGCTAACTTCTGTCTTCTGTGATACTGCCAAAAGTACAGAAGTATATTCATCCCAACTGTCTTTAAAAGTATGCCAGCTGAAGCCCTTCTTGGGTCCAGCAGGTGATCTCAATGACTAATTTTTTTTTTTACCAGAGATTTTCCCACCAAACAGGTAATGGCTCACCTAATACATTCCATCTCTTAAAGGGAACAGAGCACCTTCCAAAGAGAAGTCAAAGTCTGTGTAAGTTCTTCTAGTGCCAATTCCTATTCTCAGTAGAACCTAAGGACTTTGATGTAACCTCATCTGGGATGAAATAAACACTCGCACACGACCCAGTCACACTGAACCCATTTTGCATGAAATTTGTACTCGCTGGCAGTGAAGTTCACATTATATACTGTTCGTGAAATGCTTTGTGTCATTTTCTACAGATTTGGGGCTTTGCTGGGCTTAGAAATACCCAAAACCACATTGGTGTGGTTCAATTTACTGCAAAGCAATAGACAAAAAAGAAAACTCTTTTCTCATACAAAAAAAAATCTCTTGCATTTCCTGGTAACAGGACCCTACAAACTTCCTGAATACAAACTCTTCCCAGGATCTGCACTAATATGGTCAAATCACGTAATTTCATCCCAGTTACGGTCCTGTCTTTCATTCAATAAGGGGATTAAAATTAACCTCTGGTTACAACTGCAGTTTTATGAGTGGAAAACTTCAGATTAGGGGACCCCAAGGCAGCAAGAACAAGGAGTTCTCAGAGGCTCAGTTTGACCTGTCTGCACCGTGACATCAGTGCCCAG
Organism: Aspidoscelis marmoratus; assembly: GCA_014337955.1. Taxonomy (NCBI): domain Eukaryota; kingdom Metazoa; phylum Chordata; class Lepidosauria; order Squamata; family Teiidae; genus Aspidoscelis; species Aspidoscelis marmoratus. Next base: position 1,799,860 of record MTQE01000390.1, read on the forward strand.
GATAGAACAATACACAACAATTTTATTCCTTTTTCTGCCTGAAAGGAAAATCAGTACAGTAAGGGTCTGCTACTGATAGTCTGCTGGGGGTTGCTGCAGGCTAGATAATAATTTCCTTTTGGTCAGAAGCTGTCGGTACTTGAATTATTGTATTTATCTTTATAAGAGCAAAAGATTGTTTGTTTGTTTGTTTTCATATTTATAACCTGCTCTACACCCAAAGGTCCCAGCATAGGTCACAATAACAAAAAGATTAAAAACGTTAAATAGTGCAAAACAATCAATAAAATATAACCCATCCACCCAACCTCCTGGGCAGGACAACACTCAGAGGAAGCTAAGCACCAAATCCTAAATGTGAAGTACATTTCAGCTAGATGCCAAGAGACATACAAAAACTGCATCTGGATGAGAATAAAGCATGAGTATTCTGGAATATCCATGCTTTACTCCAGAATATCCAGATACAGCCGAATGTGTAAGCGATGTCTGGATGCAGTTAAGCCGGTGCATTATAATGTAGCAGCCTCCTTCTGGAGGTATGTTAGATACCTTCAGAGGGAGGCTGCTGCATTATAGTTAATTGTTATGAGGGCCATTACCTGTTCAAATGGCCATTTTAAATCCTGTCTTGCTCTGATTGTGTTTCTTAAATTGCCCTGAGTGTTGCTGAGGGATAGAGGGGGATACAAGCAACCAAAATACATACAGCCAGAAGAGACCATGAAGGTAAACCATCTCCATTCCTGCTCCGGAACCAAGATCCTAATACTACCTACTCCAGCTACACAAAAGGCTTCTTCAGACAGCAACCAACTTTGACCTCACTCCATCCTGATGCCAAAGCATGGAAAATACTGAGCTGAAGGGCCTAACTATCATTCAGTGAGCCTACCTAGCTCTCCAGCAGAAACTGAGAAGCCGAGGGAGCTCTTTCCAGAGTGTTTGGCACCTGAGCTTGATGGTTGTTTGTAATGGCATCTGTGCAAGAGTGCTAGTACTTTATTCCAGTCTTTGGCCGCCTAAAAGACAATAAAATCAGAACAAAGCAATGTCCAGCTAACCAGGTGACATTTCTCACTTCCAACAAAGTAGCAACATCTTGCAGGCATATAAAGAATGCTCAGCTTAAAAAAAAATGGGAGAAATCAAAGTGCATCTCAAACATTCATAAAAGGAAGGTGAATTTTGGAGTCATTCTACAGAATATGAGGGAAGGCTCACTTCACCCTAGTGACAGTCTTAAGTGAGCTGCGGCAACCCATTTCAGCTTATCCCAACCCCAATTAGTGTTCTTCTCTTCGTTATCATTATTCAAATACTTTTTCTTCGTTCTTGTTAGCTGTGTGCGTGTTTGTCAGTCTTAAAACAGACTCCAATACCTATCCTTTGTTATAGCTGTCCAGGTAAGGTTGAAGAAGCATACAGTTCCTGGTGAGAATGGCAAGTCCTTTGTGGAGAGGCCAATGACACAGCTGAGAGGGTGTGGCCAAGGAGAAAGTGGAGGCCAGCCCAAGAGTTATAAAAGAGGCAGGCAGCTATGAAGGCTGGCTATAACAAGGACATCTGGATCCTGGTAGAGTGGTAGGTGACTGCTGGTGGGTTTTTGTTCAGTAGAAATAAGTGGTTGGTTGGCTTGGGCTTGGGCTTGGGCTTGGGCTTGGGTTTGCAAAAGGTGTAGTAAAAAAAAAAGCCATTGCAGTTATCTAGGAAAATCCACTATGGTTTATTTCATGGGTGGACTTACATTCCACCCTAGCATTTAATGGTCAGGGTTGATGCGACTTATTTCCATTGATTTTATTTATTTCAGACATTCCAATACCACCTTCTGTTTTAAAAACGTATCAAAGCAGATTGCAAAAAAAAAATTAAAAGCAGTGGAAAAAACAGCAGTTAAGACACATTAGAAACTGAATGGGGCAGGGGAAAATCAAACTTTCACACAGAGAATGCTTGAGTAAAAGGGCAGGTCTTTAATAAGCACCTCATAAACAATAGAGGGGAGGGCATTCCAAACCGAAGGAGCTACCACTGAAAAGGCCAACTTTCTATATTAAGTGGTACAAAGAGCTAAGACCTCTCCCAGATGATCTCAGGGCTCTTCCAGGGTTATAACGGGGGACATATTCTTGAAGGTATCATGGCCCCAAAGTATCCAGAATGCACCATGTTGGTTACTGGGGCATTATGAAGAAAGTGACCTTGGAGTGTTGTGAGGACTCCATCCTAGGAGAAAATTACTTTAATGTACAACAAGATCTTTTGGAAGAACTATCCCTATGCCAAGGAGTTTGAAGGGAATGCCTCAGGTGGCAGGCCTTAGAAGACAGTGACAGTAAGGTGCTAAAGGAGAGCAATGTGTTTGCCCTACGTATTTGTCCTATGAGCCTGGATTGTAATCCACTCCCTAAGCAGCATGCTGCTGTGAGACATCCTGGGCTTGGGTTCTACCATTCCTGCTCCGTCACCTTAGCAGAACTCTCTTGTCTGAAAGGCAGTAATTGCAGGCTTGAGGGTCCACTTAATCCAATAGCTTAATCCAGTGTTATAAACAGGATTCTTGGGGACTGCTTTTTCTTAACCAAGAACTTAACAGATGTATGTGAAGGCAGAAATGAGCCCCATTCCCATTCATGGAATAAAACGCTATTTAAAACACTATTTAAAATGATATTTAAGATGCTTTTAAAATGCTTTAAAACTAAGCAAACAAGCATCTGGCAATCACATTCAACCCTCAGTTGTGTCCCCACACTTCAAACACTTCCAAAAACTGGATTGGGGAAAGGAATTCTTTTCCCTTCTCACCCTTTTCCCACCCCTCTCTCCCCACTGGCTTTGATCCAATGATGTGGGGAATCCCAGCCCCGTTCCTCCTGCTTTTGCTGCCCCTGATTGATTCCACAGACTAAACACCATTTACATGTTTCACAAAATCCTCAGCCCTGCCTGTTAACAAACATAACCCAAACAACCAAAGCAACAGCCACCCATCCCTAGCCTCAGAGACACACAAAAACACAGACACACGCACAGATAATTCCTGCATTTCAAGCAGGGAGAGAGAGAGACAGCCGGCTGACAGACAGCATGAGTTCTGCTGGGTGGAATACTAATCAGGCAGGCTCCCCTCTGCAGCGAGCGAGCAGTAACTTTGTTACCACTGTGCATGGGTGGAAAGTGTATGGGATGAATTGCTACTTATCAGAAAACAAAACTGTGAAGCGCTCTGACAGAAAAAGGCTTTAGGCTTCCTGGCCCTTTAAAAATCTGGCTAGGGACTGTATTGCAAGGGGAATTGCTGCTGTATTGCTGCTGTAGCGTTCCCAAAGGAATAAAGATAAAGTGTTTAACTACAAAAACAGGAGAAAACACCTGAAAAACCAGATGTATTGTTTATTCCATTTTAGAGCCAAATACTCCTAAAAAAAAAACCCTGGAACGGATTGGTAATGGGGACAAAGAGGATCCAAACCATTCCTAAACCGTTTTAAATGATTGGTAATGGGGACAAAGAGGATCCAAACCATTTCTAAGCCACTTTATTCCATGAGTGGGAATCCACCCACAGTGTGTTCTTTGCCCGGCAGATCTGGGGAGTCTCTGCTTATTATGTACCCGTTAAAGACCAGAAACTGCCCTTAAAAGCTGAGGTTGCCCTTCCAGAATGCTGGGAGCTACAAGAGTGTATATTCTTTAAACAAAAAACACAGGCCAACATTTTGCAGAAAGCTATGTATCTTACAAAGGCATCAGATTCCTACTGTTCAGGTTTTAATATTGCTATCTAGAAATGAGGAAATCTCTGGTTTCCTTGGCATGGTGGTGCAGTGATAAGGAAGAGGTCTTCTCCGTTGATGTCAGTGCTTGGTTGCAAGGTGCCCTAGGTGACACAGTATAGCAGTTGTCCCACAAGATTTAACATGCCATTGTGTAGGTAACAACTTCTGAAGTGGGAAATCTTGACGGTATGGGTTATACGAAGGGAGGCCTTCAATGGCCAACAGTATTAACAAGAGAGTTATTCTAGTATTGTAAATGTCATCTCCTTCACATGATAACATTATCAAATTTCATTCACAGCTGACCTATGGAAAGCCCATCAAAGATGCCTATCAAGACCCCCTGCCGTCGTTCTTCCCTGGTCCTGGATAAGGAGACACCAGTTCGACCGTCAACTAACCGCCAACTTGATGCCAGTTCCTCAAGGGGCTCCACACTTCGCAAACAAAACTCTGCCTCATCGCTGCAGTCTGAGGGGCACGCCCGTGTGGGCCAACTCGCCATACCACGCTGTCGTCGCTCAGAATTTCATCCTGAGCCAGACCCCTTAGTGGTATCTTTGGTACAGGCCATAGTTCAAACGGGTGTCCCACTCTCAGAGGCAAAAAAATTTGAGGGCCTCCTTTTCCGCCCACTGAGTGGAAGACGATCGCTACCATCTGTTGCCCAGCTCCACCGAAATATTCTTCCTGTCTTGGGACAGCGCCAGGAGTCGGCTCTTCAGCGCGCCCTTCAACACAATGATGCCTTTGTGTTCCTCCATGAAGCAACTACTGACGATGGGCGTGCTGCTCTCGGTATCTCCGTTTTGCCTCTTGATAGAACTGGGCAGTCTCCCCTTCTGATTGGACTTGAATTCTTGGAACAACTCAACCATGCTTCAGTGGCCCGTGCTGTTGCCCATGTGCTGAGTGAAAGACATGTCTTGTTCCACCAGGTGCTAGCAGTGGTGACTTCTGGGAGTGCCCACATGATACAGGCCTTTGCTGCCAATGGAATTTTGGGAGCAGTGTTACCAAATGCTCTCCATGTTCCCTGTTTGCTGCATCAACTGGAGCTAATGATTGAACTATGGCCAGATAGGTTAGAAAAATTACCCACGGTCTTACGCCTTTTTGAGGAAACGTTTGGCAGGCGTGCTGCTCTTCGTCACCGCTATGAGCGCTTCCTACAAGAACGTAACTCTGAGTTGTCTTTGCCAGTGCTTAGTGTATCGAGTTGCCCGGAAACTTGGATGGAGAGAGCATCAGCTATCGTCAACCATCTTCCTGTTCTGATGGAGTTTATGGCAACTGATGAAGAAGAGGGTGCTGTGATGGCAAAACTGCAAGCATTCCTAGGAGAGGGAAATGAGGAGCTGATGGCAGAAGCAACTTTTGTAGCAGAACATGGTGGAGGAGTCTTGAAAGTGGTGCAGTTCCTCCACAAAGCAGGTGAGCCACTGGCCCATCGGATCTATGCAGAACTGGATAACTTACGCATTGCTTTTTCCTATCACTTGGACATAGGGTTTGGCCCGAATACCAATAATCATTTAGCTCTGTGTCAGCCTCATGTTCGAGAGCGCTTCTCTGGGATCCTGACTTGTAGTCTGACCAGGCTGGAGCACTTGCTTAACTCACATCCCGCTATGCCCACTTTGAGAGCAGTGAGAGTCCTTGACCCCAAGCAGTTGGGCGCTGTGGGCTGGAACCAGATTGAAGAAGAGCAGGAGATCCCTGGGCTGACAGAGGTACCAGAAATGGAATTGTTCCGGTACCATCGTTTGGCTGAAGCTGTTCCTGCGGACGTCTCCTTGCTCCAATGGTGGGAAGCCCACAAAGATCAGCTTCCCACACTGTCTTTTCTGGCCCGCCATTACCTCTGGCTGCCACTCTGTTCTCCCAAGTCTCCTTTCTCCCCAGGAGATGTGATCAAAAGACCTGGAACTGAACCGAGCTTTTCAGATGACACCGCCCGCCTCCTGTGCATGCTGAAGTATAACCGCAATTTCCATTAGTCAGGGACTTCCAGATCTAATTCTTAGTACCACCTTGTTTAGCCCATTTGGAACTTGTCTTTTTCACTTGCTTGCAATTTCACTTCTAGAACCTCAACCATCTCTGTTGGCTGCCATTTTCTCCCCAGAACATGTGACTTGTTAATTCAATGGGAGGCCACAATAATAAACTAATATGTTCTGCATGACCTCTGTCTTGTTCCTTTTTGAAACTATGGCCGCATCCCTATTACAAGCTTATTTCGCTTTCCCTAAACCGAAATAATAGAACCAGATGCAAACGCGAATTTGCCTGTTCCCATTACTTTTAACTTAATCGCGTTCGATCCGGATTCTGAGGATCATACGTGGCGTACCTGACTCAAGGGGGGACTCAAGTGGCTACTTTTTAAAAGCCACTTTTTGGGGCTGCCCTGTCCTCTTCCGCCTGGCGTGAATGCGCCACCCATAAGGGACCCCTTCAAGGAGCCTAGATGGGTGGCTGGGTGGCTGCTGCTTCCATGGATGGAGGAAAAATGGCAGCGGGCAGCCAGCGATTCTTTCCCCTCCTCTCCCCATTGCTCAGGGCACACAGCAGCAGTGGCAACTAAAGCCCCTTTGCTTTAAACATTCACGCAGAACCTCAGCTGCTTTCCTCCCTCCCTTTCCCTTTCTAAAGGTCAGAACTTTTAGAATTGCGCAAAATTGCAACATTGTTATCAAGTGTGAAGTGGTTCAATCACTACAGTGTAGCGATTGCTGTTAAGGGTGGATTTTTACACTGAAATCACTGTCTTTGGAAGCAAGCTATTGGGAGAGGGAAACTCTAAACATGGATTCTCATCCCTTAAAACGGTAGGGTCCCCACAGTAAAAAATGTAACACGTATCAAGCGCACAAACTGGAGTGAGACCTGTTGAAATGAGGGTTAACATTAACAACGCTTTGGGACAATTAACATGCGGAAAGTGTGTTAAGCCAAACTGATGTGGGGTCTGCGAGGATTGAAACCGTATTGAATTCGATATAAGCTTGTAATGGGGATGCGGCCTATCAAGCTCTTGGGATCAAGCAGGAGGGTTGTGATGGGGCTCCTTCCTATCTACCCAAATTTCTGCCTGTGCCACTAGTTCTGAACTGTGCAATTCTCCATACTGCATGTGTTGATCCTGGCAACAGCACTTGTGCAACTCACAAGGACTCACCCACAAATAGTTCAGTTATGAAGGCAGTCTTAGGAAACACTGGGCTGATTCACTCATGGCCCAAAATGTTTCCATTCATGCTCAATCGCTTGATGAGCGTGATGTGGCGTGTGGCACCATGAAGCACAAACATGCTTAGGGGGTGTGTACCCAAACTATGCTGGCAAGATTGCCAGCAGGGCTAGGAAAACTAAGTCTTTGCAGAAGACTGGGTGGGGATTGTGGTCCCCAGTATTGATTATCAGCTGTAGACAAGAGGAGGGATTTTGAACTGGAATGCTGCAAGTCCGCACAGGATGCTGGCCAGTTTGCTGAGAACAGACCTTTGGCGTATCAGTGGCCCTCTCTGTTTTTGCTACTGTGGATTCTGACCCGCGTGGGTTTGTTCATTCCATTCCATTCATTTGTATACCATCTTTCCAAGTCAAAAGAATGCTCAAAGTGGCTTGATTGTGTAGGTGGCACAATTGTGTCAGTGAGCCACTTTGGCCTACTGGTTAGGGAGCTGGATTCTTAGCTGGGAATACCGGGTTTGATTACGCACTCCTCCACAAAGCCAGCTGGGTGACCTTGGGCTAGTCACAGCTTTCTTCTGAGCTAAATTAATGGAATAATGGAATAACTTTTCTTTATCTCGATTTTCACTGTAAGGTCCATTTTCAGGAACTAATTAGATATTAATAAAGGGGAAATAAAGCATGGTGTGGGGGCTTCACAAATTACCAGTTGCGGCAGAGAGTGCATCGATTATAAATCTAATACCGAACAGGCTCTAGTTGTAGGCATAAAGGTACAAGTTGTATTACTCAAGAAGAAAAAAGAAGAAAAGTTGGCTTATAGGGTGTCTTTCCACTAGGACTAGGAGTACCCATTAAGGACCCCTTAATGGGTCCTTAATGGGTACTCTAGTGCTAAGTGGAAAGACACCCTTATACTCCACTTTTCTCACCCTTAAGGTGACTCAAAGTGGCTGACAAACCTTCTGTCCTTCTCCCCACAACAGAGCACAGTGGAGTAGGTTGGGCTGGAATTGCTCAGAAAGACAGCCATGCATAGCCTAGGGTCACCTAGCTGGCTTTGTGCAGGAGTAAAGAATCATACCAGGAGACTACTAGATAAGGATCTGACACTCTAACCACAAGATCAAACTGGATTTGGGCCAGCAATTAGGGAACTGGACTCTTATCTGGGAGTCACCGGGTTTGATTCCACACTCCTTCACAAAGCCAGCTGGGTGAGTTTGGGCTAGTCACAGCTCTCTTCTGAACTCTCACAGGTCCATCTAACTCACAGGGTGTTCTGCTGTGGGAGAAGAACAGAAGGTTTGTCAGCCACTTTGAGTCCCCTTAAATTGGTGAGAAAAGCAGGGTAGCTTTTATTATCATCATTATTATCATTATTATTACTGGGAAGCGTAATATATCCTTTTCTGTTCTGTTTCTTTTCAGCTCACCACTGTACTCCTCACTTTGAATAGGAGACTGAAGAACATTTCCTTCCCAGCTGGAATGTTGCTAGGGTGGAACAGATCCGTGGCAAAAGAAGCAATATAGTGGCCTTGTACAACATTGATTGAGCCCAGAAATCTATTCAGACTTCATTAGTAAATAAACACCAAGCTAATCAGCCAGCCAAAGCCAATATACTCAGGCCAGCTGTTCTTTCTGGCCCTGGTTTGGCTAGTGAGCCCTTGGCAAAAAGCTATCCCAGGTGCGTTAGAGTGCTGGAGTTCAATGAACCCATTTAGCCTATCTATTGTTTCCAAGGGGATGAAACTGCTGGGTTTCCTATAAATTTGGGTTTTCCCTTACCTGTTTCTTTTGAATCATGACGGTTGTCCTTTGACTGGATGGCAGGACATAAATCTGAAAAATAACACAAGTTTGCTCACAGCTGTGGTTTGCATTTTCCCAAAGAAGCCTTGGTTTTAACATTATTGCCTACCTGTATGCACGTGTTTATGTGTGAGAGAGAGTGAGAGGAAGAAAGAATATATAGCAGCAGTGGCTACCTGCATGTTCCACACTGCTGGCGGGATTTTTTAAAAAGATTATGTGGCTAATTAGAGAAAGAGCAGTCTCCATAATTTTTCCAAAACAGTGAAATGGTTCGTTCTGTGGTTAATTCTATGATGTGCATTTCTACAGCACCAAGAAGCTATGAAGGAAGCTCTCTTGAAGTCCACTGTAATGATAATCAGGGCTGTTCTTGGACCAGTTGCAGCCACTGGGCCCCTGTGCTCAGAGGGGCGTTGCACTTCATCCCACTGACCAAGGCCCAAGCTATTTAGGGCTTTATACATTAGTGTCAACAATAATTGAGTTCAATAGTGAATAGGTAACCAATTCAGGAGTTATCTGGAGCTGAGCATAAACTGGCCCTTTTGGGTCAACCAGACACCGTCTGCCTTGTGCAAGAGCCCACGGGTGGGTTGACATATTTATCTCTTGCCTGTCACACAAAGTCTACTTTGCAAAGTCTTCCAGACTGTTTAAAATGCTTCCTTTTCCAAATGAGAAATCGGCTAGGGTGACAACAGGAAGGAGGAGCATTTATAAGAAATAAATGACAGATAATGACCTGCTCACTTTCATCACTTCTTGCCACTGACCAGACTGGGCAGTGTTCGTAGGGCCTGCTATATAGGGAGCTGAAGTTGTATATGTTTATGGGAATTGACCTATCTCTTCATATAAGGCAGAAGCAGAAGGCAGCCCTTGAACTAAATCCCTGGAACACAGCAACTGGTATATTGATACATATGGGCCTAGATGTGATACCCAGTTTTCTGACGGGAGCTGTTGATACCGTACTTGGTGCATGCATGTCAAAACAATAAGCAAACCACCCATAACTTGGATCCAAATAACTCTAACATGAAAAGCTCTGTCAATGTGCCAAGTCCATTCAGGGGTGCTGAGAGACAGCATGTGTCTAAGGCAGACAACCATTCTGGGCCACTTGCATTATTTGAACATGAATTTATCATTTTAGCATCGGACATACCAGCATTATTACCAAATATACTCCCTACTCCCAACTACGGCTGGTGCATTGACTGAAGCCTTTTCTGGATAGAGGGGACATGGCTGCAGATGCACATGACACCGGTTTTTAAAAGGTTGCATTGGCTGCCAATTCACTACCGAGCCCAATTCAAGGTGTTGACTCTGACTTACAAGGCCCTAAATAACTGGGGCCCCAAATATCTAAAGGAATGCCTTCTCCCATACCTGCCCTTGCCTTAAGATCTAGAGGTGAGGTCCTCCTGGTTGTCCCACTGCCTTCAATAGTGAAGCTGGTGGACACCTGGGAGAGGGTCATTTTGGTGATGGCCCCCAGACTATAGTCTTTCCCTTTAGGTGCGTCACATCCCTTCCTTGTATATATTTAGGAAGGCGATGAAGACGCACCCCTTTGTCCTGGCCTTTGGCTGAGGTGATTATATTTCACCCCCCAGTACAGATACTATCATTTTAAATACGAAGTGTATTGTTTTAGATTTGTTGAATTTATGTATTTTTAATATATATTCTGTTTTTAATTTGTTGTCTTAAAGGTTGTTACCTGCCCAGAGACCTTCAGGTATGGGGCAGGATAGAAATGCAAACAAATAAATAAATAAATCCTTGACCCCTGAATTTTGATTATCATTTGGTGAAAATTACAGATGCCATGTTTAAGTTTGCCCCGAATCTTTGGCTGTACTCAAACATAAAAGGGGTGCCTCAGAGAGACACCATGTGGCCCTCATGCTCCCAGCCCTTCTCTAATCCACCTGTTCTAGCACAGAATGTTCAAGAGGGGCAGAATGGCATGTGAACAACCCCCCCTTCTTAGGATGCCTCCAGACACGCATAAACCTTCACAGTTGCTGTGCTGCTGCTTCCCATTGGAAAGACGGGAAGAGCGGAAGCTGCGCAGGGTGGAAGGACAACCAATTGGCCACAGCAGTAGAGGAGAATTGGAGCAAAAGTCTGAAGTAAAAAGCTGCTGCTTAGCAGCTTTTTGCTTCAGCTTTTCCTTTCTGTCCTTTCCAGTTGAGTAGTCAGCAGCAGCACAGCAGCTACAAAGCTTTAAGCATGTCTGGAAGCACCCCTAGAGGCATCACAGAAGTTCTTTTTTCCCTCTCCGTCTAATCACAGCTCCTGTTGCCTTATGCTGCCTACAGTGAAAACAACCATGTCCAGAGGCTTCAAGCACTCTTTAAAAAACTACAGATTGTGTTGACTTACCTGCTGCCAAAAGCAGTAAGTATGCAACGAACAGCATTCTGGACGTTTTGAAAAGGACTCTGATGGCCCTTGAGCAGATCTTTCCTTTTATGCGTCTCTGACAGTTCCTGCAGTTCCCTCTGACATTAAGCATCTGTATGTTGCATTATTTCAGAAAGGTCATCTCTCTGCATCACTGCACTTAATTCATCTGGCAAATGGCCTCTACTCCCTCCCTTTGATGTCAGCTGATACGATGGACAATAGTTTAGGTGCTCAAGCAAGGACGAACAGTCCTTGAAAATTAAATCACGGAAATGTAATCGGCCCTGGCTGTGGGGAACTGGGGTTTACGGCCCCAGGGCTCACGGATACTGGGTAGGAGTGTGTACGAATGCAGTTTTTGACATTTGATTCATAACTAATCAAATATTCAAAATCCAAATTCATATGAATAAAGAAAAATGAATGACTGGACATTCAAACTGATACAAACACATTCATATCTATTTGTTTGAATATTCAATACGTATCCAATAATATGAACCTCATACGCATCCATACTCATCATACATAAGAACATAAGAACATAAGAGAAGCCTTGCTGGATCAGGCCACAGCCCATCTAGTCCAGCATCCTGTCGCACACAGTAGCCCGCCAAATGCTCATGGGCATCTCAAACAGAGACAAGGACAAACCTTCTCCTGCTCTAGAAGCGCCCCGGTCCCCCCCCCCCCAGCCTGAAAGATGCACCTAGGCATTCGTTCTAGTAGCCATTGATACATCTGTCATCCATAAATTTGTCCAACCCTACCTTAAAGCCATCTAGACTGGTAGCTGTCACCACCTCTTCTGGCAGCACATTCCATAAACCGATGACCCTCTGGTTGAAGAAATACTTCCCCTTGTCAGATCCGACTCTCCTACCCATCCACGTCATAGAGTGCCCCCTGGTTCTAGTGTTGTGTGACAGAGAAAAGAAATTTTCTCTATCCACCCTTTCTATACCGTGCATAATTTTATATACTTCAATCAGGTCCCCTCTCAAACGCCGTCTCTCCAGACGGAAGAGGCCTAGACGTTGCAGCCTGGTTTCGTAAGGGAGGTGTTCCAGACCCTTAATCATTCTGGTTGCCCTTCTCTGCACCGTCTCTAGTTCCACAATATCCTTTTTGAGGTGTGGTGACCAGAATTGTACACAATATTCCAAATGTGGCCTCACTATTGATTTATAAAGGGGCAAAATGACACTTGCTGACTTATTTTCTATTCCCTTCCTAATTATTCCCAGCACTGAATTTGCTTTTTTCACTGCTGCCGCGCACTGGGTTGACACCTTCATGGAACTGTCCACCAAAACCCCGTGGTCAATCCCCACAAACATATACAACTTCAACTCCTGGTATAGCAGGCCCAGTGAGCCCTCCCCAGTCTGGTCAGTGGCAAGAAGTGCTGAAAAGCATAGCTTAGCATAGTGCAGTGTGCTGTGACTGCATCCTCCACATGCATTTTTAAAAGTGGTTCAGAAGCAGGTTGGTTTCTGGCCTTCAACGTGAATTGGACATGGAATGGGCTGCATGTGGGTGCAACCTAAGCCAGCTTCATGTGTCCCTGAATAGCATTACAAGTTCCATAAATTTCAAGTGGTAAGATATTTGAGAGGTCCTAGAATGAATGACACATTTCAGACTACGATATGTATGGCGATTGTAAGGTTTCAGTTCATCTGCTAAGTAGGTGGCAAAGTTCCACTTTCATAGACCAATGCTACAGCAATTGCTTATTTTTTGGCCCTTTCTGGTGCAAAATGGACAAGGTAGGGCAATGGATAAAAATACGGAGAGAGAAAAAAGACCTGGCTGGATAAACAAAATTTTACACGAGATCAGTTAATGGATGCAACTGAATATTTTTATCCTTCAAAGTGCTATCTGCTAAGTATCTGTTAATACACATTGCCCACTGGAAATATCAATTACCTCATGTTAGTGTTGAGATTTAGACTTATCCAAGTATGTATTCATTTCCAAAATTTTTGAAAAAGAAGTGCCTTTTACCAAACCCTCCTTAATGATCTAGTTCTAGTGGTCTACTTCTATAGTGCATGCACAGTGCAGACTAGATCGAAATCCTGGAAGCACTGTCCACAGATTCCTTCCGGGAATTCAGGAAATCTTTCTCAGAGATTGACAGTGAGACCTTTCTATGCAGATCCAATGTCATGCCACTGAACTGTGCTCCTTGAAATGCATACTCAGGAATACAGTGGAGATTTACTGTGCCCCAAACCAGTAACCTGTCTACCATCCCTCAATTTTTGTTGTATAAAATCTCTGTCATCTGTTTTGATATCTCAGGATACTATAGAACACAGTCTGGAAATTAAAATGGATTAATATCCATGCTTCACTGGCACACTGAAGAATCCTATGGAGAAATGAGAAACAGGCAAGGGCCTTAAGTAGCAAACAGTAGGTATGGCCCATGACCACTAGAGGGAGCCGATGGGTAAAAGGTAGGGAAGCGCCTGAATATTTGAATATTCTCTGCACCGTCTCTAGTTCCACAATATCCTTTTTGAGGTGTGGTGACCAGAATTGTACACAATATTCCAAATGTGGCCTCACTATAGATTTATAAAGGGGCAAAATGACATTTGCTGACTTATTTTCTATTCCCTTCCTAATTATTCCCAGCATTGAATTTGCTTTTTTCATTATTCCTATGAATTTGGACAAATTTCGACATTTGTATATAAATCAAATGTCTGGATATTTGGTTATCCGAATTTGAATGAATACAAATATCTTGAGTTATTCATACAAATAATTCTGGCATTCGTGTCTGTACAGGTACATAGGCATCTCATATGGACCTGTACCTATCCCATATTTATCTGTCCGCATCCATATGAATCTGCATGAATATTAATACAAGATGCATATGTGCCCATAGATATACAATGTCTGAATTATTCAAATACATACCTATGTATTCCTATTGAATGTCAGGACTTTCATTTTTCATTATTCATATGAATTCGGATTTTTGAATATTCAATTTGTTACAAATCGAATGTCAAAAATTGCATTCATGCGGAGCCCTAGTAAAAGGAGATTGTTCCAGAGGTACAGAAGAAGAGTGCCTGAACTCTGCAGCATTCAGGAACTCTTCAAATTTGTTTTTTTTTAATCGGCAGGCAAGGTCTGGGTTTTTTGTGCTCCCACTAATGTGGACTCACTCCCCATTCTTGTGCCCAGCAGGGGAGGAACCCCTTCCCCTCTCTCCTTCCCTCAGTGGAACCCCTTCCCCGTGCAGTCAGCAACTGGACACCATCATACCCTGACTTCCTTGGGGCGGGCAATTCAAACCCCACATTCCACATAAACTGAGGGGAGGAGAGAGGGGAAGGGGTTTCTCCCCTGTGAGTCCACATTATAGGTCAACAGTGGGAATGCAAAAATACAGACCTCACCGCTGATTAAAAGAAACCCTGGTTTAAATGCTGATTAAACTGCACAGTGGAAACTTGGCCAAGGAGACAGCGGACAAGGTAAGCAATCAGGATTGGCTCCTGCCATCTGCTGAGGGATCCCAAAATTTTCTCTTGCAATCTGGAGGCACCCCAAGGGTGGGCTGGCACATAGACCTGATGCTATGTTGGGCCCATCCCTAGGAAACTACCATTTCAAGAAGGTCTGGGAGCTCCCAAATTGTTGCCTGGCATCATCTGTGCTAACACAGCATCAGATGAGACATCCAGACATTTGGGCAGAAAGAGAGCAACTGAAGCACCAAGTTCCCAGAAACCTAGTCCAACACTGTGGAAAAACCTGGTGGTCTCAAGTTTGGAGTCACTGCGGAGAAAGACTGCCTTTCTTTTAACACTGCAGCTGTCCGGAGAATCTTTAACTTTCTTTTAGCTATTAAAGCCCTCTTGTAGATGGAACACACTTTCAGCTGGAACACATGTTCAAAACTAACGTTGGTAACAGGACCTCTAGCTCATTGGTTATGTAAGCAGCCTAGAAAGTCAGCTTGATCCACAGCCTGGCCCTTCCCGCACTTGGTCTTATTCTGGAATATATCTCAGGATAAGGGTCTGTTATCTGCATGCTAATGGAGACTATGGGAGGCCTCACCTGGGGGCTGCCATACCCTGCCCTAGCATGTAGACAGGAGGTCCCTATTCTGGGATACATTCCAGAATAAAGCCAAGTGCAGAAAGGCCCCCTTGCTCCAGAAATGAACAAATGTATCTCTGCCCAGAAACCTTCACAGAGGTGACAATACAATCAACCAGGAATCAATTACAACTCAGTAGTACCCAAGTCTTATATCATCATGAGCTTTCCCCACACTCATATGATCTTTCCATCTGCTTTCACAGCCAAGGTTTAATCCAGCTTCAGTCCACTTTCAGAGTGAGGGAACACATCAGGAAAGTGAGAAGTTATTTTCCTTTGACACTATCTAACTCAGAAAATTCATCTTTGGGATAGATAGTGTGGAAAGAAAATGATTGGCCAATTTGCTGATGCGTTTTCTCACTCTGAAAGTGTACTCGAGCTGAATTAAAACTTGGGTGTGAACACAGCCTGTAACATAGTACGTACCTGGCTAAGCTCAATTATTTGAACAAATCTAACAACCTCCAAAAGGTCAGCTTAACAACCACCATACTTTTGGGGGGCTAAGAAAGAAGCAAGAAACATTATTCTTAAATAAAAGTATCATATTAAATCATATTATTAACCAGTGATGTTGGAAGGAAATCAAAGCTAGAAAAGTACCTAATGTGATAATGATGTTCTTAAACAGTGTCCATTTACCAAAGAAAAATATTAATAGTTTCGAAGTTTAAGGTCAAGAAGTCTGAACTAACAACACGCTAAGAATCCTTGTCCTAAATCAGTCCATGTGTACAATACAGGCAATATCACTCTAAAACCTCTTGATGGCACTCTTTGCTTTGCAATCTCCATTTGCTATTCTTTATTCTAGGATATCCAGTTTTTACAAAGTATCCTGGTAAAATACCCCAAAGGATTGGGGTGTTTTACTTCTTTTTTTCTTTCTTGAGGTCCATTTAATCTCCTGCACAAGAATTGGCCTGTTTCTGCTAAGTGAAATGGAGACGTGCAAGAGAAACGGACAAGTGAGCCTTGACCCTAAAATCAAAGTAGCTGTGCTAAGGCTGCCATCCAGAAAGCGACCCTTTCTGCTCTGGGCTTCATTCTGAGATGTAACCCAGAAGAGAGACCTGCCAACCACTAGCATGCAGATGGCAAGTGCTTAATGAGAGATATGATATGGAATAAGGCCCAGTGCAGAAAGCCTGAACTCTGCCGCTGTTCCACATAAATATGAGTACAGAGTGTATTTGTCTAGTAAAATTGCCTCTAGTTGTACACCGATGCACACCATGGTTGTGAGAGCTCTCTTGCTCCCTTACCTTAAGTCCCACCCAAAAGATACAGGGAGTGTCAAAAGGCACCGACCTTCCCACGAACTTCCCAGTGTCTTGAATGTGGGGAGGAAAAAGTGGGGTGTTGTTGTGTTGTGTTGTGTTCCACTCTATACCTAAAGGTCTCAGGGCAGGTAACAACTTTTAAAATCCAGCATATCAAAAGAAACAATATTAAAATTTAAAATCGACACTTTAACAAACAGCACAATATCAGTTAAAACTTGTATTGTACTGTATTGTACTGTATTGTATTGTATTTCTATACCACCCTATACCTAAAGGTCTCAGGGTGGGTAACAACATTAAAAACCACATATTAAAACAAGTATATACTAAAACAACAATGTATTTAAACAACAGTGTCTGCAAGTGGGAAAGGAAAGCGTATCCCCCTTTAACCAAAGCCCAGGGCAAAGCGGTACACTTCCTAAACGTGTACAGTGAAGGTGATAGATGCATCTCAATGAAGAGACCATTCCACAGCCTAGGGGCCATCACTGAGAAGGCCCTCTGCCGGGTGCCCACCCCCTTTGCTGCTGAGGGTGGCGGTACAACGAGGAGGGCCTCCCCTCCAGATCTTAAGGCAGGGGCAGGTCCATATGCGAGTAGACTTTCCTTCATATATTTGGGGCCCCGAGACATTTAGGGCCTTATAAGTTACAAGTTAACTCCTTGAATTGGGCTCTGTGGCTAATCGGCTGGCAGTGCCAAAGGCCAGGGTAAGGAGGTGCGTCTCCACGTGATGCCCCTAATGGGGACAGCCAGGCTTTGCTCATCCCTGGATCCCCGCCCTCCTACTCTATATCTGAGGGAAGGGAAGGGAGACAAGAGCAGCCAGCCTCAAAGTCGGCCTGCGAGCGCTTTTCTGGCACCCCGCCCTCCGGCAGGTATATCTGAGGGAAGGGACAGGGGACAAGAGCAGCCGGCCTCCATGTCAGCATCTCTGCCAGGAATGACCAGCATGGACAGGGCAGGGAGTCTCAACATTCGACCATCTCACCTGCTGCGAGAGCTACAAAACCTCCGCAGCAACCAGCCCCAACACCGGTATGGACAAGGGGAGGGAGGCTCAGTAGCTGGCTGTCCCAACAGCTTTATACATTTTTATAAAAAAAAATTTAACTATATAATGTATCATTTGTTATATTATGCAATGTTTTTTTTTCTTATGTAAACTGCCTGGGGCAAAAATTGTTTTTGATGTAAGCTGTTGATTATATTTGCCCTATTTCTTCATGTAATGATTGTATCTGTGTTGTATTTTTTTTTCCTATTTGTTGTAAACCGCCTTGAGCAAAAGCCTTTTGGAAAGGCGGTATACAAATCAAAATGGAAATGGAATCCCCCACCCAGCCACCCAGCCACCGGACCTTCTGGATGAAACGCAGCAGTTCAGCTCTTGAGCTCTCCGTCCACCTAGTCGAGGCGATCAGCTTCCCTCGCACTGTGCGCTTCCCAGCGGACGGCCGCGCTCGCTGCTTGCGACGCCTCTCCCTCGCCTGCAGGCGGGTGGGCGCGGAGCAGGGGTGGGGTTTTCCCGATCGCTTGCCCATCTTCGGCCAGCAGCTTCAGCAGCGCCATCAGACGGCTGCCTCTCGCGTCCCGTCCGGCCGGAGTTGAGCGCGGCGCGCCCCGCCTGCCAGCCCTCGCCTCGCTGCGCACGATGCCGGGGCTCGGCTCCGCGCCGTCCTGCCTGCTCCTGCTCCTGCTGGCCTGCCGCTCGGCGTCCCTGGGCGACCCAATAGCGTCCAAGGCCCCTCCGTCGGGCTGCGGCGCCTGCGTGCCCGCCGAGTGCCCCGCGCTGCCGGCCCGGGGCTGCCCGCTGGGCAAAGCGCGCGACGGCTGCGGCTGCTGCTGGCAGTGCGCCCGCGGCGAGGGCGAAGCGTGCGGCGCCGTCGCGGCAGCCGCGCCCGGCTCGGGCCCGGCGGCCGGCTGGGGACGCTGCGCCGCCGGGCTGGAGTGCCGCCGTCGGCGCAAAGGGCAGGCGGGCGTGTGCGCCTGCAAGAGCCGCTACCCGGTGTGCGGCACCGACGGCTTGACCTACCCCAGCGCCTGCCAGCTGCGGGCGGCCAGCCTGCGCGCCGAGAGCCGCGGAGAGCGCCCCGTCGAGCAGCGCAACAAGGGGCCCTGCGAGCAAGGTAGGCGCCGCCGGCCGGGGGCCCGGCCAGGTAGGGCGGGCGGGCGGCGGGCGGGAGAGGGGAAGCAGGAAGCAACTCGTAGGCTGTGTTCACACTGAAGGGTTAATCCAGCTTCGGTCCACTTTCGGAGTGAGAGAACACATCGGCAGAGTGACCGGCTGTTTTCTTTCGGTGTGAAATAACGCAGAAATACCACCTTTTGGGACAGATAGTGTGGAAAGAAAATTACTGTTCTAGTGGTTAGGGAGCCGGACTCTCATCTGGGAATACCGGGTTCGATTCCACCCTCCCCGATGAAGCCAGCTGGGTGACCTTGGGCGAGTCACAGCTCGCCTCTGAGCTCTCACAGCCCCACTTACCTTACTGGGTGTCCGTTGTGGGGAGAATAGAAAAGCTTTGTCAGCCGCTTTGAGTCCCCTTAAATGGATGAGAGCAGCGGAGTAGAAAAGCCGACTCTTCTTCTTCTTCTGAAGGTGGACTGAAGCTGGATTAAACCTTAGGTGTGACCACAGCCGTATAGTCCTTCATTTGCTCACTTCTTAACCAGCTGCACTCAGCTTGGCAGGGCATACTACAGAAGAAGGGTTGACTTTTCTACCCTGATTTTCTCACCCATTTAAGGGGACCCAAAGTGGCTGACAAAGCTTCCCATTCTTCTCCCCACAACAGAACACCCTGTGAGGTGGGTGGGGCTGTGAGAGCTCAGAAGAAAGCTGTGACTAGCCCAAGGTCACCCAGCCGGCTTTGTGGAGGAGTGTGGAATCAAACCCGTTTTCCCAGATAAGAGTCCAACTCTGTAACCGCAAGACCAGAAGCATTGTCCATAGGACTGGGGAAGGTAGCTGCAACTTGATGCATCTTATCTCACCCCGTAGTCCTTCTGAGTCCAATGGACGATGTTGTTTACCATTTATGTCTTGCTATGTCTAGCATTCTTCCGGCGTTGCTTCCTAAAGAGATCTGTTTGTTCTTTCCTCGCAAAAACCCTGGCAGGGGAAGCTGGGCTGAGAAAAGATACCTGACCGAGGTCATCTGCTCATGGTCTCAGCATCAGGCTGCCTTGCCCGATCTCAGAAGCTAAGCCCAGGTGCTGTAAACTAGACTGGAAGTGGGCAGAAGAAGGCATTGGCAAACATGTTCTATATTGTTGCCCAGAAAACTGCATGGATTTGTCCGTGCTGTTCCCAGCAGGTGAGTCTGATTTCTGGCACCTTTACCTATGCAGTGCTGTGTATTCGGCTGGAATTAAGCTTATTGGTATCAGACACGGTATTGTTGGGCAAATCCCAGATCCAACCTTTTCCAAACCAGTAAACATAGGTTTATTGTTCTTTCTGTCCCAAATCGCCAGTTACCAAACACTGGAAACTGAAAGCCTGAAAATAGCTAATCTGAGAAAAGAGAAGCATGTGGTAAACATGGAAGAAGAAGAAGAAGAAGAAGAAGAAGAAGAAGAAGAAGAAGAAGAAGAAGAAGAAGAAGAAGAAGAAGAAGAAGAAGAGTTAGCTTTTCTACCCCGCTTTTCTCACCCATTTAAGGGCAAGATGAGAATTGCAGCTACACTGGGTGCTGAATGGAGGGGACTTTTGAAACACCTAAGCCATGGTCCTTCACTTTAAACCTTCTTCAGTCTATCTTCAGTTATGTTCATACTTTTTCATTTCTATCCATCATATTTGTAGAAATGGAGGGTGGAAAGTCCACAAAAACAGTGGATAAAAATGAAAAGATGTAAAGAAGGACTGAAAAAGGTTTGTTCTTGTGGTTAGAGTGTCAGACACTTATCTACACTCCTATACAAAGCCAGCTGGGTGACCTTGGGCTAGTCACAGCACTCTGAGCTCCCACAGCCCCCCCCCCCAACCTCACAGAGTGTCTGTTGTGAGGAGAAGAAGAAAAGATGGTTTGTCAGCCACTCTGGCTTAAGGAGTCCCATAAGGATATAAAATACATCTCAGTGACTGTTAATCAGTGTTCTCCTTCTCCTTCTTCCCCTAAATGTCCCCCCAGGGGTCCAAAGCCAGGAACTTTCATTCCTGGCTGTCAGGAGTCAGCTCCAAATCCAGTACAAGTTTCAGAGCTGACATAGTAGGAGTGGGACTGGTCCAGTACAGTTCAGGACCAACCCCTGCCTATTCTAGATCCACAGACCCAGACCTCCACAGGTAAGAAGGTCTTGCAGCCAAACTTGACTGAGATATATCACACACTACTTCATGTGGCAGTGAATTCCTAACTTAATTATGTGTTGAGTAGTATACTTCCTTTTGTCCGAACTGAATTCCAACTCCCCAGCCGTCCTAGTTTAAAATGTCGAAATAGCTGATATTTTCCCCATGACTTGGCAGCCATGAAGCCAACAGCAAAGAGAACACAGTTCAGTTAACAAAAACATTCATAATATTAAGAGGTTGTGGATTGTCAAAGTGCCAGAACCGAAAGATAGAAACGTTATAAAGATTCCTTAATCATAGGCCTTGCCCTAAATTCAATGGTATTGTTTCTCTAGGCAGAATGTGCTCTGACACCTCTTTTTTATTATCCTATGGGATTATGTATGCATATTAATCTGAATAAACATTCAGAATATTTCAAGTCATTTGTTTTGAGCTGGTTGTTCCAATGGAATGAAATCCTTGAAATGTTTTGAACAAAGACTACCGCAGATTGATGCTTGATTCAAATGAAATGATGTGCCTCTCTGGGCACAACAGGCCCCTTCTTCCCCTGTTCCACCAGTCAGTGCTGCCTTATTGTAAAAGCTCAATTCCTAATGATACTTTGGAATCTCTGTTGCTGTGTGCGATTTCCATAGGAGATGAGGATCTTCTTGCTGCGAAGGTCTCTGGCGCTGCTTTGGAACTTGTCTGTCCCTGAAATAATGTTGATTGTATATTTATCCCAAATCCCAATGACCGGTCATTGTCTTTCCCCTTTATCTAACCAAAAGGTGGATTTCTGAGTTCAGTAACACTGAATGAAAACAGCTTGACACTTTCCTGATGTGATCTCTCACTCTGAAACTGGATTAAAGCATAGGTGTGAATGCAGTCTTAGGCTGTGGTCACATTTAAGGTTTAATCCAGCTTCAGTCTACTTTCAGAGTGAGAGAATACATCAGCCATGTAACAACCTGTTTTCTTTCAGTGTTAAATAGCTCAGAAGATTCACCTTTGGGATACATAATATGGATTAGTTTCAGAACATTCTGCATCAAACCATCTACTGACTGGATTGGAATCCCTCTGTACCTCAGACATTTCAATTCCTGTATTCAAGGAAGGGTTAGTGTCATCCCAAGTCTGGAGCCAATCCATACAAATGACTTTTGAGTGATTGGCTGTAGGTTGGAAAGCCCAAAACTAAGTGCAATGGTGTATCTATAAGGCTGTTAGTGCCCGAGCAAATTTTGAATAGAACTTCTTTAGGAACATATGTACAGTATTGTAATTCTGTTGTTAAGATATGTGAATATTTTGTTCTTAGCATGGAAACTATGGTTAAATGCTGTTCAGAGCAGCTAAAGGAGATAGTGCTTTGTTTGCACTACAGCTGGATCAGTAGAGATAATAAGGAGCAAGCATGCATGAAATCTCTGAGGAGACAACCAGCCAAAGTTCCTCCTTAGAAAAGATGCAAAATCGCTGACTCAAACATGAGGCTGTTTCAGGAGGTTCAAAGAAATCCGGAAAGAAGTGACAACACCAGCACTGTTTCCCCCTATCCTCCACCAGAAAGTCTGGGGTGAGAGCATCCTCAGGTGACCTTGCCTTGGGATTGAAAGGAAGACAGGGAACATTGTTGCTGGTGCTACCCTTACAAATGAAGACCTGGATGTGAGTGAACTTCTGTTCGTGGCAAAGGCACTATAGCATGGCTGAACTGCCAAAATGGTAGTCTCAAAATAATTATTGACAAATGTTTTGAAGTTACTTTTCCCAGGTTTAAGAAGGGTCACATTTGTCTGCCCTTTGACACACGATGCCTGCTGGCTTGTGTGTTGCTGTGGGATAGTGCATGCTTCGGGCCAGCTCTTTCTCTCACTTAGTGAGCCAGGTTGGTCTAGTGATTAGGGAGCCAGACTATTATTTGGGAATACTGGGTTCAATTCCGCCCTCCCCCAGGAAGCCAGCTGGGTGACCTTGGGCGAGTCACAGCTCTCTTCTGAGCTCTCACAGCCCACCCAACTCACTGGCTGTCTGTTGTGGGGAGAAGAATAGAAAACGTTGTCAGCAGCTTTGAGTCCCCTTAAATGGGTGAGAAAAGTGGGATAGAAAAGCCAACTCTTCTTCTTCTTCTTCTTCTAATTGTGTGCAGCATTAGCAAATATACACTTGCTCTTTGCAATGTAGCAGAATAAAATCTACTTTTAATATATAGCTGACATGTTTGAAAATGTGTCCAGACATTTTTTACTAGGGCACGATGCTTTATCTTCTGGTATTCGTTCTTGGTATTCATTCTCATGGCTTGAGAAAAATATTCTTTACAAAGAAAAGGGAGGCAGGGACCACACAGGATGGAGATAAACTGTGTGTTCCAGGGTTCATGGAGAAGGGGCCTTGAGCCAGCAAAATACTTTGAACATCTTAGCTGACTCAAAGCCAACCTCTTTCTACTTTTATCTTTGGTGTCAAGCCAGTTTTCTAATAAGGGTATCTGAGTTAGTGGGAAATCAGGGTAAAACATTTGGTCCATTTCTTGCAGTATTTGTAAGATGAAAGCATCTATCTTGCCAACCTTACCTTCAAACATATTTTCTGTTTTTGTTGTTGATACTCAGGGAGTATCAGAGAGAATGCAGCTGCCCTATACATATTTTTTTCCTGATGATCATTGCCAGAGATCTTGCATTTCCCAGTATTGCTGGAAGCTTAGGACAAACAGCTGGGAACTTCTAAAAGAAGGCTCTGCTTACATTTTGATAACACATTCCAAAATCTCAGGCCCCAGCTGTACCTAAATTTTAATCCGCATTTAAGCCACCTTTAGAATGAGAGAACACATCAGAAAAGTGACTAGTCATTTCCCTTCTGCATTGAACCCAAAGGTGGATACTCAGTGATATGGAAGGAAAACTGTTTATCACATGGTTGATGTATTCTCTCACTCTGAAAGTGAGTGGAAGGTGGATTAAAACTATGATACAGCTAAGACCTTAGACAAATCTACATAGGATTATTTACTAGGAAATGAGAATATAGCAGACAAAAGTTGTTTAGATTAGAACGTAACCTGCTAAGCAGAAATATCTGTTTACAGAATAATTGATCACTCTTTCTGGGTGCATTTTCTAGAAATGAAAGGAATGGCTAACTAGAGTAGCTCAAAGTTTGTGCTAGAAATCATGCATGCACAATGTGCTAATAAGCTCACTAACTGGTGGATCAAACACAGACCAGCAGCTGCACTGAGATACAACTGTAGTTGAGATACAACTGTAGTTGCAGCAAGTTCCCAACTTCAATGAGTTGTAAGTTTTCAATTGTAAATATTATATGACCCCTAGATGGATCATCAAAAATGACATTTATTTTTAAATCAGTTTCTCCATATACTAAGCTTGGCAAATGCATATTTGTGTTAATAAACCATGAAATGGCCACAAATAAAAATGGAAAATGCTCCAGATTGCTAGACCCCTGAATGAACTGTCAGCCTGTGTAAAGGGATGGAAAATCCCTTTTGAACGTCTAAGGGTTTATGAGATCAGGCCCTTGAGAGTTTTCAGGCATGCATCAAAGAGCTTTATGAAATGTTTCACATTCTCAGTGTCTCTTGGTGATCACAGCCTCCCAGTCTATTCTCTGGTGTATAGGGTATAGCTTTGGGAAATTTCAGCTTCCTTGCAAAGTTGAGCCAGTGGGGAAAAGGTAAGCCCAAACATAGCAGTACCCTACCAAACCAGCACCTGTCAAGCACTTTGATATAGCATAACTAGCCATAAAATTCCTAGTTTTTTTTCTAGCAAGCTCCAAAACATGTCTCTCTTTCTTCCTCCTTCCCCACTGCCTTTTTTTCTGCTAAGATTTTTCAGCCAAGCAAAGAGGGTTTCACTTTGCTCACAGTGGACATTTTCAATGCATTTCTAGCCAGGTCCACTGAGAGTAACTAGCACTGTGCTCTATGGTGCTCAATATCAGAAGCTGAGATTAGACTGCAAATTTTTAGCTAAATACTAGTCCACACTATTTAGTGTGGTAGTCTTTAACTGGTGGACTGCAGACTAAGCTAAAGTTTGGCACAGAGACCAGAGTATAGAGCAACCAAGTCGAAGAGAGAAAAAGCAGAGGAAAGGCAAAGTAATTCATGACAAATAAAATTAAAAAGGAAATACTTTACAACAGTTTGAATAATGGGTCTGAACTGTCAAACTATTCAATAATATATCAAAAGGGATCTATTTCTTAACTCAAAATCTCAGTGCGCTGTCCTATAACAGTTTTCTGCTGGGACAAACAAAAAACTAAGTGTGTGCAACCGGACTTGGCTTTTTCAAGTCATTCCTTTCGAGAAAAGCATCCAATAATCAGACACACAAACAGTAGTTCACATATGCAGTTAAGAAGGTACCTTCTTTTGCCACACTGCAGTCTGCATTCAGGCACACCTACCCTGACAACGATTGCTATCCATTGATTGGCCTCTGGTCTGCCACCTTTCCATCTCAGTAATTGGCTACATTTTTGCCACTCTTAGTTCCTCAGTTTCAGATTTCTGTAAATGCAAATATTAGCATATACATGACTTACTGTTTTTCCAATTGCCCTTTTATGTCTTAATTACCATGATTCTTTAGGCAGTTTTACTGCCAAACAGACCATCTAGTCCAGCATCTCATCCCACACAGTGGCCCACCAGTTGTTCATGGGCATCTCAAAAAACCTTCACCTGCTCTCGAATCCCAGCTGATGTCCTTTGGAGGTATCCTGCCTATCTTCCCAGCCTGGAAGATGCACCTGGGCATCCATTCTAGTAGCCACTGATACACCTGTGGCTATAAGAACATAAGGATTGGTATGGCTCGAAAAAAGACCAGTTTGGTGCTGGGAAATCCTGCCCACACTGAGACAATCTTTCTGAGGCTTCAAGACCCAAGAAGTCACAAGAAGTTGCCCAGAAAACTACTCATTAATAGTGTCTGATTGCACCTTAAATCCAGGTTTGAAAAGCAGAACTGAGCTCTTTTCTCTGGTTTAGAAATCTAGTGCAGAGTTTTCATGACTCTAGAGGATCTATATTTGTAAAAAAAAAATAAATAAATTACCAAACTTGTAATCACTGTGTGATTTTATTTATCTATGTTATCTTAAGTCTTTCAGTCTATGATCATAATCAACATTTTGACTGGAAATCAAGGAAGTTGCCTGCCCCCAAATTAAACCACTTTATTTCATCTAATTTAGTACCACTTACACAGCCTGGCAGCAATAACATTCCTGGGTTTTAGATCAATCTGGTTCCTGTTTCATATAAGACAGATACTGGATGATTAAGCTACTGCCTGCTCATATTTAAAATTGTATCTCCTAAAAAAAAACAAGGTGAAAGTTGAAAGACAACAGGGAGATAGAGATGCGTCTCAGAAAATTAA
This sequence comes from Aspidoscelis marmoratus, assembly GCA_014337955.1. Lineage (NCBI taxonomy): Eukaryota > Metazoa > Chordata > Lepidosauria > Squamata > Teiidae > Aspidoscelis > Aspidoscelis marmoratus. The sequence continues at coordinate 1,826,246 of MTQE01000390.1, forward strand.
AAAATTGTCAGTCTCAGAGTCCATCCTGGTTTAAATATTTACATGAAGGGGTGGAACTGTTTCCTTTTCCGATGAGAAAATATGCAATGAGTTTAAAGAACTGTGGTTAAAAGCTACAGTTGTGCAGCTGTGTTTTCTAGGTATCATAGTTAAATAGTTGAGATGCTCACATACCGTTTATGCTAAAACCACAGAAATTTGGATCACAGCCCCTTTCTTTGTCGTATACAGGTAGGTAACAGAGATACCACTGAATGGGTGTTTGACTCCTAGCAATTATGTGGATGCATCTGCACAATTTTTTTGGCAGAGGTAGAAGTGATTTACCACAGGATTCTTCTGGGGAGATACTGGGATCAAGCCTGCAAACCAATGTTTACCAGGCAATTCCTCTGGAACAGTGGTGTAGCACAGGGCAATTCTGGTGCCTCATTAGACTGTACCATCATGCAGAAGGGAAGTTTGTAGTATGCTTCTTCATCCGGTATACCAGCCAGTGCAGAATCACTGGCTGCATCCCCAAAAGACTTATTTGCCTCTCTGGGTTCCCTCTGCTGTCACTCTATTCAAGCGGACTTTAAAAGTGCCGTGCACTTCCGGAATAAGCATCCGTATGAGGCTCAGCAAAACGCATGTTTAAAACGCACCTTCAGTCCCCTCAGAAGTGTGTTTTCTTTGTCCGCGTCTTTTTCTCCACGCCCTCTCTCTTGTTGATAGGGTGCCTGTGGGAACGGGGAGGGACTGCACTCTGTGCGGCCTCAACCAGAAAGAAACCCCTGACAAGGAAAAATAGCCATCTGTTCTTCTCCCAGATCGGAGACGCAGGCACACGATCTCTCTCCAGACTTCACTCTCAACACTTTCCCTCTGACTGTCAAAATCCACTCCCTACAGCAGCCGTTACACTGTAGCAATAAACCACCCACTTCACACCTGATAGCAATTGCAACAATGTTGCAATTCTATGCTAATCTGGCTCTTTGAAAGTTCTGAGCTTTAGAAAGGGAAGGGAAGGGAAGCTGCTGCAGTTCTGGGAGATGTGTGAATGCTTGGGGAGGATAAAGAAGTTAGCAAAAAGTGTTACTGCTGTGTGTGCAGGCAGCAATCCCCGCCCTTTTTGCCACGGAGTGTCCCCAAGGTAAATGCTGCGAGGAAAACCCACGACTTCCAAAAAGAGCGCTGAAACTCTTCTTTAAAGGGCACTTTTTTGTCACGGGTTTTCCTGCTTTTGTAGTGCTGGAAGCTCGTTGAAAACCCTGGCATGGGGGCACTCAGAGGCAAAAGAAGATTTTTAGCAGACTTTAAATTGCTTGGGGACAGGCCCACTCACAGATACTTTTGATGAATTCAGGTAGTCCAGAACCTACCAGTGCAGACATAAAACAAAGCCACTCACACGCCCCCAAAAAGGCTTCTATGCACTGCCCTGTAAACTGCCTAGAAACTGGGTGAGCACCTTCCATCAAGCTCCCAGCATTGACCTCTCCCTCCCAACTGTCATCAAACAAGCTATGAAGGAGCCATCTTGCCTGTGGGGGGAGGAAGTGAGAAGGAAACTGGCTGAGCACCTTCCATCAAGCTCACAGCATTGAGCCCTCCTTCCCAACTGTCACCACACAAGCTATGAAGGAGTCATCTTGTCTGTGGGGATTGGAGGAGAAAAAAGAAAATAAAAGTATTTTACCATTGCAAGGACATTGTTGCTGCCGGAGTGTCCCTGTTCCATTTTCCTTTTGTATCTTGTATCTTTAGATTGTAAGATGAAGGCAGGGACCTGTCTAAAATTAGTGTAATTTTGTAACCCGCCCTGAGACTTTCAGGTGTAGGGAGAGAGAGAGAGAGAGAGGCAGATGTATATGCATAAAGAATATACAGGGCCATGGTTACACCATCACCTTAAACCTTCTTTAGTCCATCTTCGGGTTTAACTGCTCACATTTTTTTCATTTCTATCCATTTTATTTGTGGACTTTCCATTCAGGAAAGTTCAGATGGAGGGTGAAACATCCACAGATAAAACAGATAGAAATGAAAGGGTGTGTGCAGTCAGGTCTGAAGATGGGCTGAAGAAGGTTTAAAGTGAAACTGTGGCCAGGGCCTATATTGTTCCCCAACAGTACCTAGAGGAAGCTTCTGGAAATAAAGAGATTTCACTATACGATATTTGAAATACAATAAGTTTAGAGCAGATGGATAACTGCTGCGTAATTATGTGAGATCCTACGTGATCAAGCAAGAGGAAGCAACATCTAGTTGAGAGCTGTTGAGTTTAGGGCAGGGGCCTCCAACCACCAGTCCGTGGACTGGCACTGGGCCGAAGGGGTTTTTTTGCTGGTCCACACTGCTGCCACAACAAGCTGCCTCACCCCGTCATGCCCCCACCTTGCACTTGCCCCCACCATGCCCCCATCACACCATGCCACGCCATGGAAGAGGAAGCTGGTCCCTAGTGCAAAAAAGGTTGGGGACTCCTGGTTTGGGGGACTCACCTAGATTTGTGCTAGTATTTTAGGAAAGGAGAAGAATTGACGTAATATGTAATGCGACTTTTGCCTTACCATTCAGATTAGTAAGACTTCAGATCCATTAAAAAAAAATTTAAGAAAGAAATGCATATGAGCTTTGCTGAATGAGAACTTTGGAAAAATGCCTTCCGTCCAAGTTGCTTGCGGTTATGATTCTGTGGCCTTTTCCTCCCCCGTTTAATCTGGTTTGGATTTTCACTGAGACTAAGCATTTAGAGCAATAGGAAGGAGGCAGATAAGAAATAAATTCTGTCAGTTTTCCATAGTCCAGCTGACATTGTTTTCACACAGACTGTTTTGTAATCACTAGCAGATACTGAGATTTCCCTATGGCATACTTTTGGTTGCCTGATGTGAGAAGGCATTCTGATTGACTTGACCTCCCAGGTGCCACAACATAATTTAGCTCCACTGAGTCTCTGAGCAGTAGGTGGGTGTGATTTTGGAATGAAAACTCTAAAGAGTTCCCATGGATCAGTTCTAGCATAAGCCAGCAGCTGAGTGCATTCTCTCTGACTGTGGCAAGTAGAAGTGATTTCCCAACTTAGTACTCCTTGGGAAAAGCACCCGGTCTTTCAGGACAAAGTTCAGGAAAGCTCATGAAAGTCCAGGGGAGGTTTACCACTGCGACACCTGCTGTTGATCTCTCCAGTAATCTCTGTTTAGTTTCCCTGATTTGGCATGTTCACAACCAAAGAGATTTTGGGTTTGAGAATGCTGGCCAATGAGAGAAATTCAGTGAGTAGGCTTTTTCAAGAAGAAGCAAAAACAACCTGAAATGGAAGCCAAGTTTTGGTCATTCAAAAGGTCTGTCTGCCAAGCACACACACACACACACAGTTCAACTTTTAACTCAAATCCTTTTTCTTAATGAGTGGAGATTTAATTTCTTAATTTGTGAAAATAATAGCACAGTCCTTTCATCTTTTGAATATGACACGGTGGTTTGTCTGAGTCACTATTAAAGACACTTAGGTTCCTCCAGATGTTGGCTAAACACCCTGATCCTCCTGGGATGTATGGAGTTCCCATAGTCCTGAGTCATCAAAGCAATATCCCATAAAATTGCCATTAAAGGAAACCTCAGTCTGCCAGCTGCTTTAGTTATCACTACTCTTACAGGTACCCAGAAGCCAGTCAAGCATGCAGAAAAAAACACAAAGGGACATGTATGGGCACTTGGCAGGTTACCGGGTATTTTCAAGAGAAATGATAGGGAAAGGAGCTGGCAGGCGCAGGTAAAAGCTGTCAATTGCCTCACACACCTGGTGGGGACAGTAATAGGTAATTGCGGGGTCATCTTTAGATCTTGCAGTTGCTTCTTCCCATCTGGAGGCATTCTTGATGAACTACTTTTACTGTGTCCTAAATTAAGGTTATGATGAGGACTGCAATGGAACTACCGCAGTCTGAGTGAAGTCCAGCTCTGTATTGCACCAACAAGCACCAGTAAGAAACAGCTCCACCAAACATTCCTTTGATCATCCATACGAACTGAAAACTTCTGTCTCGTCAATTTTCACTGTTCTGTAGGCTGTGACTAAGTTAGTTAATCTGTGTTATATTTGCTCCCTGTTCTTCCTCAATGAAGTTCCAGAGGGGTTAGTTGAAAGGAATGGGAAGCTTTCTAGATTTTAAGACCTGAGATTTTTCTGCACTGGGCCTTATTCTGCATTATGTTCCGGAATAGGGCCTTGCTATCTACATGTTGGTGCAGACTACAGTAGGATCTGCCTGCACTAGTGTCTGGGATATAATCCAGAATAAGACCAAGTACAGAAAAGACCCAAGAAAAAAACGGGGTAGTCAATTACAGGTGAACAATTGCTACACCTGCTAGCAATGTGGTGCATACAAATTGTAGGGAGAGGTAATAGCATATGAAGACTCAGACTATAGCAATCCAGGATGGTAATAAAAGAAAACTATGGCCATCCTTGAAATCGAGGGGTTCCTGGCTCTGTCATTACATCCAGAAAGTTTCTAAGGCAAGGATACAGAAGTGATTTGCCAAACCTTATTCTGGAATGTGCCAAGGATTGAACCTGTGACCTTTTGTTTTCTAGACAGTTACTCTAACACTGAGCTAGCCTAGAACCATGACATGAGCTGTTCTTTGTAAAGCAAAAGCAGTCTGATTCATAAACCACTTGGCAATGGGACCAAAATGTTCCTGCATGGATTTCCTGTACCCTGCAGGATGCCGACCTACATTGTGGAGCAGTGCATACTTTCACGTTTGCAACTCTGAACTCTTACAACTGGGTGTAAGGGCTCCACTAACATCCTGTAGCGAGTGGGAGTGCTTCATAGGAATACAAATGCTGATTTGGCATTTCCTATCCTCTGAAGATGACAATATTGCTATTATTGGATGGAAAAACAGTCCTGAATAATAGTGTGAAATGCCAGTGAGGTGTTCAGTTTTCATTTCATTACACATGTCCTGCCAGTAGGTTGCTGTATCTGAACTGAGCCAGTGCTTAATGGTTATTTCTGCATTTAAAACTTCCACATTAGATAATCTGGGTTGCTCAGCAGTCTATGGAGCTGACTGTAAGACTTCTCATCATTTTTTAATTAACCTGGAACTTCCTATAGCAATCCTGAATTCTCCTATATATAAAGAAGTTGTACCATATGTGTAGGTCCAGACCGTTTATCAAGAAATTAATTGTGCGGGTGCGTCTCCATTTAAGATTTAAAAAGCTTTGAATTCATTTTCAGAGCTGAGCGTTCCCAGAGGATCAAAGGAATCCACAGTTTCTGAAGATTAAAGGTCCCAAAACGCAGATTATCTGTATTTGAATAAAAAGAAGGCTCACTGCTGGATTTAGAAATAATCCTTGTTATTTAGCAAATGGGAATGCAAGTGTTATTTTTAGGGAGCAGGGACCATGCTTTACAGATGTTCTCTTCACTTTCCCTGATCCAATGATAAGCAAAAGCAAAGACGCAGAAACTGGCACGAATTAATATAGATAATCCATGTCTGCTCTTCTCCCATTCCTCTCCTTCCTTGTGAGAGGAGAAATTCAGTCAGCAGCTCCACAAACTGTTACTTCCTCTTTAAATTGCCACTATCGCTTCTTCAGAAGAGCGCAGCCAGCATAAGATTAAAGAGGAAGTTCCTCTCCCGTCCCTCCTCTCCAGATAACTGTGTGTGAAACAGAGAGGGGATCACTTTCTTTCACACATTTTCCCTTTAATTCAGTTTTTAAGATCAAGTATGTGGTCCTTGGTAATTTCTTAAGTTTTTACAGAGGGAATGCTTCCTAAAAGTCTGAATTTCTCATGAACCAGAAGAAGATAAGAGTAGAGATGGCATGTACACTGCAAACAGCTTCATAAGCCGCAAGAAGGGCTAGCAGAAGCCACCCTCTTTTCTGCAGTTCATCTGCATTTGAACAGCCAAGGCTGTTCTTAATACAAAATTCCAACCATAAACCTGGACTAAGAAGCTGATGGCAACTGTGAAAGTTCTCTGTGTGTATCTGTGTGCCCACATGTACAAACGCATGCACACTCATTTTTCCATGCTAGCATATGTGACCAATTTTGATGAGACCATAAAAAACAGACAGCAGTGACCTCAGCAACTTCCACAAGGCTTTTTGCTTGGAGTACATGCAGCACAGAGATCAATGGCTGAATTGTTGGTTACAGGAGGGGTTAGAAAACACAGGAAATCTAGGGCAAAATATAGCACAATGTTCATCGTGCAAATGTCACTTGTTCTCATTATAGAATCCTGAGAATTTCTCCGCTTCCCAGACTGTGCAATCAAATCTGAATTCCTTTATGCCTTGGGAAGAGGAATCCTGTCTTACTTGTGATCATATGGGGGAGATCATGAGATAGGCCAGTGCTCTTAAAAGGGTCATCTTTAATTGTCTAGAATAATTGTCTATTTAAGCCATTAGTAAATTAGCATATTACTGAGGTGTATGCTAACATCATAAGCATTTGTTTTTCAGTATATATTACACCTTGGAACCAGTTTTCTCAAAAGCAATCTACAATCATATTCAGTATTACTCTGCCAGATGCAGCCATAGTGAATATCACTGGCATGAATAGGCACTTTTCTCCCACTTTCTTGAAACAACTTGTCTTGTCTTGTCTGCTGCCCCCAGATAACATCCTGATTATCTACTAGGCTGGCCGGCCTTGATTTTGAGGGAATTTCCGTTCATAGTCTATCCTGATAAACCTCAACCTGCGCTGTAAATCTGTGTTTCAGTTAACCACTTAGATCACAGCAGTGTGGATTTGAATAGAATCTTAATGCACATCTTTGCACAGATGATGTTGGAGATTCTGGTCTTCCTGTGACAGCCGGACTCTCCTATAATGCAATACACTTCCCAATTAAGCTGACCAACTAATCTGTGGGTGCATTTTCACTGGCCCTTTGGTCCGGCCTGAATCCGGCTTGAGAGTCCATCATCCCAACAATTTCTGCATACTACTGTAGATGTCCGACAATCTGGGGAATCCCTGTTCAGATTTTAACAGGACTCACTGAAGAATCCTGTTAAAATCTGAATATTTATTAATGGGAAGGCCACCCATGCCGATCTCCACTGCCACCCACCATTTACCTTCTCGCTGCCCCTTTCCTCTGTCTTTCCTCATCTGCCTCAGTGCTTGCCTTTCCCTACGCCCCTTTCCTCCGTCTGTTGGAGAACGGTGGGGAAGGCAAGTGGCAGGATGACAATGAAAGATGGAGGAATGGGGCAGGGGGGAATGGTGCCCCAATGCAGTCAGGACAGCTGCAGGGAGCCCTCAGTGCTGGTTAAAAAAAAAATCTGGGTTAAAACCTGTGGGAACGTGAGGTCCTAGCTACTTTAGAAAACTGTCATGGGCTGCAATTACACCTTACCATTTTAGTCTGTCTCCAAGACAGACAAAGAAAGCAGCTGTTTCCAAAGCCGTTTTCATCCTGGAATGACCTGGCCACACCTACCTGCTGCTGTTGCTGCCTTCTCCCACCAAGCTCTCTTGAAAAGGAACCAGCCTAGGTGACTGGATAATTTAAGTGACCGGAAGGGATAGCTTTCAACTAGCAGGAGATCTTTCTCTGTTCTTGTTTGTCTCTGCTAGAAACATTTTGAGTTGCAATTTCTACCTGCCCAGTCCTCTAGTAATATCCTGAGAACCAAAATGGCAGGCTGTGCAGCAACTAAATGCCCTTTCAAGTATTGCCTCAGTTTTCATTTATTTTTGTGTATAGCGGCCTCTGTTCCATAGATTTGTCTTAGAATTTTGCATAGTGTGTTACTGAATGTCCCTCACAGGGACCTATATTTTCCTGAGGAACCAAAATTTCCAGGATTGTTCCTTTTTTTTTTTTTTTTTTTTTTTTTTTTTTTTTTTTTTTTTTTTGCTTTCTCAGATGAAGAAAGCAGGGCTCCCCCCCCACACACACACACATTTTGCACCAAGAATAATCCAACCTAACAAACATTTCTGACAGCTACCTAGGAAAAAAAATGCTTACCAACTGAACAAAGCAAGCAAAAAAACTCCAAACCCAGTTATGTTATTTTGGTGTAAAGAACAAATATCTAATTCAGTCTTTTACTGTTGGATAGAATGACCTGTCCTTGTGGAACGAGCTGCAGCTTGCCTTGCGTCTGAAGGGCTTGTCTCTTCCCATGGCAGTTATGAACCCCGAGGGGCCATGTCCCTTTCCAGCACTGATGCAGATCTGAACAAAATAGAACAAAGGGTCACAACCTACTCAAGTTAGGCTAGCCAAAGAAATAAGCTTGTAATTCTAGCTGCAGTCTAAGACTAAAACAGAGAGTTTTATGCTGCGTAAAAATGTGGAGCAGCACATAAATATCTCTTTCCTAGTTTTTTTAAAATTTCTTTTTAAATTAAACTCCAAGGGCAGTAGTCAGGACAGGAGGAGGGTCCTTTTCCCAGGAATGAAACTTAACTAGAAAACCAAATGTTGCTTAAGGTGGGGGGCAGTGCAATCTCTTTCAGTTCCACTCCTCTTAAAGACGTCTCTTGTGACTGCTGATATTCCTGAAAGCCGTCTGAGAGCTTCACCTTGTACCAACCCCGACTGTGCTGAAGGGACTGTACATCAGATGACGTGACTGCTATGGCAGAGCTCACAAACAGGAAACAGCTGTTGTGTGTTGTTCTCTTAACTCTGCTGCCGGGATGAAGTTAACATTTTAGGAGACACTCGTTTTGTCTTTGTTGCTTGGGAGAGAGAAATGGTCTTTTCCCACAGTATGGTTGTCACTTGGTGGACATGGAATCAGCCAGCTGAGATGAAGCGATAAGAGATTTCTGATGTTCTAAAGGCACAGATGCCATGAATTTTCAGAATTTTAGAGTCTGGAGCTTTATAAGTCTAAAAAAGACCAGTTGATGCCTGTACTGTGGGAAAAGGGTGTGCCACCAAAATGGGATCCCCAGGAGCTCTGAAGGCTTGGGACTTCCATTCCTGACCTTTGGTGCTTTCAGAGGCCCCTTGCACCAGCATTAGGCTTTGAAGGCAGTGTGGGGCTGGCATGGAACAGGCCTTATTCTGTGCTATAAGCAATCCTTCCTAGCTTGGAGTGGAGCGTGTCCATTGGAACAGCAAGACCAAACTAAGGAGGGTGTGAGAATCACCACCAGGGCCCTAATCAAAACGAAGCCTGGTTTCCATAAAAAGGTTGTTACATCTGCATTGTGCGGTGGCAGAAAGTGGAAGTAGTTCACAGATGCCTAGATTTACTCGTGCACCATTTCAGTTATCGACCTGACAAGGATCTCAAAGCTCTGAGGTTGTGGAATGAGCTGAGAAGGTTGCACAGAGGGTCATTGGTCTATGGAATTTGCTGCCAGAAAAAGATGGCAACAGGAACCAGCCCAGGTGGCTTTAAGAAAGGGTTGGACAAATTTATGGATGAGAGCTACTAGAATGGGTGCCTAAGTACATCTTTCAGGCTGGAGAGGACAAGCAGGATGCCTCTAGGGCAGTGGTTCTCAACCTTCCTAATGCCGCGACCCCTTAATGGAGTTCCTCATGTTGTGGAGACCCCCAAGCACGGGGGCAGAGCAGCTGGGAGGTGGGAGGGAAGGGCGGTGGGAGGCTCGTTGTGACCCCTCTGAAAGGGTAATTCGACCCCCAAAGGGGTCCTGAACCCCAGGTTGAGAACCACTGCTCTAGGGCCATTTGCTGGGATTCAAGAGCAGGAGAGGGTTTGTCCTTGTCTCTGCTTGAGATGCCCATGGGCAACTGATGGGCCACTGTGTGAGACAGGTTGGTGGACTAGATGGGCTGTGGCCTGATCCAGCAGGGCTCCTCTTATGTTCTTACGTTCACAACATCAGAAGTACAAAGCTTTTGTTTGAGGCTGCATTGTTGCACACTATGCAACTCTATCCAAGCTGAATAATTTCACAGCTATTGAAACTCATAAATCATGAAGTGCCCAGAAAATAAACTCCCCTCTGCTGCCTTAAGCAGTGCATTCTACCATTTTGGTCCATATCACAAAGTCTCCTGAAAGATCTCAGAAGGAGCTGGTGAGGGTAGGTACTATAAGAAATGCTTCAGTATATTCAGAGTCAGATGTTTGTTGGACAGGGCTGGCTGAACTATTATTCTATGTTACTAACTGTATCTAAAGTTTAAACAGGTTACATGAGATTATTCACAAATATTAGGCTGCATTCAGACATTGCTTACCTATTCCACTATATTAGGATATTCCAGTTTGAAGCATGAACATTTCAGAATGCATGAGTGCGGCCTTTCGCCTGTTAATGTACACATACTAGCTTCTTTATATAGGAATCTCTTTCTCTTTGTAGGTCCTTCCATTGTGACACCCCCAAAAGATGTCTGGAATGTTACTGGGGCTCAGATTTACCTGAGTTGCGAAGTCATTGGAGTCCCAACCCCAGTACTTATCTGGAACAAGGTCAGTGTGATTTTGAAAATGATCCACATGGAGTGTCTTTTGCGTATCTCATTGAAATAGGAAGGAGGAGTGACAGGATGGTGCCTTTTCAAGCCCTGCTGAACCTAAGAGCTACACAAGAATTTCTCTGCAGCAATCGATGCAAGAGAGATTGGACCCATTGGGATTAGCGGAGCAGAGTACAGCATAGCTAGTATTAGGTAGGACTAGAAATAACTGAAGCTGGAACAAATGGTAGATGAGCACTGTGCATCTACAATTCTAATGCACACATCAAATTCAGTCCATTGACCTGCATGGCTTATGGCCGTCACTGAACTGTGATTTATTGTACACTGTGGTCAGTGCATAAATCAATGAAATAAATTACCCAATCATGATATAGAGAAAGATGAGAAGAACTTCATGTTCAAATGCTGAGCCACTGGATATATGATAGGGCAAAGCCATTTTTTCTTTTGTGGGACAACCATCAGTGAGTGGGTCATGTGCAGAACATCCCTGTACTTGTGTTCTTTGAAGCATGATTTTTTAATGCTAGCCTGGTGGATGGCACCACTCTAGGATAATTGGAACCGCACAAGCCTTGAACCTAGGATTCGATTCCCCACTCTGCCGTAAAACCTCACAGAACGACTTGGTCCAGTCACAACCCTCCCCACCTCATAGAGATGATGTGGGGATAAAACAGAGGGGAAGACAGTGGTGTGCACTGCTGTGGGCTCTTTGGAGAAAAGGTGGGACATAAATGCCACAAATATATAAATAAATTGATGTCAAAAGATACTACGGGGTGGGCAAGAGAATTTAGACAGAATTGTTTTGTTGGCCGTCAGCTACAACAAAGTAATTAGCATGAAGTTATTCCAAAAAGAGAGGATTAAAGCTTTGCCAAGCCAAACACTCTGTTGAAAGAAACATAATTTAAGTGACTGGAAGGGATAGCTTTCAACTTGCAAAAAGGAAAGCTGCCCTACCAGTGAATCAGAACCAAAGAATTTATCTTATTTTACCTCAGATCCCTCTCCCTCTTTTGCTTTTTCAGCCACCTTGCCCTGCAAGTTCTGAATTCCTTTGGGCCTCTCCTTATAAAACGGACTGCGTTACTTTTTGCCATATTTGGCCTTTGCAGAGAAAACAAGCACAAGCACTAAGGAGTGCATCTCTGAGTGCTGGCAAGTTCTGGAGGCTTTCAGAGACCATTTACACAGGCTGTGTGCTAAGGATCCACCGTCCTGCTGCATGCTTTCAGGTGGTAGGAAAGTGGAGGAATGAGAGAGAGAGGACAACGTGTTGCCGCTTTGGTATGCAATACGTGATTGCAAAAAGTGCATCCAGACATTGGTTACTTATTCTGTTCTACATGGATATTCCGGAGTAAAACATGGATATTCCAAAATATCAATGCTTTATTCTGGAATATCCAAATACAACAGAATAAGCAACCAATATCTGGATGCAGCCTTTTATACTGTAACACAATGGCATGTAACTGTTTTATGCTATCCAGAGAATAGAGCAATCCCACACGAGCCAAAATACTGAACCACAAGCATACTGGGAGCCTCCCTTCCACAAGTCCCACCTGCCCCCCCCCCTTAGACCACGCAAGTGTGCAGAAGGAAAGCCCTTGGTATGCTTACTGGTCCAGGGTATCATCCTTGGTTTCCATTTTTAACAGAGGCTGTTATACTCCACTTGTGTAAATCCAAAGGATGATTTACTGTACAGGTTACGTTGAGCGTTGAAGAAACTTTGCATACTTTAATGAATCCAGAATTCTCTTGATGGACACACTTCTTTGGGAGATAGGGGGCATCTGTTTTACAGTCCTTTTGTTTGTTTATTATTACTATCAATACAAAAATAATAAAATACACACAAAACTGACTAACTTGCATCCTCCCACCAAAAGACAACTTCTTTTAGATTCTTCTTCTTTAGTTGGTCCAAAGAAATAGACTCATTATTTCTTCGCTCAAGAATTCTGGTGCTTGGGGTCTTGATGAGTAATATAATAAATCTTTCCAGTTATCCTCCATGCAGTGCTTAATTGGGAGCCTTAGTTTTGACCACTTCCCAAAGACCTGTTTTCTCTTGAAGGAGACCCCACTCAGCTCTTAAATCTTGCATGGGAGTCTTTTGTTTTCTTTCTAGCTGATGTGAGGTGAGGGAAACGGGCATGCCTTGTAAATGTATTGCATACCAGCATGTGCAGAATTCACCCAAAATTAGTTCAGCTGTAACATTTCATGGCATCACACTGGCCAACTACTGTAATTCTCAACCTTCTGGTTGAGGTCAAGTGTAGCTTCTATTAGAGTTACTGTACTACAGTTCCCCTTATTGCTTGGCTATATAGGATCCCACAGTTCACTTAGTGCCTGATGCAGGGCCATTTCTGCACTTGACCTTGTTCTAGAATATATCTCGGGATAGCAGTCTGCTGTCCACAAGCTAATCCAGACTATGGCAGGCCTCACCTGGTGCCTTCCATAGACTGCACTGGCATACAGATGGCAGATCCCTATTCTGAGATATATTCCAGAATAAAGCCAAGTGCAAACAGGTCCTAAGTCTCTCCCTACATAAGAATCATAGAGGACAGATCCAAGAGTTGAAATTTCATGTGTCTGCTCCTCTAAGATAGCAGAGTATCCACAGTTCCTTAGCAGACAGGATCCAAAGAGCTGCTTGGATTTATGTTGCTTTGAATTGGTTAAGTTATTCTTTATTATTTCTCCTTGGACAGCTGAAGCCTTCTACATGGCAAGATCAGTAAACTTTGAAACATGCCTGGTTTAAAACAGTTTGTTATCCTACAGGAAGTGAACTGGATGCTATAAAGAAAAACTAATTCAAGCTACTCATAGAAATAGTTTCAGAGTTCTTTGGACCCTGTTGTAGTAATCGCTAGGCTGCCCAGCCTTTTTTCTAGCTTCCTTTCCAGCCCCCACTTTGACTCTCAAGCCTCTTGCTAATAAAAAGAGAATTTTCCTCTTCCATTGGCTCATAGTACCACCAGGGTGCTGAATTCTTTCCACTCCATGTAGTTGCCTTTGGGCATTACGGCATCTGCAAAGCACATGGCTTTAAAAAGGACAACTCTTCTCTTCCTGTTTAAGGATTTTTCCCGCCTCTCACCACAGGATGTGACATCAGGGACCTCTGACCTGCCTGCCTGCTTTCAGCCAATCGTCTCCCCAAATTCTTCTCCTATGTCATTTCCTCCACGCCCCTTTCTACTGCTGTATAAAAAAGCCCACGCAGGATTAAACAGACTCATTTTCCTGCTGCAACTCCTGTCTCCATGTCTCTTCTTTTACCCCTACTCCATTTTCTAGCCTGCTTAGGGTCAGCCATTACATGTGCTTGATCCCCGATTATCTGGGCTGGTCAGATAATTGGAAATATCTTTCGTAACAGCCAGCGATCAGGGGCAGCAGCAATCAGCTATTGCTCCCCAGTTCCCGGAGCCCTTGCATCAATCGCGAAAGACGGATATGTGATACACCGTGAGGGGAAAAAACAGGATAACAAATTATTTTAAATATGTAGCTTGTGTAAACATGCAAGTCTTTCTTTTGCCACAGATAACAAAGGGACAATATGGCGTCCAAAGAATGGAGCTTCTTCCAGGTGATCGAGATAATTTAGCCATCCAGACCCGTGGTGGTCCTGAGAAACATGAAGTGACTGGTTGGGTCTTGGTAAGTATGAGCTCTTTTCCAAAAGAAATAGATTTGCATAATCAGAGTAGCATTACATTTCAAGGCAACACTCAACTTTTCTAACTCAAAGGTCAATGTGAAGTCATGACATGTTCATGCAAAAAAACAGGGAAATGAGAATATCAGTGTTTAGGGCTGATGGATGGCCACATAACAATGTAACCTCATTTATCTGGAGGGATAAAAGATTGAAATCTTTATGAGAAAGGTGATTAATTTATATTGGTTATGTGATTAATATGAGGCCAGCTGAAAAGAAGGTATAATGAAGGGGTATAATTAGTCAAGTTGATGAAGAAAATGGAAGTGAAGATGCTGGAAAAACAAGGAAGTCACCAAGAAACAACAAGAAGATGGGGAGACATTATTTGATGTCAATGGCTTATTGTGTTATGTTTTTTAGGTTGTTAAAGAAAATCCTTTAATAAAAAATATTTCAAAAAAAATGTAGCCTCATTTACAGCCCTCCTTTTGTATCCTTATCTACCTGAATTATACATTTTCCTCTTCTAGAATTGTGTGCTGAGGATTAATGCAGATGTTAGATCCTTATATAGACATGCTGCGACCCAAGTGCGCTCAAGGGAATGGAAAAGAGGAATGAGTTCCTCCCTCCAATCCATTCATTATCAAACCCAATTCTAAATGTGGATCACTAAAATGGCTTGGGTCCAATTATAGTATATGAAGAAGCACCTTCTCTCATGTAGTCCTGCTTAGTAATAAAATCATTGGAGGGCCTTCTTCTGCAGATGTATCAATAGCTACTAGAATGAATGCCTAGGTGCATCTTTCAGGCTGGGGCGGGGAGGGGGAACCGGGGTGCTTCTAAGGCCAGGAATAGGTTTGTCCTTATCTTTGCTTGAGATGCCCATGAGCATTTGGCGGGCCACTGTGTGTGACGGGATGCTGGACTAGATGGGCTGTGGCCTGATCTGGCAGGGCTTCTCTTATGTTCTTATGCATGTCACCTCCAGACACTTGAATGGTGATGGCATGGGAAAGCCTTCTCTGTAATGACCTCCAGGTTTCGGAATACCCTTCCAACTGAGCTACACCAGAGGCCAGTCTTAAAAGAGCAGAGTTGTGCCAAAGTACAAACAGCAGGAAGAGACCCACACAAACTGCTTGACATGACAAACCTAGGTTCCCCATAGACTTTTATGTGACATGTGTGACAGCAGTGCACATACACAGCAACTGCAATTCAGGAAAGAGGTCAGTTCTTTGCATTGTTTTAAACTCAACTCAGCTTTTCGTGAGATGCCTTTTCATGAGTCTAGGGGTGGTTAGATAAAGCACCTGACAGTCCCAGGTCCGTTCCTGCTTTAATGAACTGCAGTTTGAGACATTCAGTGCTGGGTTAAAATGTACCTCTTAACTTAGGCCTTTGAAGTTTAGCTCCTCTTAATGTTCAAAGGGTATGTTACGTATTTTCATTCAGAACTGTGTTATTTTATTCATGTTTTACTGAATTTTTCTGATGTACCCAGAGACTGAACTAATTTGTACACGATCACCAGGAATCAATCAGTACCAAGCAACAGCATCATCTTTCTTAGAGAGCCAGCCTATGAAGAGAATTCTATTAAATCAGTTCCAGTAAAGAATCATTAAAATTCTTACAAAGGCCTTGCTGTGCAGAACAGCCTATCTTAGATTCCTGCTGGTATTTTTCCCCTTTATTTTTATGGGTTGCAGATTTAGGATGTAGACACTCTGAAGGTTTTAAAAGCCACAGAGGGTGAAATAATGGCTTGGATCCAAAGAACTGGCTGACATTCCATGTCTGTTCTAAGACTGCTGCCTCGGCCCTTCATATTTTCTTCTAAAGAACTATGAGAAGCGAGGGACGAAGAGGAGAGAAAAATCAATTATGGGTGGGAAAAAGAATACTTGTTGCTTCACGCACACACACCATGTACTGTTCTGTAAAACCACTTTCAGATTTTCTATATATCTTTTCTTGAAATAAACAGGAAAGTAAGTCAGACATTAGCGTCTGACTGCTTTATGGAAATTATTGAAACTGTTCACAGTTAAGCTAAGAATGTTTAGGACTGGACCAAACATTTCAGGAAGGCACTGAGAAACAAAGCTCATCAGCTATGGTTCTGTTTTGGCAGATATCCCCACTGAGCAAGGAAGATGCCGGAGAATATGAGTGCCATGCATCAAACTCCAAAGGAGAGGCCACGGCTTCTTCAAAAATTACTGTGGTGAATTCTATACATGAAATACCCAAAATAAAAGGTAGGGGGTGGTGTAGTCCTGGTTGGTGTCTGAATGAGTGACTGTCTGGGAAGTCCAAACACTATTTTCTATTGCCTTACAGTAAAAAGGAGGGACATAAACCTAGGATTAGTACTGATCAATTTGTGATACCATTTGTTTTTTCTTCTTGGCAGGAGGAAGTGCTGAGCTGTGAAAGGAGAAGACTGTGCATTGCGTATGGAGAAGCAGAAAGTCTCTCCTCAAAGACACACGTTAAAACTCTTCTGGAAAAGTATTTTTCTTACATAAACCAGCCACACTTCTCCCTAATCATTCATTCCTTGTACAATTTTTACTGAAGTACCAATAAACTATTTTACACGTGGCTGCATGATTCAAAAGCTTTTATTTCTATTTACAAAAACGCAAGACATTCACACACATTAAGCAGCTCAAAAGTCTCAGCTGCGTAACAGAAAAGATGTCAAAATTTAAAAACCACTTTTAAGAAATCATGCGATTCAAACTTCAGCTACAACATTCAAATATTATCCAATAAGGAACTTTTGGAAGGCTACACACTCATCATTCGAGGGGCAATACTCATGGACATCAGTTCCTGGAAGAGGAGTTTGCAGGCGTAGGGCATTCTCACCAGAGAAATCTGAAAGGCAAAAGGCAGAGTTTGACAAATAACAGTATTACTCAAACACTCAGAGGTCCCAAATGATTATATTAAAATTCAATGTTAATTAATACTTTTATTAGTTCTGCTAGAATTTAGCACTGAGAATAAATAACAGGAAGGATGATCTGATTAACAGCTGGGGAAGGACCAAAATCAGCATCAGGTACGCTTCCCTGAGCCCACGCTAGGTCCCCCAAAATCCTATTTTCCCAATCACTGCCTGGATGCTTTAATCCTTAAAGGATTGTTGTTTACTGCATGTCCAAGCAACATCTTCATCATTAGATGCCTGATTCTGATAATTTCCAATTAGAGGTGTGCAAAATACTGTTTTGAATTACTTGGAAATGCTATAGAGGCCAGTGTTTAGGTGCAGTATCACACCATTTCTTGACCCTAGAACAGTGTTTTGCACACCCTATCTTCCTATACCAAACATGCAACATAATATAGGAATAGAAAATAGAAGCTACCACAGCTAGGGAGATTATTCTCTACGTAGGAAAAGTTATACCTGGATTTCCAAGCTGATTTAAAGAAGAGTTGAAGAATTGGCTTTTCTACCCTGCTTTTCTCACCTATTTTAAGGGGACTCAAAGTGGCTGACAAAGCTTTTCTGTTCTTCTCCCCACAACAGAACACCCTGTGCGGTAGGTGGGGCTGAGAGCTCAGAAAAGAGCTGTGACTAGCCCAAGGTAACCCAGCTGGCTTCATGGGGGAGGGTAGAATTGAACCCGGTATTCCCAGATAAGAGTCCGGCTCCCTAACCACTAGACCAAACTGGCTCACAAAGAAGAATTCAACACTATTCATCTCCTTTATAAAACCTTTTGTTTCACCTAAATCAGCCATCCTACTACCCCTGGTAGAGAACATACGGCTATGGCTATAACATCAGTCTTGCATACTGGCCATACTGGGTAAACCTGATATAATGAAGAGCAGATTCTCCTCTTCTGCAATAAGCATTCTCAACTGAACATGACCTAACATTTTAGCTCCTTATGCAAGCCTTAAAATGTTTGCAAGAAGTGTTCTGCTTGTATTACTGAAAGTTCAAGGCCAGGGATGGTCATCTGGTAACTTGTCCAAGGCTAGTACAGCATTCGTAGTAGAGGTTCAAATGAACACCATGCAGTTACCAAATACACAGGAAACACTTTCAAGGACCCTGAAAGATTATCTTTACAGAAAAGCTTAAACCCAGTAAGAGCAGAAAGCCCAGAATGAGGTTTTGGAAGAACACTATAGCAAAAGACCTAAAGGGGAGACTGAAATGAAACCCAAAGAGATGAGATGGGGTTTTCTTGTATAACATATAACCTACAATAAAATTAGGCCATGTACAACACATACCTGTGTCTTATTACGGCAACCTCGGCACTCATATGTATGTGTCCTGGTGTTTGCTATTGCCATCAAGCCACATAAGTTACAAACATGAACCTGATATGGGTCCGAAGCTTCAAACAGCCTCTCTCTCAAGAACTGTGCTGCTCCGTGAGCTATCTGACAATCTCGTTCCATTTCTCCAAAACGAAGGCCACCATCGCTAGGTGAAACACAAGAACACAAACTAGTCAACAAACCTGATTTTTCTGGTTAGATGCCTGCCATCTATGTTGCCCCTCGGAACAAAATAACTATAAACTACTGAAGCGGATACCATTTGCTTGGGGAAATGTTATCTACTAGGGGTGTGCACAAATGCAATTTTGGGGATTCGATTCTTTCAAATTTGAATTTCCACACATTTGATTCGAACTAAGCAAATTTGAATCTATTTGCCCAATTTTTTAATTCGAATTTGCACTTACGAATCGTTACACATCCATACACATCCCGCATTTATCCCGCATGCATTCCATTTCTGTCCAGTACGGATCCGTACAAATGCATACGGATGCAGGAAAGATGCATATGGGCAAGTACACATCGAGTACATGCCCATAGAAATACAGATCTCCGAATAATTAAAAGTTTCAAAAATTCAAAACTCATTTGAACGTTTAAATCCGAATTTATAGACATTTAATTCAAATGTCCAAATTCAAACAAATTTGATTGAATTTCGAATGTTTCAAATATTTGCGCACACCCCCATGATCTATAGCTTCTGCTCAAAGTAACTAATCCATCACATAACATATGATGCTTTTCAAGGAGTCTTGTTAACTGTTCTGCAAGTAAATATTAACAGAAGATACATTATGGGTATTAAAATCAGAAGGAAGATTCCTGCAATGTAAATTACGCATTAAAGACTATTTCATGCCTAGAAAAAAATACAGCAAAGGTGTCCTAACCATCCTTTTTTGCTCTAAAATAGATGTTCTAGTAAGGAGGATAAACACTGCCTAGCCTCCTAAGCAATTGCATCCAAAGACTCGGGTACTTTCAGGTGAGCAGAAGGGCAGCAAACCAGTCAGAAGGACAAGGGTTCAAAACACTACTTAGATTGTTGTTCCACACAGTTTTGCACATCTAGTCTCTAGGGAAAGCAAAGCTTAGGGAAAATCTCAGAAAAGAGCCATCACCAAGTTAAAAAAAAATCAGGTTTACTGCTTTCAACTAGTAGAAAAATCAACTGCATCAAGCCGTCTAAACTACAAAATTAAATTTTAATTAAATTAAAAGCTATGCAAATATGCTAACTTTTAAGGATTGTAGCATTTAGTGATTCATGGTAGTGTTCACATTATTTTGGTAAAGATGAACTTTGGGCAAACTGCAAGTCAAAGGCTGACTTGCATGCAAATTACAAAAGGAATCAATAATTACTCAGTAAAGCCAGACTTCATTTTCATAGCCTGGAGAATCAATTCTCAAAAGAAGCTGACAGACCTTCCAGCATTTATTGGCCTAATACAGTGATGGTGAACCTTTTGAGCTCGGTGTGTCAAACTTCGCAAGAAAACCTAGCTTAACTCAGGCGCTGTGTCACATCTAGAAATATCTATAATTTTGTGATATTTGTAGCTCTAGTAAAAAAAGTTATATTTTGATATATGTATTTTATTAAAAGCAAAAACAATTCTTTACATTGGTGACTTTTGCTGCTGAATTTTGTTTGCTAAATCTTCAATTGAAAGTTGGTATTTCGTACACTTCAAGAACAAGCAAGCGATACATGCCCAGGTGCCAGGGTGACCAGGTGTGTCACCCAAAAGGGCTTGGTGTGTCACCTGTGACACGCGTGTCATAGGTTGGCCATCACTGGCCTAATAACTGGGAGATTTTTGTAAACAACTTCTGAGATTTTTATGGGAAGCAGCATAGGAATGTTTTGAATAAACAAAACATCTTGAGGCTCTGAAATAATCAGACCACTTCTTTACTGAAGACAGCTCTGTGACTAACCACTTTCAAGTGATTTTTGTTGCACAAGTAGTTTTTACGAGTCTGTTATTTCATTTAAAACATCCATTTCATTTCCCTGCTTCCTGATCTCAATTCTACTGAGTAGGTAAACACTTTGCTTTAAAGGAGAGAACCCCTATATAGAAATAATTCTTCAGAAAGACAACTGCACAGATGGGCATCTTCTTACCGAGATCGACCTTCCATAGGTTGTCTGTTAAGAATCTGAATTGGTCCTCTTGCACGGGAATGAATTTTATCATCTACCATGTGTTTTAACCGTTGGTAATACGTAGGACCAATAAAGATCTGTGACGTGATCTTGCGACCAGTGAAGCCATTGTACAAAACCTGGAAAAAATAACAAATTCAGCGGACACCAATTCAGCGCTGTGTCTACACAAGAAACAGCTATTCCCCAACTATCACTTCCATTTAAGTGCAGCATAGCATACCTCGTTTCCTCTCAGATGATACCCATAGTCAGACAGCAAATTAGAAATCTTCTGCACATTGACTGCATCATTAAAGGGTGTGGCGTCACCTATCTCACCTTTATTGGCAGATACCTGGGGAGGGGATAGAAAAGTGGTTTTACTCAGCATAAGTATCTATGATACAAGGCAGAATAATTCTGTTACCTTGCTAACATGATTCTAAAACCACTGGGGAGTCATCTGAGAACTGGTAGGACAGGACCAGTCAGATCTTCTACACAATATATTTGCATCTAGATTACCTATCTGTTCTAACATTCATCATTTATTGTTCTGAAATTTAGTTTGCTTGTTGATGTCTAACCATAATGGCTAAATCTTGCAAAAACAAGTAAATTAAACCTCAGCATAAAAACAGCATGTTATGAATATGGGCCCAAATCCACGCAGACTTGGCAACCTATCTCCAACAATGGCTTACCAGATATCCCTAGAAGTTCACAAGATCAGCAAGATAATGGAATAACAGACTTAATGTATTATTGCTGCTTACCTTCCCTTGCAGGCATTCAATCAAGTGACCAATGGTCATCCGAGAAGGGATGGCATGGGGATTGATGATAATATCAGGAGTTATACCTTCACAGGTGAAAGGCATATCCTAAACAAGGAAGAAAGATACAGGTGACTGTGTTATCTAAAAACAATACATGGATAAACTCTACATGGATCCATTCCTAAATGTGTTTTGGAACGTTTCAATGAACACAATGTTCGATAAGAAACTGGTTGTAGGAAACCTATTAATTTCCTTCTTCAAGGTCATTCGGATAAAAACAGATTATGTCCAAAACCTAAGCCTAATATCCCTGTAGGAATGTCTGATACTGTAGGTTGTGTTCTTAGCTTAACATTCAAGTCAGACCTTCTCAACAGTTCCAGAGTTACAATGCACCCTCCTCAAAAAGGTTCAGAAGCCCACTTTTATCTGCTCTGTTTTAGTCTGCTATTGAAATAGCAGTCAACTGAAACAGAAACTATTGCAGGATGTTCTTTAGATCCTGCAATTGTCTCTTGCCACAGCTGTCAGATGGCAGGAGGCAATCTCAGGCTCTTACTTTCATCTGCCTGTTCCTTCTGTTACTGTTCCAAATTCCTAAATGCTAGCCAGGTACCCACCAACTTCACTTTGTTTTTTCCCTTATTCCAGGTATTTGGAATATGAACAATAGTGTAAGGAACCGGCAGAGAGAGGTAAGCAATTGCTACTACAGGAAGGCCAGCAATGTTGCTGGATTTCCCATAATACCAGTGTTTTGGAATATGACCTCAATATCCTGAGACCACATTAGGAATGCAATGGATACGTGTGATATTCCCAATAAAGTCAGAGGAGAACTGTGGGTTTTAACCCATGTCTGGAGGCACCCTAGCACTGGAATGAAGTATACATTTTCCTGTTAAGAAAACCAATCAATACATTTCAGATAATATAAGGATCAATAACTTATTGAGAACATTAACTTAAGTAGAACATTCAGCGAACTGCAAAAACATAATTCCTCTTCATAATGATAAAAGGACTGAGAGACTTTACCTCTTGTCTGTACTGGATGCCACAGGTACCCTTCTGACCATGTCTACTAGCAAACTTGTCTCCAATTTGTGGAATTCTCACAGAGCGCACCTGAATACAAAGACAGTCAGGTTACTGAAGAATGCTATGTGTGCTTGAAGAGCAAATCATTCCGCTTCTCTACCCTTACCCTAATTTTACAAAACTTGTATCCTTCCTGATTTAAGGTAACCATCACTTGATCAACAATGCCTGTTTCACTTGTTCGCAAGAAGGTACTGCAGTCTCTCTTGGTGTAACGGCGGTTGGTGCTCTCCAGTTCATCTTCATTCTCAGGCAAAGTCACTGTCTTGCCTATGATAACGTCGTCCCCAGAGACACGCACACCTGGTGCAATCAACCCATCATCATCCAGTTTGTCATAGATGGCATGTCTCATTCCTAAGGAAAGAAGAAACCAGATCACACAGATTCGATTTACAATCAGCAAGAACCGTACAAGATAAATCAAGGGCCTCAAGGAGGAGGAGGAGGATTGGCTTTTCTGCCCCACTTTTCTCACCCATTAAGGGGACTCCAAGCGGCTGACAAAGCTTCTATTCTTCTCCCCACAACAGAACACCCTGTGCAGTAGGTGGGGCTGTGAGAGCTCAGAAGAGAGCTGTGACTAGCCCAAGGTCACCCAGGAATCAAACCCAGTATTCCCTTATAAGAGTCCAGCTCCATAACCACTAGACCAACAAAAAAGTCCACTTTTCCACATTTTTTAAAAGTATATCCTACCATTACCAGAAGGTCCCATGGTAGGTCGCAACAATAAAAACAGACTATTCCTAAAACATATTTAAAATATAACCCACCCTCTTCCCCTGAAAGGACACCAAAAACCATATAATACAGACGCCTAGCAAATCTCCAGTGAGAGGCCGTTCAACAGTCTGGGGGCTACCACAGAAAAGACCCTCCTACATGTCCCTGCCCCTTGATCCTCTAAGAAAGAAGAAACTACAAGACGGCCCTCTCCAAAGGTTTCTAAAGGTTTCTGTAATTCCAACCATGTAAGGCTACAATACAAGGTTGGTGAGCCATACCTTGCATAGCACAATGCTGATAATGGCCCTCCACTCTCCAAATAAACTAACAAAGTGGCTCTTAATGGAACTGAGTCCATTGCGTAGAAGTGAAAAAAGTAAAGCAAAATTCACACGTGTGAAAAACAAATCGCACAAACCCTGATAACAACTAGGGGGTTGTATGTTCCTCTAAAGCCACTTGGGTTGCTGAATATATATGGTTAACTATTTATTTGGAATTCAGAAAATGAATTTGGTTAATACAGAGTTAAAATCTCAATGAACCTTTCTCCAGGCAATACTAGATTAAGTATATAATGCTTCCACAAATCTGGCATGCAAAATATTTGCATGGCCCATTTCATAGAGAGTGGCTGTAATGATGCTTTATTTATTTATTTATTTATTTATTTATTTGTTCAATTTTATTTTTAATTCAATTTTTAACTTGTTTGTTTGCCACCTAGAGATTATTTAAAATGAAGGTCAGTGTAAAAACAGAATAAATGAATCCAAATTAATTACATCCAGTGTCACCAGAAACTAGCTTTTTCTAGCCTGCCAGACCATGTTAAAAAGAGCAGAAGGGAATATAATCTGCTTCTTTTCAACTGATGAAAGCACCGAGCTAGCAAAACTTAACATACTTGACATCAAATACTCACCTATAAGATGCATTGCTAGGCAACGTCTTTCCAATACTCACCTTGACATGTTTCACGGGTAGGTTTCTCAAACACTTCTTCCTGGTCAAATCCTTTTTTGGACTCTTGTTCTTTATAAGAACGATAGAATACTGATCTGATGGTGAAAATGTGACAGTCATAAGCTCCAAGCGTAACAGTAATCTTCTGATTCAGATACAAGGTGCTGTAGAAAAGCTGACGAGTAACTTAATCCTTTAATCCTACCCAAATATGCATGTATCTGTATGGCAATGGAGCTACTTTCTAGCTACAAGTTTATAAAGGGATGCTACACAGGAATAAAATCAAATTTGGCAATTTTACTCAGTATTTCTATTTGGTTATGAAATAGATGCAAAAAGCTGAAAAATATTACCTCACGAGGACATCATTTTCCTTTTCAACTAGATGCTAAAGAGGCCGAAAAGATGGAAAGTGCCATCTTGGTGAATGTCTGTTTTCTAGTTCATTGAGGCACTCATCCAAGTGTTTATCAAACTAATTAGAAGAGAAGAGAAGGCTTTTCTACCCTGCTTTTGTCACCCATTTAAGGGAACTCAAAGCTGCTGGCAAAACTTTCTGTTCTTCTCCCCACAACAGACACCCTCTGATGTAGGTAACACTGTGAGAGCTCGGAATAGAGTTGTGACTAGCCCAAGGTCACCCAACAGGCTTCATGGAGCAGTGTGGAATCAAACCCGGAATTCCCATATAAGAGTCTGGCTCCTTAACCACTAGACCAAACTAGAACCCCATTTGCACTTCCTCGGAAATATATTAGTTAGTAGTAGCTGATAAGCTTTACATAGCCTACTTTTACTTTTTTCTTTTGCACCGTCATTTTTTAAAAAACTCATTTTCATTATATTTCAGGACAGTACATGTACAGATCTGTAAAACTGTTACATTTGTTGATTATACCTTGGCCATTAATGATGACTCTGGTTTCCCTTTCAGATCATATAAGTCTTCACCCTTTTACACAGATAGCCCTTACTAATGTTCCACCTGTTGCCAGAAGTGGACAAATTTCTGGTGGGCAACAGAAAACTACAGCTTATATTGAATGAAATTGCCTCCAATGTATTCTAGATCAAATGAAAAATGCTGTGGGGAGAAGTCTGTCCTAATAAGATGAATATAAAAAAGGCTCCTCGGGAATCACAGGATTACTGCAATACAGTTCCCAACATCTGGGATTCTGTGTGCCATTTTAAAAAAAAAAAGCTATTGCTAGAACTACACAGAGAAGATCAAAAGTTCAGTCAACTAGACCTGAAAAATCCTCTGTCAACAGCAGAACGGTTCATGATGACAGAATCTTCTTGATTATATCCAGTATATGAAGCAATGGCCACAATAGAGTTGATTCCTGTTAAGATTCAACAAACCATAACAAACGCTTTATAAACAAGAGCACAAATATTTAATACTAAGTAACTAATACCTGCCAGTTCACACACTGAAGCAGTTCTGCAAGAACTCCTGTGTGCGGAAAGCTGCGTGTCAACACAGAATACAAGTCAGAAACCAGACACATCTTTTCACGTCATTTGCTTAGTCTTATTACTGACACCTTGTGGTAGTTTCAGGCACTGATGGTGTAGAGCATACAGGACTACCAAAATGCCAGAAACTTGAAGGAGCTGGGTCCCACTGACCTCATCAATCCCCACTTAACCTCCAAAACAGAATGGGTTGGAGGAAACTACACCTGTGCTAAAAGGCCTGTTAACAGAAAACCTCAGAACATGGTAGCTGTTAAATATTACTGAAATGTATTTCACTTTTCCTTAAAAACTCAAAGCAATTTAGAAGAAGAGTTGGCTTTTCTACCCCGCTTTTCTCACCCATTTAAGGGGACTCAAAGCTGCTGACAAAGCTTTCTGTTCTTCTCCCCACAACAGAACATGCTGTGAGGTGGGTAAGGCTGTGAGAGGTCAAGAGAGCTGTGACTAGCCCAAGGGCACCCAGCTGGCTTCATGAAACCATGCAGAATCAAACCAGGGATTCCCAGATAAAAGTCCAGCTCCCTAAATACTAGACCAAACTGGCTCACTGCATGAACTACCGATTTACACAAACTTCAAGGGCCATGACAAGCAATTTGTCAACTCACCTGCTGGCAACTCTCTGAATCTCAAGTATTCCATAGAGCGGGTTGTTACAAGAGGTTTCTGGGGATAATAAAGCACGTGGGCAAGTGTATCCATTCGGACATGAAAATTGGTGATGTAAACTCCCATAGCCTGTTTGCCCATAGCAGACTGGTAGGTATTCCTAGGAGACTAAAAGAGTAGAAGAGGAAAAACTTTGTAAAAACAAGGAACAAAATAGTGCCCACATTATGAGAAGAAGAGTTTGCTTTTATATCCTTCTCTTCTCACCCTTTTTAAGGGGGCTCAAAGCAGCTGACAAACCTTCTGTTCTTCTCCCCACAAGAGACACCCTATGAGGTAGGTGGGCTGTGAGAGCTCAGCAAGAGACCTATGTCTAGACCATGGGCACCCAGATGACTTTGTGTGGGAGGGAGGGATCAAACTGGGAACCTACCAAGTAAGACTCTGACACACGAGCCACAAGACCAAACTGACTCGCTGGCTGTGGGTACAATTATAAAATACAGCATACAAACCTGGTTATGATCAGGAAATGGGATAATCGATGCACACACTCCTAGGATCATAGAAGGGTGAATCTCACAGTGGGTGTACGTTGAACAATATGCAACGCCTTTCTCCTGCAAGTCATCTGGAGTCATGGCCAGCATGACAGTTTCTTCTTCCAAGGTGTCAATATATTCTACCACACCACTGGCCACCAAGTCCTGCCAACTGCACACAACGCCTTGATTATTTTAGGCCCAAAGCCTGGTATCGACAAACCTGCTAAAAGTTGTTGCTTTGGTTATACTGCTCTCCTTTTAAGCCCTTTGACCATTTACAAGCTGGATCTAATCTGCAATCATTTCACCAGTGTAGTTAATTCTACCGGTCGACACCTCTTTCACAATGAACACCTCATTCTCACAAACAACTGGGAAAGGCACATATGTAGTGCATTAATACCTGTAGTTGTTGTATTCGCGTTCTTTCAGCTGGTCAATATGCCTCTTCTTCAGAAGCAGCTTTTGTTTTTCCACAATCAAAAGTGGGCGGCAAATCCTGCCAGCATCAGTATAAATACGGATTTCTCGTTCCCTGATGTCTCTGATCATGGACACCTGCATGAGCAACACCATACTCTCAGAAGCAATAAAAATAATAATAAGAGGCACACTATGCTATTTCCCAATGGCATACCATTTAAATTGTGCAAGCTGAAGAAATTATCCATATTTTCCAGCGTAGAAGACAACCCCCAACTTTCAAGTTAAAATATAGAGTTTGGGATATACTCGCCGTATAAGAAGATGAAACCCAGCGTATAAGACGACCCCCCGACTTTTGAGAAGATTTTCCTGGGTTAAAAAGTAGTCTTATATGCCAGAAAATACAGTACTTACAGAAATGTAGGCAATTAAAATGCAGTCCTTTTGCACAGAGTTCATGAAAGAGTATACCAATGGCTACTATAGTTCGTGCCTAGGTACCACTTCCAGGTTGGCACTTGCTATGCTAGATGGAGGCCATATGCTGACCCAACTGAGGTGGCTGATATGTACATGGAAGGCAGGAGATGAAGCCATAATCCTGAGACTTCAAAACCATCAAAGACTAGAATCTACTAGTTTGAGTAATGAGAGGTTAAGTTTGGATGGTCTGAGGGGTAAATAAACATCTCTGAAACTAGAGAAACACAAGTAAGGATCTGGGAGCTGAATGTTACTTAAGCAATCAGTCTTGTGAGAGACTTCAAACAGGAAGCCAAAGATCCCTATTATTAAAAATATACCCTAATGAGAAAGAAGACACCTCCATTCCATCTTGCCTGCTGAAGTTCATTCCTACCCATCTCCATAAATCAACTTATCATTCAAGCCACAAAACCACTTCTTGATTTTGGCTAAATCAATTAAGACTTTCCACCAATTATAGATATGGGCTTTGCTGGGAAGAGTCCTTATTTTTCACTTGTTCATACCACTCTATACTTCCTGAAGAATAAGATGCTCTGCACTATCTTCTATTTGAAGCCAACCTTCAGTTAACTTATTTAAAATGGTTTCGTGGAAGACTCTGGCTTTAAGTCACTTTGGCTACATCAGAGGAAGGGTGTCTTGGTGTGGAGCTCTCATGCCTGGAATAAATGGATTAGGGGTGTATTCCTCAGTAAAATGCACAGAATTATCCAAAGGTGACAGAACAGATCTCTCTTCTCAGTTCTAACTGAATGATACAGTGATTACATAAGGGAACAAAACAGACTCCTGTACTTATCTAGCAAGGTTCTGAACTGTTCAAACATCACTTAATAAACAAACATTCAGTTTAATAGGCACTTCTTATCAGCATGAAAGGAAAAATACTGTGTAAAGGCATTTAGGAGGTCTACCCTACTGGTTCCCAACAAAAGTTGCACTATAAATAATTCAAAAAAAGAATCTCAAGGGGCAAAACCAATACTATCAAAAACGCACAAAGACACAACATTAAATTTACTGCAGTTCATATTGCAGAACTAGATTTACCATCCAATAGTTACCTCTGAGACAATGATGTCCATCTGACGCCTCAGCTTCCTCAATGTGTTCATAAGCTGTTCTGGATCTTTGTGTATTCCAACCCAGCAACCATTCACAAAGATCTTTGTGGCACTTCAGAAAAGAAACAGCTTGTGAGACTGTCATTCTTAGATCAACACAAAGAAGTTATTAAGCCCCAGTATTCTTCTCGTACTTACTCTGCAATGGCCGCTGGAGAAATTTCTTCCAGGTTTTCCATACTCCATTCTTCCAAAAATTCCAGAATTGGGGATGGCTGAGATCCCACAGAGATATATGCCATTAGTGCTAAGTTCTTCACAAGTCCTACAGCATGACCCTAAGAATCAATTGAATCAACATGAAACAATTGTTGTAGCAGTATCTCTGAACAACCCCCATGAGATCCATTTAGTATAAAGATTCTAACCATTATCCAACAAAAACTTTCAGACTCCTTTTTATGGGTACAAGTCCATGTTTACCTTTTCACTAGGAAACTTGTTTATTCTGCCAGACACATTCAATTAATATGTAATACTATCTATTTGTACTGTATTACATATCACTATTACACAGTATAAACTGGAAACATTTATTTATTTATAGCCCAATAGGCCTATCAGATACCGATGTACATATAAAAGAAAACTGAACATAAAATGTTGCCTTATTCCAAGTTAAAACACTATTCCATCTAGACAAATGAGCAAACAGCACACCTATTCTAATATCCACTGATGACCAATGAAGTGATATGACATAACTAGACTGCTTTCATATCCATCTTATTTTCCAACAGGGATCTTTATGATTCTACATGGTGATGGTGCAGACTGAACCAGAAAGTGTTCACTTATTAAGCACATGGCCTTATCGCCAAAATATTGAGCCTGATTGCTAATGATGGAAAGATCACTTTCAGACAAGCATTTCTACTAATTTTGTTACTGAAGAACACACAGCAATCCAGAAATTCACCAAAGCACATTTCCCTAAGACAGGGATTTTCCAAATGTCATTACAAAAACCAAAAGTGAGACTATGTTTGCATGATGTTTCTGCAGCTGATGTTATGGGAAGCCCCAGAAGCATTCAGAACCCATATGCTTAGGGGCTTCCAGCTATGTCCACAAGTACTGACTGGTCATGGTGCATATGCACACACAGAATGTAGACCCGCTCACATACAATTTATTTCCCAAGTTACCTCTGGAGTTTCAGCAGGACAGACCATCCCCCACAACGTGTTGTGCAGTTGCCTAGGCTTTGCTAGTTTGCCATCCCTACCAATTGGGGAATTTAAGCGGCGTAAGTGGGAAAGTGTAGATGCAAAAGTGAGACGATTCAACACCTTGAAAAGATACAACAAAATAAATCTTCAGACTCGGCATGTGAAACATAAATATCTAAAGCTTGTCAATATTGTCAACCAAACTAATAGGTTTCTTAGACCAAGAGTTAAAACCTACAGTAGCTTCATTTGCAGTTACTATACATAAATTGTGAGACTTAGAGGTGTAGACCTGATCCACCTGTTGCATGGGATATATCTGGGAGCTCCATGCCAGAAATTAAAGCGCTTTACTTTTAAAAGGTTTTGCTTCCCCATGTAAAGTTCAATTCTTAATTCAGACTCTTGTTTTTAAATACAAGTTATTCAACATTTCCATTATAATGCAAGATGTCAGAAACAAATTTGACAAAGTTCTTGAACATATTTAATACAATCAAAACAAACTGATCACAGTAGACTCAACTGTAGACTCAACTGAGTACACGAACAGCGCTTTATAAATAAACTATAATAATAATAACTGAGCTATTTATTTTTCAAATTGTATCTAATGGCACTCAGGGCAGTTTACAGATAACAAAACTAAAATTATAATTAATATATATTAGTTGAAAATTGAATACACTACTAAAATAATTAAGCCCATATTCAATGGAATCCCCCATAATTCCAACACCACCAGCTACTATGAAGAGGCCAAACTAAGCCTCTCAACACAGTACATGGTGGTGGTGGTGGTGAACTACAGTACACGGAGGAGAAAAAAGCCATCTCCCCCAAAAAACTCAGAACAGAAGAAATAATAAAACCTACCATCTAAGAGATCTTGGGAATGCTGAGAAATTGCAGATAAGAAAGGCAAAATAATTTCACAAGTTGACTTTTTAACAGGATGCCAACGAGAACAGAATGAAATTAACAAGTTGGAGAGTTTAAATATAAATGTCATGTTTACCTGACAAAACATTCAACTTCCTGAGACCATATACCTACCTGAGATACTCCAGCTCTGGCTTGGTGGGCTTTTTTCTGATCTCCCCAATTCCCTGTAGCTAATGAGTACTTCAAGCCATCTGATATAATTCTGGTTCTAATGGCCAGCTCCAAGTTAAAATCTTTCCCTCTGTCAATAAACTTCTGTGCATATATTCTAACTTCTTTCAGCAAATTCTTGAACATTCTGTCAAATTAGAAATCACACAAAAAAAGTACTTAAACAAGAGCAGATGCTGTGTCTTTTAAACTATCAAACTTATTTCACCCTGAAAACATTAATTAGGGCAGTTGCCACTTATGTGATGGAGCTCTGAGAAACAGCGCAGAGAAGGCCATCATCGTAATCAGGTATGTTATAAAATACTAGGGGGGAAATATGACCACACGCAAGGTAGTTCATTTTGCATAATCCAAACAAGGCTGTGAAATCAACACAGAGTTCTTCCATGTCCCTCTCAGACACAGAGAGAAAGCAACAAACATACTAATTATTCCAAAGTGACACTATGTTCAAACAAACATAGGATGATTCATTCCGTCTGGTAGTTTCATCTGCAGAAAGGGGAACACGTATAGGAATTTTCAGCATGAGTTCCCTGGTCACAAAAATAACAAGGCTTTCAACCTCTCTGCAATTATCTCATTAGGTTTTAGACACGGTCCAATGTTTAATATAATTAGTGACATAAGCCATGCTCTAATATAGTTTTTTTGCATATTGCCATGTTGCCTGTTTTTAGCAGTTGATCATTCCTCAATATACACCATTCAATGCATACCCCTCCGGGTATCCCACAGTTTTCTCAGGGACTGTGTCAGCATTGGCAGTAGCCACAGGCATAAGTCTCACTCACCCTCTGAACAGGAAAGCAAGCAATGGCCCCGCAAGGTCCAGTCGTTTGTTACCGTAGTGATCTCTGTCATCAAGTTCTCTTCTTCCTAACGCTGCTAGTAACAACCTGTGGACCATGTACCTAAAAACAAAAACACCATTTATGATATTTTGTAGTTTTGAAATATTTTAACAAAAGCTGTTGAAATGAGCATCATTCCAATCAGACATTTCATCTCTGGAAGGTCACAGTAGCATCTGCCCTTAATGTAATGCACTCTACATGAGGCTACCCTTGAAAATGGTCTGGAAGCTAGAATTAATGCAGAATGAAACAGCTTGACTGCTGATGGAAATTTTTGGCTGGATGCACATCACACCAGTCCGGAAAGACCTGCACTGGTTGCTTATTCACTACTGAGCTCAATTCAAGGTATACAAAGCCCTAAATGGCTTGGGCCCCTGTAATCTGAAGGAGCACTTTCTCTCATACAGACATACCCAACTATGATATCAAGGAGAGGTCCTTCTTGCAGTTCCTCCTCTCTCAGAGGTGCAAAGAACAGGGACATGAAAAAAGGCCTTTCCTGTGGTGGCCCTCAGACTCTGAAGCAACCTTCCTCTGGAGGTTCGTCAGCCACCTAGATTATATGGTTTTCAGCACCTGTTAACCTACCTCTTCACCTAGGACTTTCAGCATCTGATAACTTACCTCTTCACCTAGGACACTGATCCTTAGATTCCTCTGAGTATTATCCAGCCAGGGAGGGAGCTTTACAATTTAAATATGATTTAGGTATATACGATTATTGCATCCTTTTATTGTTGTGACCTGCACTGAGACTTTCAGGTGAAGTGTGATATTTAATTCTTAAATATAACAAGCCACTTAAATATTTACATTTCAACTCTTATATTGCTCCTGCTTCCAGGCGACATAGATCAACCTTTCAACTTTATTCAATGTACCTTTATAAGATACAGAAAATCTCCCCTTTGCCATTCAGCTACAATAAGTCACTTTTTCATACCTATATAAATCCTTTCTAAACTGAAATGCATGGGTAGGATGGCAGTATAAAAGGCTGCTTTTGTTTGCAGATAGGCAAGACTCCTATGACACAATATATAAATCAATTAAACTGAGGTGGGATTCTGAAACCATGTCACTGAAGAATAATCCGTCTGCACAAAAGAAGGGAAGGAATCTATACATGTAACACAAAACAAAGGTATCTTGCTTGTCCAGAAATGGTGTTCAGTCATCCTGGCTTCAGTATGTTCACCATGGGCCCTCTGTTTCCATGCTCTGAAATAACTCAGGAATGCTACCCGTCACTTCCATGATGGGCAGATGGCTTCAAAGGACGTGTGAGGCAAGGGGATAAGCTACACTCTAGGAAATCAAAGGGGAAAATTTACAGAAGTGGAAGCAGAGGCATCAAGTTGGGAGGTGTGCCATACCTGCATATAAAGTAGTGTGATTTCTATATATTGTATAGTATTATTCTTCAACTGTGTACAACAATAAAGGCGATCTTATTTATTAAACTGTTAAGCTTTGGATGTCAGGCTGCTGCTAACAGTCACCTGGATTGGTAGATTAACACTACAGGGGAGAAGATTTACTTTGCCTTATCTCAAAAACAGTGCAACATAACCTCCTGGGCCTGCTACCAGCCGCTTACTTAAGAAGACCTGGTTCAGACCATGGAAAGGGGTGGCCTGGAATAGCTCCACCTACATAATAGCACTGGTCCAGACTGTCCCCATCCCAGCCTCAAAGCATGCACAGGATTCAAGGCTGGGCTCCAAACACTCTGAGGACAAACATTCCTGACCTCAGAGTCTCTGGGGAACATATCTCAATGGTGTGCTTTAGTATTCAATTAAAATGCATTTCCCAGTAGCCTGAACATGGGAAATATGCTTTATGCATGCCTCCATGTTCTGGGTAAGGGACCGTTCTGGTCTAGCAGTAAATCTAACAGTGTTCTCAATTAGGGCTTCCCCAAGGCTCACTATGTGGGGATCCTTAGGATAAATGCAGAAATTCCAGGCTTAGGATAAATGCAGGCTAAGATAGGGAGGGTATGTGGCAGGATCTGAGACAGGAAAAAGCTGCCTAATTTTCACCATAAAATATGGATTCTTGACTGATAGAGAAGAGCTGCAGTTAGGACCTAGGGCAGTTGCTTCACTATTTTCCCTTTCAGTTCCTACAATTATCAAATATTTCATCTGCAGGATTCCCAAAACAGTCAACATTTGCCAACGTGCGTCATACACTGACCCACCTCTTCCCTGTCCTTGCAGCGTTAATCATGAACAAGGTATATCTCCATATACACAGTGTCTTTACGTACCCAAGAAAGTAGGCCTTTTTCGTTTCACAGAAATCACTCACACCAACATGTGGGAGCATCTCTTTCTGCAGAACTTCTTTGGCATACTTGATTCTCTTCTCTTTAGTGACACCTGGTTTTGCACCTCTTGAGCCAATGAAGTTTAGTGCAACATTTTGTTCCTGGATTACAAATGCTTCATCCAAAGAAGGTTTAACCTATCAGATGTGAAAAACACAGAAGCAGTTAAAAAACGAAGACTTCTGAAGGTTTTAGATGCTGGTAAAGAAATGAGCCTAAAATGGAACCTAGTCTGTAAATTTGAAATTGTCAACAGTTTCCCAAATACACATCTGTGCACAAAATCAAAATACATTACCATTTCCATCATCTCGGGATCTTCAAAGTCATAGATTATATGCTCCAGAATGTCTCTGTCAGACACAAAGCCTAGAGCACGGAAGACAATAATGATGGGTACTTCTTGCTTGATATATGGCAACGTTGCCACAATACGCTGACCTATGGCACTCTTCTTTGCACCCTGAAAATTTTAAAAGAACAGTTTTTCACCTCATTTGATCTAAAATAGAACCTACTGGTTTGTGAATTTTAAGTACATTGCTAATCTTAAACCAAAGTTATACAGTCTAGAGAAGACCTGCGCTCCAAAAACAGTAGTACAAACCACTGCTACAATATGACACATTGACATAATCCTTTGGAACCAAGATTTTTCTGAATCAAGATTCAAAATGCTTTGGAAAAACATTCTGACATAAGGCAAGAAAAAAATTAAATGGAATTAAATCAAGGCAATTTAGAATATTAAATGGTACAAGGCAGGGCTGTCCACTTTCACCATCATCATTTGCTTTGTTCCATGAGATTATACAAGATAATAGATGGCAAGGCTATAAAATTAAAGGAGAAGGGGTTAAAGAAAACCTCTTTGCTGATCATTTACTCAGACATCTAAAGAAATGATAATAGCAATTTAAAGTATCCTAGATATATTCAATCCTGACATTTGGGTAAATGTAAGTAAATTAGAAATGTTTATTAATACTCCCCCACAGGAGCAGAATGAAATAAGGTTAACTGGGTTAAAACTGAGAGTTAAAAAGATGAAGTATTTGGGAATATTTCTAACAACAAATGCCAGTAGATTATTATATGAAAAATTATAGGCAGGTATGGAAGAAAATAAATGTACAATTAAAAAAAGGCTAAAGTAATGTCCATATTAAAGAATTATAGTAGTAAAAATGTTTATTATTTATTTTGTATATTATTTGTTATTTTGTATTTATTTCAAACTGTACCTGAAAAAGTAAGTATCTGGATATTTATTTGTTTGTTTATATTTACATTTATTTGCTGCCCCATACCCAAGGGTCTCTGGGCGGCTCACAACATTTAAAAACAGACATTTAAAGATTATATCAACCATAAAATCAGAAACAAGTTTAAAAATGCAACTTTAGAAAAATACAAAAATAGTTAAAAGCAACAGTGATTGAAAAAATGGGATAGTAAAATACGTTAATGGGCATTGAAATGACCAAGCCTAAGAAAAGTAATATTAAATATGTGAATTCAAGGAGGATGGTCAGTTCCATCATTGGAAAAATATTATGTGGCCTTTCAAATTTAAAAAATTATGGTATGGAAATAATAAATATACAGACTAACAAGCCTTTGACAGAGTTTGAAGAAATAATGGTAGGATTTTTGGAGAGGTCAAGAGGAGTAGGGAGTAAAATATTCAAACTATTAATAAATCAAAATAATGAAGTATTGAATAGTATGTTTCATATTTGGCAGATGTTAACATTACAAGAGATAATGTTGAGTAAAAGTTAGAGAAAATTTGCAAAATAAAAAATAGGGTACAGGAAATGTCATATGATTGCAGGGATGTCACCACAATGCTGGCATGGGGGTGGGCCTATAGAAGGACATATTTCCACCTTTGGTGGGAATGCGGTAGCATTAAAAAATTTGAGAATTATTCAGAATTATATTAATAATACTTTAAACATAAATGTGGAAGTAACACCTGAAATAGTTTTTTTCATGCAATAGGGAGAATAAGTGCAAAAAAAGGGATTTATTTGAATAAGTGATATATGCTACACAATCTACAATAGTATTAGGATGGGGAGAGTACTAAATGGACATTAGATAACTGGTACAAGTACCTAATGGAATAATATAGATTTGAAAAAATGCAGGAAATAAGACTTAAAAGCCAAGGATTGAAACTACGCTCCAAGACAGAGGATAGCTGGAAAGAATAATTGAACTATCTTGACGAGACCTCAAGCTCCAGAAATTGAGAGATGAAACATTAAGACTATTTCTTGGTCCAACTAAAAGTATATCAAGAGGTAAAGGAGAAAAACTAGGTGATGCTGTCAACTGAGTGCACAGAAGGTAGAGGGACATATGTGTATACCACTTTCACTGTATGTTGTCACAAAGTTATTTTTCTTTTTATGTTTATGCTGACATAATAAAAATTAAAAAAGTGGATGTTAAAGGATTATAAAATATCATCTTACACATCCAACTTTAAAAACACAATTTTTAAAATGGTTTATGCAAATCATAAATTAAGCCTGCATTAAGAGGAAGAGAAATAGCATAAGGCAAGACAACGTAGTATGGCACTTCAAAGACGTTCAGAAAATTAAGCTGACAGAAACAAAGCAACTCGGAGGGTCACTGACTACTAACATTATACCACTTTTGCTTATCAGGCAAGTACAGATTTAAGCTTTTTGTTGAAAATACTCACCTGCCCTCCTCTGGCTAACATGCTAACCCATATAGTACTTGTGGGCCGGGAAGAATTCTCCAGACAAGATCGGCACTCTCCTGTGTAGGCATATTTAGAATCCTTCTTTGCAAACACATAAACGGTATTTGTGGCCATCTTCTCCTGAGCAATCAGAACCTGTTTAGAATAAAACATCGTAAAGAAGTGTCTTGTTGCAAATTCCCCTGCACAACATATAATACCAACTTTTACATTTCAGGCATCCCTCACTATTTGCAGGGGTTTGGTTCAAGCAAGCTTATGTGGATATCAAACCTCACAGATAATGAGCAAGGACTGAAACCAGAATTTCCCCCTGCCATGGAAAAATCCCTAGGGAAGAGCCAGTTTCAAGTACAAAGTCACAAAAATAAGGGGTTTAACTGGGATGGGGGTGGGGAGGTTGCAAGCTATAAGGGAGTGTTGCAAATGCTTCTCATGTTTTTCAAAACCTTAAATAATGAGGGCCAAGTGTACCTCTGAAAAATGACAAGGAGGGAATGAGAAACCTGAGCCGTAAACTAGTGGAAGGAATAAAAGAGAGCAAGAGCAATCCAAAAAGAGGGCTTAGGTCATCTTCTTTGAGCAATGCAGCAGCCACTGTATGCCTTATACACACGCTGATCTGATCTAAGTTTCCTTCCAGATACAGTATATTAAAATTATAAAAAAGGTAAAACCATTCTCGCCTTCATGCAACCTTATCTTAAAGAAACAGTGTTCCGGACTGTGATGCCCCTAAAAGCCATTTGCAAGAAGTTGAAAGCAGCTGAAAGTTTTGCCTTTGTCTTCTGCTTGAAAATGGCCAGAAGCAAGTGGTGGGCCACTGTGTGAGACAGGATACTAGACCAGATGGGCTGTGGCCCAATCCAGCAGGGTTCCTCTTAA
This sequence comes from Aspidoscelis marmoratus, assembly GCA_014337955.1. Taxonomy (NCBI): domain Eukaryota; kingdom Metazoa; phylum Chordata; class Lepidosauria; order Squamata; family Teiidae; genus Aspidoscelis; species Aspidoscelis marmoratus. Next base: position 1,864,297 of record MTQE01000390.1, read on the forward strand.
GTTTTTAAAAAGATAGGCTCATTAAACAGACTGAGACCACTACACAGTAAACACACAGAATTGCCTGCACATAAATCTTCTTTGTATGACCTCCCAGTCATTACCTTCTCTGAGCCATTAATAATGAAATAACCACCAGGATCAAGGGGGCATTCATTCAGTTCACACAGATCACGATCTGTCAAGCCATTCAGGAGGCAGTATGTGGATCGCAGCATGATAGGAATTTTTCCTATGAATGTTTTTTGATGCTGTGTCTGCAACTGATCTTCTCCTTCCTTAATAACTGTCTTGGTTATATCCACATATAAAGGAGCAGAATACCTTTGCAAAAGAAATTAAAAGGAATTTCAAAACAACTACATTGTTAACATATTTCCCAATCAATTATGAAAAAACATTTCCACATACTATAGATTTTAGCATTACTGCCCAAACTTCTGACTCTGCACGATCATTGCTACAAGAAGCAGAAATTTCTTACGTGAGATTTCTAAGCCTGGCTTCATTGGGCATCATAGGTGAAGGGGCACCATCTCTTTCCCAGTGTGTAGGCTTGGAGAGGTAGATTTGTTCAAATTTCAAAAGATAACGTGGCTGAAAATAATTCAAATAGCTTCAGTTAGGGAGTAACAGCTTCACTGTACCTCTGTCCCATTTCTTAGTTTGTAGAAAGACCGCATACGCCAACACACAACAAGACAAAGAAGTGGAATGAAGATTCTGCTATGTCTCTGCATGTGGAACTTTATCTCCCAGGAAGCTCATCCTGCACTAAACCTAACTCCTTCCAGAAACTAAATGATTTCTCACTTTTTCCAGGCATAGAATGGTGTAGCTTGGACTGTCCTTCCTGAGTAATGTTGCACCCTAGGTTTTTAGGAGGTTTTGCCATACTTTCCTATATAAATTGTACCCATGACTTTCTAACAAGTTATTAAAAGAAAAATATTGCCACAAATGGTAATCAGAAAGGAAAAAAAATCTACTACGAGCAACATCAATAAATTCATGGCTCATACTGAATAACATTAAAAATAATTACATCTACTGAAATTAAAGACCAGAAGAAGTACTTGTGGTGGTACTCCTAGAAAACTGCATAGCAGCCATCAACACTCTCATACTCCTTCTCGAACCCTCCGTTCCAGTAGCCAAGGTCTTTTATCTCAGCCCCGGCTTAATACTGCTCCGTCTAGGATTCGTCCTTTTTCTTTTGCTTCCCCTTATTTTTGGAACCTATTGCCCCCCCCCCCCTTTGCGTGCCATCTCCTCTTTATCATCCTTTAAATCTGAATTGAAGACCACGCTCTTTAGGGAAGCACTTCCAGGCTCTCTGTAGATGATCTTTTAATGAGATACTGCCTATTGTTGTTTTATCCTTTTTGTATTTTTTACTTATTTGTTCTTCTTGTTAATTGCTATCTGCTACTATTGTTACTATTATTGTTTTTTAGATTGTACGCCCTCGGCAGGTTTTTATATTTTTATATAAATATATATATTTTGTTTCGCATCTGTAAAGCGCTGAGTACATGGACAGCGCTGTAGAAATAAACTAATAATAATAACAATAATAATAATTTATGTTTTCTAAGACACTGTCATGATTGGTCGAGTGTATATACATGGCTGTGACTTGCATCCAACACAATTTTCACCTTACTGTAAAGGCATAAACAATACAACTTAGTTTCTTACTGGTTCTTCCACTTCCCCTGTAGCATGCTGAGCTTCCGCTTGTAGGTCAATTGGTGGAGCATCTTCAACAATTCTTTGCACAGACATCTGAATAAACTCATCAAAAGAATCCAGCTGCTGTCGTACCAACCCCTTTTCATCAAAATAGGAACTTGCACAAAATAAATTTGAATAAAATTGATTACAAGGCTCAACTGATTACAAAGCTCAGAATGTTAATGCACTCAGAATACATTTATTCAAAAATCTGTCAGACCTCCAACTGAACTATATGAATTTTAGTTGTTTAGTCCAGAAATAAAAGGCTAGCTTCATTTTTAAACGTATGCATATAACACATTTGTATAATAAGATACTCCCTTCTGATCAGCTCTGAGAACTTCTAACCTTTATTTCTTCTAGTGCAACTCTCAAACATGCAGTTCCCACCTGGTCACATAATTAAAAAAACAGAAACTGGCTCACAAACTAACAGGGAAGAGTCTTTACAATAGAAGAATGCTGAGAAATTATATAACTCTGTCTTATACTGAATCAGCAGCCTACCAATGAGTACCTTTCATGGCCTGCAGCTTCCTAAGAACATGAGCATAAAAGTTTTTTGAAACATATTGCTTGTACTAGTTTGAAGTAAAATCCAGGACTGAACCTGGAGCTAAATCATTTACCCTAACCTCATTTACTAGGCAATAACAGTTTGCTGCTTTCCCTCAGCTGGTTCCACCTGACCAAAAGGAACAGGAGGAAACAGTAATCAGGGTGCATTGTATGTACAGCTATAACTCTATGTAAGTACCCTTGTGTGTTCTACAAATACCTTTGCTCAGCCATATTATTAATAGCAATTAATGATGCCTCAACAGCATGCATGGATTGAAAGAAAATAGCCATAACACTTAATTAAATGGATGCAAAGAAAAATGTAATAGAAGAAATGAGGTAATGAATAAAAAGAATTTTAAGGCACCAATTGTTCATAAACGTTTTGCTGCACTGTAACATCTGTACCACTGTTTTTACTCCTATATTGCTTCTGAGTTTTAATTTGTTGAACTGTTAGTGCCTTGTCACTTACTCTACAATCTCAGACAAAAGACAGATGAGATACTGGCCTTAATATAGCCTTGTTTTGAGAAGCTGCCTATTGAAAATGGGAATGTGAGTCTGTAATCAGAACATTTTTAATTGAATTAAATGTAATAGTCTAGTTTCATGTAGCCCTATATTCAGGCCAGAATGATAGACATGGACAACAGAAAAGAAAAGCATTAATGAAATATTTACATACAAAAGCATTGGGGACAGTCTAACTTTTTCACACTTGGATAATAACAAAATGTTTCATAGAATAATGTGATTTTATCCCTGCTGAGCTTAATGATATGACTTTTGATAAATAGAAACACAATCTGTATCTTTCACTTGGGTCAGTTGAAAAAGTGACATTCATTGAAGGTATTGGTTGTCTTGGGAACTAACCTGATAACAATCCAGCATGCTTCCTGCCACAAATCTGGAGTGATTTCATCATCATCTTCATCATATTGCATATCTGTCATTTAAAAAAAAATTAGTAGCAAAACCAATAGGAACAATCCTAATAGCTTATTCCCAAGGAGGTGGCTGAAGCATAACAAAACCTTCCGGATTTAAACATAAGAACATAAGAGGAGCCCTGCTGGATCAGGCCAAGCGCATCTAGTCCAGCATCCTGTTGCACACAGCAGCCCACCAACTGCCCATGGGCTTCTCAAGCAGAGACAAGGGCAAACCTTCTCCTGCTCTTAAATCCCAGCAAGTGGCCTTAGTGGCATCCTGCTTGTCCCCCCAGCCTGAAAGATGTACTTAAGCATCCATTCTAGTAGCCACTGATACATCTGTCCTCCATAAACTTGTCTAACGCTTCCTTAAAGCCATCTAGGCTGGTAGCTGTTACCACCTCTTCTGATATTATGAATAATAATAAAGCATTACTAATAATAATGTTGTTGTTGTTAATAATAATAGTAGTAGTAGTAGTAGTAATGATAATACTAATGATAATAATATGACATTTTATTAAGTCACACAACCTGAGTCGCCATAAGAAAACCAAGGATAACACCAAGCAGAGCCACCTGCCAAACCAGGTCGATCGAACTGGGCCCTTCCCCGCCCTGCTTTCCCCCCACGGAGATGCGGACTCACCTTCGTCTGCGTCGTACATCTTGGCGAAGGAGTCGAGCACAGGCGGAGGGAACTGGCAGCAAAAGGACTCCTCAAACGGAGCGAACGAGGACACACCGCCGAGCTGAAGCCTCTCTGGCCGCTATGACTGCGCCTGCGCACAGGGCATGCAGAGCCTTTCTCCAGCCATTTCCTTCCTAGCCTGTCGTCACTTCCGTTCACGTGGCCACTGAGAGAGGAGAGGGGCGGGGGTGTTTAAGCCGCTCTGTCACTGACCTACTCCTGGTTTGGGCAGTCAGTGTCGTATGGTGGGGGGGGGAGGGAGGAGGAAAACCCAGTGCAGTAATTATGGTGGTGCAATGAATCATCGAGGCTGTGGTCACACTTAAGTTTTAATCCAGCTTCAGTCCACCATCAGAGTGAGAAAACTCATCAGCAAAATGACCAGTATTTTTCTTTCCACGTTACCTATCCCAAAAGTGAATTTTTCAAGTTATTTAACATTGAAAGCAAACGGCTTGTCGCTTTGCTGATGTATTCTCTCACTCTGAAAGTGGTCTGAAGCTGGATTAAACCATAAGTGTGACCACAGCCCGAGATACAGCCCACCTTGGGTTCTTTTGGTCGAAGCGACTGGTTATAATAAATTAACATTGACCAAAGCGTGAAAGCCAAGCAAGAAAGAATAGATTCAGAAAGAGGGATAATCTGAGAAGCTAATTGCAAAAACAGATCGAGGAGTGCCTTCATATGTCACTACACTGGCCTTAGTTCTTTCATTCCTCTGCTGTTTCATTTGTTTCACAGACCACAATTAAAGATTTTTTCTCTACAGGTTTTGAGAGGAATTCAAATCTTTGGAGGCCCCCCCTTTCTTCAACTTCTGACCTTCAATAAGATAAAGCGGTCCCATGTCAAAATATGAGTTAGGAAAAGCAGCAACACTGCCTGTGGGCATACTTGGAAATAGATACATTAACAAAACGAACGTGGCTTGCCATCCTCAATTCCCCCATGTGACCCTTTGAAACTGAAGGCACACTGTAACATCTCTAAGGTATATCCTATTCATCTCCACTACTGTGTGTTCATCTTGAGGCCTGCTTGCACTTGGCTTTATTCTGGAATATATCCTGAAATAGGGGCCTGTTGTCCACATGCTAGTGCAGGCTACAGCAGTCCCAAAGTGAGGCCTGCTAGAGTCTGCATTAGCATGCAGACCACAACCCCCTATCCTAAAATATAATCCAGAGAAAGGCCAAGTGCAAACAGACCCCCTGTCTTCTAGCTCAAGATCCTATTCTGGTACGTACAAACAAGATGTGAACAGTATTGTCCTCTCCTGTTCATGGACAAATAATACCACTTATTAGAAAGAAAAAGAGGCAAGTATCAGAAGAATCCGAATATACTGTCTCTTTCCTCTTTACAGACACTGTTATTTTAATATATGCCTGATTTTATCTAATTGTTAATAATAATAGTATAATCTTTTTGTACTTGTTTTTTGCAGTCTATTGCTCATTGTTTCTATTTTCTTGTTCAGACTGTTTGAGTTATTGTTGTAGAATGTTATGCTGTGTTATACATTTGCAATAAAAAAATAAATATGTATATGCCTGATTTTTAATATTGTTACCCTTCCTGAGGCCTTTGGGTATAGGGCAGGATAGAAATTCAAATAATAAATAAAAAAAATCGATACATTTTTGTCTAGATTTGCTTCAAGGGATATTGTTCACTGAAGCCAACATTGTACAACAGATTGTAGAAGTCATGGGATTATTGTGGCCAAACTAAATAGAAGTTTCTTAGCTGTCCAGCCTGAAGGCAGGGACCTGTCTAAGTTTGATATAATACTGTAACCCGCCTTGAGACCTCCAGGTATAGGGCAGGGTAGAGGGTGTTTTTCCACTGTCACTAAAAGTACCCATTAAGTACCCATTAATGGAATTTTTGTACCCATTAATGGGTACTTAATGGGTACTTCTAGTGACAGTGGAAAAACACCCAGAAATACAAATAATAAAATAAATGGAGTTCCAACATTATTAACTGAGCTATTAATATTTTCCGGCTTAGTCCTCCGACAGGGGGCGCCGTATCTGAGACAGGGGCACGTTCTTCCCTCCCGCTCTGTCCGCTCTGGGCGGAGAACACGGACGGGCCCGCCGTCTCTTTCCCCTCAACTCTACTGTCCCGCGAGGGCGACGACGATGATGAACGGGCTGCGACGGGCTTTGCTCTCCGCGCTGCTGCCTCAGGCGGGGCGTCGGGCGGTCGCCGTCGGAGCCCTGCGTCGCGGCGGCGGCGGCGGCTCCTCGGTTCGGGCGCCGGGCCGCAGACTCTGCTGCGCCGCCGCCCCTGGAGGAGCCAGGCGGCGGGGGAGCCCGAGTCGCGAGGAGCCCGCTGGCGGCGCAGGCGGCCCGGCGTTGGCGGCGCTCTCTCGGCATGAGTTGCCGGAGGAGCCGTTCGTCTTCCCCGAGTACGTGGCGGACGCTGAGGACGGGGAGGCAGCGCTGCGGGAGCGGCTCCTCCGCGAACGGGAGGAGCAGCTGCGGCAGGACGAGGAACGGGAGCGGCTCCGCAGGGAGCGGCGCCGGCGCCGGCAGCAGCAGCAGCAGCTCCAGGCCGTGTGCGGCGGCCGGGCGGACCCTTCGGTGCCGTCGAGCGGCGTGATGTGCTCGGGCTGCGGCGCGGAGCTGCACTGCCAGGACCCCGCCGTGCCGGGGTTCTTGCCCGGCGAGAAGTTCCTGAGCTTGGCGGCGGGGATAGGAGAGTCGAGCGGCGGCGGCGGAGGAGGGGAGCCGGGTGAGGGCAAGGACTGGGCGCCCCCGAGCCTGAACTTCAAGGGCCTGGAGGGAGCGGTGTGTCAGCGCTGCTGGCACCTGGTGCACTACCAGAGGGCGCTGCAAGTGCAGATGCCCCGGGAGGAGTACCGCAAGGTGGTGAGTGCGGCCCTCCGCGGGCCCCTTCGCCACGGCCGCCCGCCCCTGGTGCTGTGCATGGTGGACCTGCTGGACCTGCCCGACTCCCTCCTGCCCGACTTGCCCGAGCTGATTGGCACCCAGGCCCACCTCTTCATACTGGGCAACAAAGTCGACCTGCTGCCCGGGGACTCGCCTCACTACCTGAAGCGCCTCAGGGAAGGGCTGCTGGAAAGCTGCGCCCGGGCTGGGCTCACGGACTCCAGGCAACCCATGGGGTATCGGAGGGATCCCGGTGGGTTGGCTGCCGATCAGCCGACGATCGAGGTGCACCTCATCAGTGCCAAGACAGGCTATGGGGTGGAAGAGCTGATTTCTAAATTGCAGCGCTCCTGGAAGTTCAATGGGGACGTGTACCTTGTGGGGGCCACCAACACCGGAAAGTCAACCCTCTTTAATACTCTCCTGGAGTCTGACTACTGCAAGTCCAGAGCCTCAGATGCAATCAACAGGGCGACCATCTCACCTTGGCCAGGTACGTAAGGCCTGGGCAGTCCTAAACACATTTTAAAATGGGTGAGCCTTAATGTGAAGAAATAACATTGTCACGCTGCAGTTTCTTGGTCTTTTATGATGCCCTAAAACTCTCCATCTGCTGTAGCGTTAATAAACCGTGTGCATACATCAGTATGCACACTGTGCCATATGATAAAAGTCACAAACGTAGCTGCGAAAACTGAGAAGGGAATATAACTGTGGAATAATGGCATCTGTCCTGTGGTTTTGTTCCAAGATAATCATGATCGTTACAGGTCTAACCAGCCAGATGGCCAGTTCTAGCTGCAGTAATAATCTACAGTTACAATATCAAGTCTCAGCTGCAGTTCCAGGAGTTGTAAATAGTTGGATAATCAAAATTATTGTTGAGTATTTAAAGCCTCCAAATGTTATTTGGGATGAATGCAGCCCATCAAAGTATTAAAATATTAAACTTAATTAATTAAACTTTGATTAAAATATTTAATTAAAATATTAAAACAGCTTTAATTAAACATTAAAACAGCTTTAAAGCCCTAATTGTTTGAAGCTCAGATATCACAAAGAATATCTTCCTCAATATCCTCACATACCATGCCATTGTGCTTTGACTCAGGCGTCTCTTCTAGTTAAAAAGGAGAGAGCCTTTTCCATAGTGGAGTTCCATCTGTAGAATGACTTCCCTATGGAGATGTGTGGTGCTGAAGGGACAACCTTTTTAAAGTTAGGCTCAGATTTTTTAGGATTTTTAAAATTCCTTTTCAAACTTTTATTTTCAGATTTTCTAATTTGTAATATAGACAGATAAGTATATAGAGAAATGAGGAAATAAATCAGGGCTCTGTGGAGTGGTCCAGCTGATCAGTACACAGTCTGTGCCAAGAACAAATTGTATATATCACAGGACAAAGCCATGTGCACTGGGACTGCCTGTGCTAGCCCAGACCTTATTTAGTTCACATCAGCTTTGGAGCTAACGTAGTGAACCTTTGAAATTATTATCAACTGGAAAGAAGTTCTTGGTCTTTGTTGCTCCTGGAGGACCCATTGAAGTAGTGTGCCATGTTACACTGCCCAAATGGATCCCCAGTGGTATACCAGACTATGGAGACATGCCTCCTACACACCTCTATGATCCAATATATCACTCCCTAGTACAGCAGTAGGCCTCATAAAAGATGTCTTCTGCTAGACCAGACCAGGAAGCTATTCTGGGCTCTATAATCTGGTCCATGTTGCAACCTATGAGGATAGGGTGCATTAGGAGGGGGCATGCCCTGCCTTTGTCCACAGCGCCATGTGAAAGGAATGTTTATAGACTGGACCAAAGTCCAATCTGAGAAGTGTAGAACTGCCCATCATGACACTACATTTGTGGAGGTAAAGGGGCAGCTTTTGACAATTTCCTGGCACAGCTGCCTGATTCATAAAGGATGATAAGACTAACTGGAGGTGACCAGACTTTAAAAGTTACGTTAGTGATATGTCATATTTCTTTTGCAATTTTATTGACATAGTCCTTTGCTTACACCATTAAAAACTCATATCTTAGAGTGGTAGAAACGTAGTTAGTGTAAAAGCAGCGAACCAAATTATAATATTAACATAATTTTAAAAACAGTTATATATAAGATCAGAGAGTTTTGGAAAAGTTAAATAATTCCTACTAAGGCAGCACATGGCATTTAAAATACACTGGTGATAGTAGTAGAGTTAGTTTTTGTGTCTCAAACAAGCTCCAGAAGAGAAATTCAATTGTAGTGACCGATAAGGTTTGGGAGGAAAAGACTGTAGCTCAGTGGTTGTGTAAGGAGTCTGGAAAGCGGAGGGTTGCTGGTTGGATCTCCAGCCTCTTCCCTGAAGTAGAGAACAGCAAATCCACTTCTGTTTGTCTGCCAAGAAAACTGAATAAAAGTGTCTATCCAGTCAACCAGAGGTCAGTCATGACTCAGTAGATCGAGCTAGGGGTGTGCACTAATGAAATTTTTGACATTTGATTCGTAATGAATCCAATATTAGAAAATCTGAATTCATACGAATAAAGAAAACCAAATGTCAGGACATTCAAATCAATATGAATACATTTGTATCTCTTTGTTTGAATATTTAATATGTATCCAATGATACAAATCTCACATGAATCCTGTACGTATCCATACAGATGTGCACAGATACGCACTAATGCATACGGATTCTGTACTCATACAAATGTCTGAATTAGTAATACAAATAACTCAAAATATTTGTATTTGTACGAATACTAAAGTAAAAACATCTGAACATTCGATTCGTATACGAATGTCTAAATTCATACGAATAACAAATATTTCAAATATTCATGCACATCCCTAGACCCAACAACAATTCAAAAATTCGACTGTCGCGGTAAAAATTCCTTTGAGTTGAGTTGGGGCCTGTAGGGGTGCTTTTCCACGGTAACTTAATGGGTACTTTTAGTGACCGTGGAAAAACACCCTAGATGTACTTTGCAGTTAATGATCATGCTATAGTAATTAATTACTCTAAATCAGGGCTGAACATGGCTGTGGTCAAGATGAGCTCATTTGTTTATATTGACATAGGATTATCATATGAAAAGAGAGCAGGATTCTTCCTCCTTTAGCAGTTGTATAGAAGAGGAAACTTTAGTAGGTGTAGTTTGTCATGCAGGCAACTCCTGTTGAAATTTTCTTCAGCCCCTACAAAAACATGCAACCCTTATTTCATAGTTACATAACCCAGATTTATGACGTATTCCACCACCTCATGTTGTTTTGCTTAATAAAATGCAACAGAATTGCAACAAAAACCATTAAAACAATTAAAATATCCAGTTGGTATATGTATGTATGAAGTACTTATACTGTGGGTCCTTTTTTTCTCTCCCTCAAGGAACTACCCTGAATCTCCTGAAATTTCCAATTATTAATCCGACTCCATATAGAATATTTCGGAGAGAAGAAAGATTAAAAGAAGATGCAGAGAAAGCAGAAGAAGACCTTAGTGAAGCTGAACAAAAGCATCTTAGAGCTCTCAAAAAACAAGGCTACTTAATAGGTTGGTGCTGAGAAATGTTGCTAGAGTACTCTGACAGATTATTTTTCACTAGTTTTATTTTTCTAATTTTTTCTAGTATTTGATAATTATTTGATATGCTGGTAGGCTTGTAATACTGTCCTTTTTTGCAGTTTCCTTATTTTTTTTTCCTTCCATTTAGAAGGCTTGGGATATAAATTGCCCGTATTCTGTACCTTATAAGATGAACTGGTACTTAAGTCACATCACTAATTTGGCAAGGAATATTTTGGAAAGAAAAACTTTTATACCTCTTCCACATACACCACCCCAGTGGTGGGGATCTGGGATAGGGCCTTCTAAGTGGTAGTCCCCAGACTATGGAATAGTCTCTCTCCTGAGACCTGACAGGCAATGTCATTTCATAGGTTCAGAAAATTTGTCCTAGCCTTTGGCAGATGAACAACTTCCCTTTCTCTCTTTCGGGCCCTTGTTAGTGTTTTTAATGTATCTATTATATTTTGTTTTTACTATTGTAACCTGCCTAGAGACCTTCAAATAAGTAAATAAGTATAATCAAAACAGTCGGAAGCAATGACTCATGTGCTATCAAAATTCAGCATGTATGTAAGCAAATAATTGTCCAGAAAAGTATCTCTGTTTTGTTAATTGCATTTCAATTATTTTCCTGTATGTTTTATAAACTATGTTAGAATATGAAGAAATCCACAGTATATATATAAAAATAAAACAATTCATATATGGCCTTCTCATATTCTTCTGGCCCTTGGAAGAAACAAAATGCTGCATCTGAGAGATCTTTTAGTTTGATCAGAAGACATGTTTTTATCCAAATGCTTTAGTCTCTTAACAAAACGTTTTACTGCATTTCTAGAAATACTGCAAATTTCTAGAAACACACAAATATAATTAAACACTTTTGAGAAAGTGGGGACATAAATAATATCACCTAGTGTTTTTTAGAAAAACAGAAAGAACTTTCATTGATAATGCTAAGAAGAATTTATGTTCAGTTGAATTTTATTTGTTGGGGGGAAATGAGTAACCTGTTTTTCCATTTAATGCAGGAAGAATTGGAAGAACATTTAAACAGCCAGCAACCCTGGAAAAAAATAGGGAGATTGACTTTGATCCTGAACTCTTAGCTTTTGATGGGGAAAAAGAGCCTTCAGTTCAATCCAAACCTGCTGCCAATAAGATTGAACTCACACACAATGAAGTGAAAGATGCTCGCTGGTTTTATGATACTCCAGGAATTGTTAAAGATGGCTGTGTAAGTTAATTCATGTGTTTTTTTAAAGGTTAATATAAGGCAGAAGATATGTTGTTTTAACCACCTGTGATTTTAGAGTACGATTGTAGCTGTTCCAGACATTGGTAACAATCCAAGCTGCCTGTTATTCCTGGAAATGTTGGACAAACACAGAAGTAAGAGAAAAGTATCTCAGACACTTCCTGTTTCACCTGGAGATTAATTAGAAAGCTCATTAAGGAGTAGGCTCTTGTGCGACATGGCTATGTGTTCAACTGCAGAAGGAAATTCCTAGGCTCCAGATGATCTTAGAACTTTTGCGCATTATTTTGGTTGGTAGATCTTGGCATACTGGACGAAAACAATGTAAAGATGTGTTTGAGCCAAGAAATGTTGGCTCACTTCACATTGAGCTGACTCCCCACTTTACCAAGTCAACTCAGAGGACCCAAGCTCAAGGGGGTATGATAGTTCTCAATACTTCTGTCCCCTTCAGGCCATACCTACCCTGTTTCCCCGAAAATAAGATAGGGTCTTGTATGAAATTTGCTCCAGAATATGCATTAGGGATTATTTTGATTTGCTAAAATACGTCTGCCTTCCCCCCACCCGTTAGCTTAAATACTTTTTGGCCCACTATGTCATCTTTCTTTGCTCATGGATAAAGCACTATGCTGTCCAAGCTGTTGTTTCTGAATTACAGACATTCCACCTTATCCAGAGTTCTGGAATTTCCCTTGCAGACCATTTGGTGTCAGAGGACAATCCAAGGGTATCCAGGGTGCATATTTTTGTACCATCTCCTCTGGCACTCAAGGGGCCAGACCCAAGTGCCCTGTAGAGGAATCTTTCTTTCCCTACAAATAATTTGAGTTTTAACGTAATTTGAATTTATGTAGTGGGTACTTTTCTTAGGAATCTGATTCTGCAAGTTTCCAGGATCATATCATTTTAGCAGATGTCATATCCTTGCAGAGAAGAGTTCTGTTACAACACTCAGCTTCACCAAATAGTAACATTAACCCTTTCCAATATCCATGTCAAAGACTAAGACAAAATCACATCAGCTGCATATCCTAGTGTGAATGATGAATAACAGATTAGGGGTGTTTTTCCGCTGTCACTAGAAGTACCCATTAAGTACTCATTAATGGGTACAAAAATGCCATTATCTACCCATTAATGGGTACTTAATGGGTACTTCTAGTGACAGTGGAAAAACACCCTAAGCCATCTCCAACAGATGACCTTCAAGTATCCTTTCAAAGAAGCTACTTAACAGCTCCAGCAGTCAGGAAAAGACCTCTTGATGACTATTCTTAGGGTGTTTTTCCACTGTCACTAGAAGTACATTAATAGGTACAAAAATGCCATTACGTACCGATTAATGAATACTTAATGGGTACTTCTAGTGACAGTGGAAAAACACCTTTAGTCTCCTTGATTTTAATTTCATCTCTCAAACCTTAGTACAGTCTTCATTAGGCAACAGCACTTAAGTAAGATCATAGATTAAAGATAATATACTTCTTATAGGAGTTGCTATTCCCTTGCATACATATATATTTATCTTTGGATTCAGTCTGTTGTGAATTATTTTTGTCGCAAAGTTTTCATCTGGATATATTATCATCAATTATGAACGTGCTATTTTTACCATCATTTTTCCTGTAAATTTTCCTGTGAAATAATGTTAGACTGGCTTATAGCTTTGGGGTAATTTATTCTTTTGTGAAAAGACTGAAATGTTATTTTTAAAGCTTGAATTATTTAATGATCTGTTTTGATTTCAGATTTTAAACCTCCTAAATGAGAAAGAAATCAAACTTGTCTTACCAACCCAGGCCATTGTTCCAAGAACCTTTGTGCTTAAGCCTCAGATGACCCTATTTCTGGGTGCGTTGGGACGTATAGATTATTTGCAGGTATTTTGGACTTGATATCAAGAACTTATTCTTGGGATGTGTTGAGACATGGTTTTGAGATACATTTCTGGTACACTCAGAGTTCAAGTTACAGCCTTTCTATGAGAATTTCATATATCATTTATGCTACTTCACAACTACCTGTCCCTTAGGCACCACTATGCTATCTCATACCATGTGTGTTTCACACTCTGCATCGGTAAAGATTGAAAGAACATTACTGACCAAAGTCATAAAATCTTCTCTTCCACTGTCATCAACATCAGTCAACAGAGAGAGAGAGAGAATATTTTTTAAAGAAAGTATCAGTTGTGAGAATCTCTCTAATTCAGCCTTCATCAGTGTGGTGATATCTGATTTACAACTTACATCAGCTTTGACTGCACAACTAATTGATGCATTATAGGTGTTCTCTGAGCTGAGTCTTTTTTCTGTAGATGTTTCATCACCAAGCTAGGTGATGTGAATGTTCTCAAAACTGCCTGGAAAGCAGAGGGTTGCCACTTGGATCTCCAGACTTCTCAGAAGTAGGCAGTGACAAACCATTTCTGCATCTCTGTAAAGAAAGCTGTGCAGAGGTGCCCATACTGTCAACCAGGAGTGGGCCGCGACTCAGTTGTACCCAACAACAGCAGCAATAAGAGATGTGAGGTTTTTGACTGCTTTTTAAAACATGTATCAAAGGTCAAGATGAAAAAATTATACAGAGTATACCAGCATCTTGTTTCCATAGTGTCTTTTGACATTCTTTGTAACGAATGATCCAGAAATACTGAACAGAAGTGATATTTTTATTGTCATGTCCCACCCTGTCTGAAGGGTGGAATATAACTTCTAGAATACATAAGTCAATGATTTGTCCAATTGATTGATTTTTATAAATTTTTCCAGAGTTGCTGCATTAAAATACCAGCTCCAAGGTTTAACCTGATTAATGAAACTAGTTTTTTAACACATAGTTCAAATTAATTCAGCTTTCTTTGCTCTTTAGGGAGACCACTCCACCTGGTTTTCCGTTGTGGCCTCTAATTTGTTGCCTGTGCACATCACAGCAACAGAAAAAGCAGATGCTGTCTATCAAAAGCATGCAGGTCAAATATTACTGAAGGTAAGCTTGCAGTGTCTTAGCATAGTCTGAGAATCTGGGTACTACTAATGCCTTGTGATCTCTCTCATTTCAGACATCCATTATGGTACCTCTTGGGCCTGGCACAAGGCAGGCTTTGTTCTTCTCTTAACCAACACCATGACAGCATTGTCTCGGATGAGTTCTCCCTATCTTGGTGGTCTTCCATTTTATGCAAGAAGAAAATAATACTTCACATTGTTTTCTTTCTAGCCAATCAGAGGAGAGTGGATACTAGAATTAAATAGCTGTGTTCTAGTGCAAAAGAATCATTCCCCATTAAACGCTTCACTAGGAATCTGCTTATTTGCAAGCATATTTGTTGCATTGTGAGCTAAAGATACTATGTAGCAGATTTAATTTCTGTAGTTACTGTGTGTGTGTGTTCAGAGTAGCTCACAATCAGTCTTGTTTGAGCTACAAATCTCTGAAAACTAGGGCTAGAGAAAAAGACTTGTTCAGGGTAAGATCCTTTGAATCAAAAGTTGTCTTTGTACATCATTGTTCATGGTGATGTAATGAAGAGTTTTAGAATTTTTGCTTTAATAATTGATTCAGCACACATTGTTCTGATCAGACCAAATGTCATTGTAGCCTAAGATCCTACTTTTGAACAAGTTTCAGCTCCTTGCTTTTCTTCACTAGTTATGGATCCCACACATAGCCACTAAGGTGTAACCATCAAATACTTCTTCAACACCTTTGCTTTCAAAGGCCTTTTCTATACTGGGCCTTACTGCAGATTATATACCATAATAATTATAGCTGGTTACACACCCCTATGACTCCATCCCAATTTGTGTGTGGTATAAATTTCTAATTTGGGTGGACTTCAATAGGAACCTTTACCTTTTTCCTTTACTTTCATTATTTTTTAACAAGTCAGTCTTATATGTATCGTCAAAGCACATGAGGTATTAACCTGACATCAGGTATTGGTAGCTGTGCCAACAGAAATTTAAGAGAGGAAGAGTACTTGTGCTTGCCTACAGTGAGTAAGAGGCTGTGAGCTAGCAAGAAACACTTGTATATCCCTTATTTCACAGAACAAGTCTGTGCTGCTAGGAAGTTTTATTTTCTCAAGGATAGCTGGCTGTGCTTCTGTTCACGTCTTGTTTCCAAAAGAGTTCTGTAAGAACTGGCACAGAAGTTCTTAAAGGAATAGGGTGGCACACAGGAGTTTTATAATGGCAGAGAACATCTCACTTAGAAGTTGGCTAAATACAAGTTTTAACTCTCATTGTATCGGTTTCTACTGTAGAATCGGGAAATCACATCAAAGGGCGAGATCTTGTATCCATTGCATGATATTTTCCTTCCAATCCACGATTTATGTAGCTTGATTTTTCTGCACAGAAAGTATGTTACTCTTTTCCTTTATGTGTGCCCATGTTGCATTCCAAGGGAGAGTGAAAGGGTGCTTCCTTTTTAATTTCTGGGGAGCACAATATTTGTAGGAAGGAAATGCATTCCTGCCTTTAGCAACTTGTTTGCTTTTAGTGTGCAGTTTTGTGCAGGTACCCTCTTCTAGACCTCTTGACCAAGTTGCATAGTCCTGCTGTCAAAACTGTGACAAGCTAAACTATAGCTGCTAGGAAGGGGCAATGGAAACACACAACTGGGTAGGATGAAACTAGACAGGTACAGGAACATTCCTGCTCAGAGCAGAGAACAGGAAGAGGGAGTAGTTCTGTGGTCCAGTCATTTAAAGTGGTAGGGAGAAGTTTCAAATGAAATGTGATCGGGGCAGAGCAATGGTTTGTGCACTAAAGATGGTACTTCCCTTAGTGTGTCAGGGGAAGAAACCCATAGACATTCACTGTCTGTCTTCTCCTAATTGTTAAGCTTTTTAGATCTCTGACAAGATAAAATCAGAGATACTAGTAGAAAGTTTAGCAGAGTAGCATAAAGCAACTGCACAGCGAAGCTTGCTCCTGGAATCACTTGCAAGGAAGAGAGAGAGACTAGTATTCATTCCAAAAAGGAAGGTGCTTTAATTTCTGGTGAGTGGGAGTAAGCACTACAAATGCAGAAAAGGAATGGGTGCATGAAAGCATGAAATAAACAACAGTTAACAGCCTACAGCTTACAAACAGCTTACAGGCAGGTTACAGGCAGCTTCATAGATACAGCAATTCAGCCACAGTTACAATATACATTCATCAAAGTGTCACGAAAGCAGCTCTATCGTACTGTAACAAGGACTCAAAGGAAACATAGCCCAAATTATACACACACCACTACATTGTGCAGGTGAACGTAATTAACGTTTTAGCTGAGGCTGAGATAAGGGTAGTTAACAAGAAAGTGTTACAGTCCTAGAGAGTGGATTTCTGAAAGCACATTTTACTTAAAGCAATCCTGACACTAATTTGCTTGATTTTTTCATGCCTTTGATTTCTTGTCCTTGCAGGAGGCCCTTCTTAGAGGAAGGTGCGATCCTGTTGGAGGCCTTAAGATGATTTTTAGCTGCCTTGTTCACTGTTTTGTAGTTTATCTCCAGCATATTTCCTTGCTATGTTTCCAACACCCTTTCCTTGTGTTTTTCATATTATTTTCCTTTTAGGCTACAAGGCTGTAAACAGGAGCTGCCGTTTGCATATAGTATTTAGCTGCTATAGTTCCACAATATAAAAATAATTAACTGCTGCCAGTTATGCAGTAGTTGGTTTGATTCCCATAAATTGCAATACAATTCAAAACTGTGTTTCCCTGTATTTTTTCATTTCTAAACCAAGGTTCCAATGGGAGGTGAAGAAAGAATGAAAGATTTCCCTTCACTTGTTCCTCAAGATGTGATGTTGGAAGGAATTAGCATTGAAGAGGCAGTAGCTGATATAAAGTTTTCATCAGCTGGTAACTTTTACAAATTTTTAATTGCAGTATACAGTATAGGGGACCACCAACCCATTTTTATAAATAGATTTGTAACAAACCAAATGGGTTTATAGGTCCACCACACACATCTCATCACGTTCCTGACTTCCACCTGTTAGACCTCTACCCATCTTTCTTTGCATGTGGCTTCTTCTAGATGCATTTCTGGCTTTACCCTTTTTTCTCACACAGGCAGCCTTTTACAGTCACAATTGTGGACTTCTTTCAGGCAGCCATGTTTGAGTCCTTCCAGCAAGTGGATATACATGTCCACATACTTGGCCTGGGCTAGCAACCCTATCAGCATGCTGAAGGCATGTGCAATGGCTGTGATGAGATACAGGGATGCCACACACATGAATGCAGGACATCCAGAATGCAACAAGAGTAGTTTGTACACTAACAGATTGATTCTTGGAAACAGCTGTGCAGTTTGTTTTTGAAAAGCAGAACCAGCCTGTCCATGGCTAATTTGAGTTCAGTACAAACCAAACCATCCATTTATAGTTTCTGCACATCCCTGATAGTGTTTGCTGAAACAAAGGCACTTTTTGTTAACAATAAATTCAACAGCAGCAGCAGCATAATAGACAACTCCTTTGGGGGGGAAATAATTTTAAGAACCCTTTTAGCTTGTCCTGAAGTGCACCTGTATGAAGGTAAACCTAAAGTAGTAGTATAGTACATTTTCAGGTGCCCTGTGCCTTATTGCAACACATATAATCAACACGTTAACCCTTTTTTCTTTTTTTTTACAGGTTGGATTGCAATTACAGCTCCTTCAAACACCAAGATTCATTTGAGATGTTATTCTCCAGAAGGGACAGTGCTGCGAGTACGCAAACCACCTCTGTTGCCGTACGTTGTTCATATCAGAGGCAACCGTGTAAAAGGAAGTGCAGCCTACAAGACAAAAAAACCACCTCCCTTTGTGGAGCATTTAAAATCACATGTAAAATATGGGAGGGAAAATGGGAAAAAGAAATCTAAAAGGCAAAAGCATGATTGAGATCTAAACTTTCAATATTCAGTTGTCTGCACAGAACTTTTTCTTATAAGACTTTCTGGTCACTCTGAATAAAGCAAGCTATAAAGATCATGACCGCTTGGAACTGAAGCACGCGTTGCTATTTGTATTTCTCACGTCTTTCTCTACAAAGTTGGAGTCCTTTCAATTAAAATTCCTTAGTTTTTGACGTTTTTAAAAACCATCATGCAGCAAATGGCCAAATGCGATTTATAAATCCCCACTAGTTCATGAGTTTTCTTCAGGTGATCCAGAGACTGCACAAAAAATGATGAAACCTACTTTCTCAAGGCCTCCCTTTAATTGATCCTCAACTAGTATGAAACACTATATAAAGCATAGTGGTGTACATCTTCCAGTTATGTCCAACTGTAAGGGCTGTGCAACAATATTAAAAATACACTGCTGCAAGAGCTGCCGTTGTAGCTCTCGGAGAACGAGTATTGTGAATGCAACGACGATATGGCAGAAATGCTGAAGGTCTCGGGCATGGCAAAGGTAACCTGATGAGGTAGACAGGAACCAGCTTGCCAACCGTCACACTAGCTGGCCAGCAGTCACACCCAGCTCAGAGCATTCCTTGAGATTCAGTGACCTATTGGACAAGGATTTGCAAAGGGGTGCTCCTTTATTCCAGCAAACAGTAAGTTCTAGGCTCAAGCCTTTTGTTGCCATTGTCAGTTACCATCTGCTCAGGGACAGCTTTTGTTGACGACTATATGAAGCTCATCAATGCCATATTTTGGGCAAAGATGCAGAAGTGATGTGCATTTACCTCCTCCTAGAGAGAAGCTAGGGGCTGAACCTGGGCTGCAACTCCATTAAACATCAATCAGAAAAGTCATCAAATGGTCCACTATGTGCCTTAAAGCAAACTATTTTGGAAGCAGACTAAAATAATTTTAGATTAACCTGTCTGTATTTGTTGTGCCATATGGTTAGAGATAGTATGCAAACAACTCCATGAAATAGCTTTGCCTCCTGCCCATAGCTTCTGGAATGCCAGGTGAATTCAATTAAGTGCTCTTCCTCCCTCCCAGGAGCCCAAGTTTCTTTGATCCATAAACAGTGGAGATTAAGAACTTTTGACTTTCCATTGGGTATTGTCTGTGACAATTGGTAAATTCAAATGAATTAGTGTTTAAAGAAGTTTTACTATACAAGAATCCTATGCCTTATTGCTGTCAACAGTGTGGTATCTTATTAGTTGCTTAAACCTCAGCATTTAGCTTCCCCCTTGCCAATCTACAATCTACAATCAGACCTAGTTAGCATTCAGATTCAAGGCCACTTAGGGATATTAGTTGGTTTAAGCTGCACTAGAAAGTTTTAAAAAACTCACCTAGAATCAAGTAATTCAGGGCCATCTTTGTCTAAACTTGCAATTTTCACTATATACTGTTGGACTCTCCACACCAAATGGTTTTGAAATTCTTTCCTTGTGCAGTCATCCAGTGACCACAGTGCATTGTGATTAGAATGGTCCTGGCCACAAGGTTGGCTTCACCGATTGGCTTGCAGTTACACCTGTACTTTCTGGTGGGTTAGAGAAGGAAGCAGAACAGGCTGAAGGTCCATGAGGCAAGGCAGTTGGCAACAAGTGGCCTTTGAAGAATATATTGCTCCTTTTTACCCAAGCGTTGATAAATTGTAATATATAAATAGTTGAAAAAAAGCTCTCTCTTAAGACTCAAGAGGACTAGTACACAGTATCTTGAGGTGAAATCTTGTGTGTAGCTTTTAGTGAATTCCATAGGAGGGGAGTGGTCTTGATTCTCGCAAGATGCTAAGCAGAATTCTATCTGCAAAATTAACTTCTCTGCAATTCAGTTTATGGTATACAAGTATACAGAGTATGGCAAGGCTTAAGGAAATGGTTCCTAAATCAAGTGTTCTTTAGTCAGGGAGATGTGATGCATGTTGAAGGAGGCAGGGGATAGAGACTAGATTTTTAAAAAAATCAACAGTACAGTTGGCAAATTTTGCAGTAGACACCTGAGTTCTATATCCCACTTGCCTGCAATCTCTGTAGCCAAGCTATACATAGTATTGACCTACCTGTAGGATTTTTCCAAAGGAACGGGAATGACCTAAAAGCGTAAAATTGTACATTAAAAAAACATTTAAAAGGTAACTATGGGCCTTTCTGCACTTACCTGATTGGGTTGCCTCACATGGTTTGGGAGGTGCCACATCCATCCCAGAGCAGCCCAGAGCATGTAAGCCCATCCCAATCCTCTGAAGTTCATGGGCATTATTTGTGTGATCAGTCAGCAGCAGGGTGTCTGGACTAATTTGAACATCTTCAAACCTCAACTGAATGGGTTATGTCTACTAAGTTTGTTAGAACACCCCCTTTGGTTGGATCAAATTCAAACTGTTCTCAAACAAGCAGGGTGTTTGGTTCAAACTCAAATTTTCTGAGGACCTGTCTGAACCTAAACCAGTTTGATACATCCCTACATTCCAGTATTCTGATACCAAATTTCCAAGATAGTAATAAACTTTACCATCTGGTTTGACACTGCCAGCTGTTTATAGCACAGAAACATTAAGTATAGGGATGTCACAATACTTCAAGAAACAGAGGAACAGTGCTGTAATTCAGCTTGTCTCTTCCAGTGGGTAAGGAACAGCACTTGCACCGTAGAAATGTGGTTCCTGCTTCAGTGTTTTATTTTCCCACATATCCAACAGGGCAGAAATTCCCACATGTTGACTGCTCAGTGGCCAGTCACTGATATCACTTGACTATTAATAAAGGACAGATTAACAGCCACACACATACATTCTTTAATAAAGTTTATTGACTTATAACTATACTTGGGAAAATACACTCAAAGGTTAATACGCAATTTAGTTTAACACCTTATGTTTGGGGCAGAGGCTTGTACGTAGTTCACGTAAATAAAAAAATCCAAGACAAGTGATCTGTTCTGATTTTACATCTATTACAAACGTATAAAAGCTCTTCATGCACTACAGTAGATAGAAAGCATGAAAAAATTACCTTTGGTTTAAATTGACAGATAATACAAGTATTGCACTGTAAAAAAGCTTCAAACATGGTGCAATCAAACATAACACATTTCAGTGCCAGCTTACAAAAGTTCTTCAGCTAGTGTGATTTTCTTTTTAGAGAAAAAGGTATGTACATATATGAAAATTCCTTAAGCTACCTGAATGTAATTAATATTTTATCTCAGCTGTTAGCTACAGTCAAAATTCAATAAATCTAACTGAACCTGTGTTCAACCACACATTATCAGCAAAATCTTAACATAACTGAAATCAAAAGCATAATGAGTATTAACTGACCTATCAATTTGCTTTGTAAAAGAATTTAATGTTCCAGCCCTTAGGTCAATCAACCCCCAAATAGCAGCAATATACAATATCTTGCTAGTTCCTAGTTATCCTTTCTATAGGTTTCTTATAGCACAGTATTTGTGTTTCCAGAAACGCAAAAATATGTTAGCCACACCACTTAACATGGTAGCAACAATAACATGAGATAAACTAGTCTATGGCAAGATGTTATGACAGTCATTGCTGCTGAGAAGTCCTTTAAGTAAGAAATAAGCTGGAAAAGCATATTCAAAATTCCTGTCATGATACCAGTGTTCAGTTTTGGAATTATTTACTTTAGGTAGAAATGAAGCAAGTTATCTATTTCAACCTTAATTTGCTTATCTTTTAGCAACATCTAACATTAAGACAGGAGTGACATTCCATCTTACACTGATAATGTAAATCTTTAAAAATGTCCAATCAATACACGTGGTTTCTAGTCTAAACAGATATGTGGTAAGAAGATAACAATTTCAAGACTATTACAAAATTCAGTATCTCAAGACACAATAAGCACAATGGAATATATTGTTCTTTTAATACTTCTAACTGTTCTGAACTCTCATATTCAGGAATACTGCCCAATGTAAGGCAATGTCCTCTACAGTCTTTTTCTAACATGAAACTTTCAGTTTTTCTGATCATGTGCTAGTAACATTCTGAATAACATACAGCATTTTCATGTAAGTCAAGTCCACTAATGCTATTAGCTTTATTGCCACCTATTTGTCTTGATCTCTCCAACTTAGTTTTAAAAGGTTCATTAAAAAATGTAAGTCATAGCCACAAAGGCCCTTACAAAGTGGAAATATTTATTTAAAACTAGGGGATAAAAAAACCCAACTATACAGTATTGAAGTTTCCAGCCTCTGTCCAAATCTCTTAGAAAACGACGATATTCCGTATACAACAGTGAAACTGTCTCTAACACTATTCCAACTAATTGGTTAGGAAGATAGTTCAGCAGTGTTTTAACGGTTCCAAGATAAATATAGTTGCAACTCGATTTACAGTTGACAATGATTGTCACAGCCAAGTTAAGTATTGAACATAAGCTATTCACATACAAATAACTACTGTATAGTTACACAATTTATTTCTGCACTACAGGGATTTTTCTCCCTCACATCTTTGGCCTCCTGTTACAAATCTCCCTACACCCCTATCAGATTCCTCTATTCACTCAAGTTACACTTCAATGGAGCCACAAAGGATTCCTGCATAAAGGATGGAGTGGGGGAGAACCTAAATTCAACTCAAGCCAATATCTAGTAATCTCCAGGGCTGGGAAAAAATGAGTTTGTTCATATTTCTGCAGCAGGTCATAATAGCAGTTTGCAGATCCAGGATGTTCTCTTGCATGAAATGCAAGAAATGAATGAGAGCAGGACCAGAAGACAGTCACAACAATGTGTTGGAGACCATCCAGACAGATGTACCCTTTAACAGTGTAAGCTTCATAGCTGCTATTTTGCAGAATTATAGAAATTTTTTACTCACAAATATAAGAAAGACACATTAAATGGGAGATCTAAGCATAGGAAAAGATTTTGTAAGCTATATCCAATTTTCTCATTGCTCACATTTTCCAAACAGATCAAGCTTCGCTGTTAATAAAACTGTTCATAAACCTTCCTGTAATTTCCACTGTCTACAAATTTATAGTTCAAATATCCAGATATTGCAATTCCATTTAATATTCGCTATAAACGGATCCCAGAAATTTATTTAAAACTTGATTGAATAGAGAATGGGAATTTTTACATTTTTCCTCAATCAAGGTCTGTTGCTTACCAGGTTTTGTTGTTGCTATATTGTATTTTACAGATAAAGACAATCTTTCTTGAAATTCCCATGCACAGAACTGAGCTGAACTCAAGCATACACAAATCTAAAGAAATTTTAAAAGTGGCATACTGTGTGTGTTTTTAAAACAACAACAACTGCATGTTATATTTATAAAGATATTTTGTGATGTTTCAGAACATGAATTGATTGTAAGCAACAGGCTATCCAATGTGCTTTCATGAATCTCTATACATTTTGAATCTGCAAAAGCCTCTTCCTTAGCAGTTATTTCTCCAGAAGTAACAACAATGGGAGAAAGAACAGAAACACTGTCTGCTGGAAAACATACATTATACTAATGCACATGGGGAAGATTCTTTGCATCTAACCCCTATATATATATGTAACCACCTAAGGCATGACTTGAAGGGCAAGCTATAGGTATTTCACACACAACTGATGTTAATGCAGAATATCAGACATTGGTCAGCTTTTCACATAGCTTCTTTCCATTGTTTGTGCACAGTATATTTGTTCTAACACCCATGTGACTACAGTTTTGCAACAATCACCTAATTCTAAAAGATTTAGGTCCAAATGAGTAGAGAACCCTGGTCATGATAAGCAATAAACCCTGAAGTGTCGACATTAAGGGAAACAATGCCTTTAACAAAACAAACATGCATATATAAAGTGTACATACACAAACAAATACTAAACTCCTAAAGTCTTAAACTGCATAGTAGAAATAAAAACAATTATGTGCAATATTTTTTCACCTCTTAAAGCACAATATGAAGCAATAATCTTAAAGTAGTATTGTTCAAACAGTGGGTTCACTATTCAAAAGATGGAAGGAATTTCAAGATATGACTTGTTGACCATATTAAGGAGGACCCAAAATTTATATGCAAGTTAAACATATGAAATTTGATTATGTGTACTGCTAGCCAACCTCAACATTCTTCCAAAAGTGCTCTTTTCACAAAATAAGTTGTCATATTCTTGGAGTCCAGCTAATGAGTTCTTTAAGCACTCACTTTATCAAGCAGTAAAGATAAACAACAACCAATACAGATTCTTCTGGAAGCACTCCCAGCAGTATCACACACCCCTTGAGAGATACTGTGTGCACACAAACATATATGACCCCCTATGCTTTATTCAACAAGTGCAGATGACCTGTGCACTTGTTACATTGCAAGAAGTCCTTGGAGAGTCACACCAAGATTTGTGCCTTCCCTCAAAGAGTTTTGAATGAGTCGGACAGAACTATGTTTATTGAACACCTTATCTCTCTGACCATCTAATCTGCCCTCAGAAAGACCCATTCACATACAGATTGGTAGGAGTATCAGAGGCATATGGGCAAGGCCAGTGACGGGTCTTATCAATTACATGTTCTAAAAAGTAGCTAGCTCTACTCACTCAATCCTTTAACTGTGTGGAATTGTACCACACGTGGGAAGTCCCATACTATAGCCAACAAAAGGGAGTCAAGACTAGATCATGATGGAAGATACTATATCCAGATAAATCCTGATTCACATTGCAGAAAAGATGAGGCACACTACTCACCCAAGCCATGTATCAGATTAAAAGTTTTTCTGTGAATGCAAATGCTTATAATCTCCTATTCAATCCCCACCAAACTAAACAGGAGTTTGAAAGAGCATGACATACATCTGCAGACTTTCAAACCACTTCTGCAATGTCCCTGAAGAAGACACTCAATGGACTGTGCCCAGAAGCTATCATTCCTAAACTTTTTAATTAGTGAATAGTTCTGTTCAAAGCCAACAGAAATACTCAAGTGATGCCTGGGCTTTAACCCAAGGACTTAACATCAATTAATAAGCCACAGCGTTTCATACCCTACTTGCCTTCTCTAATCAAAGAGATACAAAATAGTTAATTAGTTCAACATTTCGTCAAAAGTAAGAAAAACAGAACCAACAACTTTAAAATATGAGCAAACTGAGCTTAAGCAAAAATTCTACAAGAACTGTACCTAAGCTCTAGATCTTACAGAAGAAGAATAAACTGTTATTAAACAGCAGTTTGGTTAATCTTGCCCCTTCGTTGCCTTCTCAAGATAGTACACATTTACCAAATGACGATTCAGGTGCTTACTGTATTCACCTTTTTTTTTAAATGAACGATCACAGAAAATACAAACATAGTTCTCCTTAGTGGTCTTGGCTTCTGCCACATCTTGAGATCCTTTCTGACTTGTTTTCTCCTGTGCAGTCCGAGCACCATTCAGTCCAGAATCATCACTGCCTTCTGATATGTTGTCACTTATATCACTGCCATCATGACTATGAATGCCTTCATCCTCTTCTACTTCCTGATTTTCATTTACTGTAGTGCCACTGGGAGATACTGAACCAAGGTCTTCCTTGGTACTTTGCTTGTGTTTTTCTGACAATTGTTCTGCTGAAGCTTCTACTGGAGCTTCAGTCTCCAATTCTTTTGCAGAATTGCTATCTTCTGTCTGCATATCAGTCACAGTTTCCGTTTCTCTCATTTGTTTTGGCTCAGTCTCTTGTACCAAATCCGGATTTCTCATCATTTCTGCTTCACAAGTTTGTGTACCATGCATACTTTCAGCCAACCCTGGTGAAGTGTCCCTCAGAACATCTGTCTCTTTTTCCAAGATGGCATTTGAATCCTCAGAATTGATTTCAGGTACAATTACCAGTTCTATCCCTATTATATCATTTGGAGAAACAGCTTTTGTTGTCTCTTCTTCTGCCATTTGTGTTTCTTGGTCTTGTGGCTCTAGATCCATGTTCGTAACCACCTCCTGTTCTACCGGTGGCTCTTGGTCCTTTACATTCTCCCCAAGAACAGACTGACTTTCTTCAACATCTTGAGTGTTAGGCTGCTGCTCACTAGAAGGACCATCTGTCATCTTAATTTCTCCCTTTTGGACAACAGAAGGTTCTTTAGCGGATGAGTCCTCAACCGTGATTTTCTCACAACCAAGATTCTTGTTGTTCTTACTGGCCTTCTTCTTTGAGGATTTCTTTTTCTTGTTTTTCTTAAGACAAGAACTTTGCTTTTTTGTGGCATCCAACTTGCTTTCACTCTTTGGGGGGTTTTGGCACTTGGAGGAGGACTTTTTATCAGATTTCTTCTTCTTTTTTGCTATTACATCAGCATCTGTTGCAAGATCTTTCATCAACGGAAGAGAGGTGACCTCTGCTTTCCTTTTTGCCTTCTTTGTTTTACCAGATTTCCCATTCAGCTTCTCAGTTGCCACATTTGCCTCTTGTTTTTTAGACACTGTTCTGCGGCTTCGAGTTGTCACATGGCCTATCCCAGTATTTCCAACTGGTTTCTTTTCTTTTGATAGGTTCTCTGCTTTTACAGCTTTCTCACTTTTCTTCTCAGTTGATTCCTTCTTTGTTCGCTCTTGTTCCACTTTATTATTATTATCTTGGCTACCACTTTCAGAAGGATTAACGCCATTCGTTTTAGTCCGTAATCTTACTTTGGAGACATCCATAGTGATGTCGCAACAATCAGGATGCCTAGATTTGATGTGATACTGCAAGTTACATTTCTTCGATGCAGCATACTCACAAACTGGGCAAAGAAACTGCCGTGGGCTGACATGGAGCTCAACATGTTTCTTGAAGTTGCTTCGGTCAGCCGTTTTGTAGTTACAGTGGGGACAGGCCAATGGTTTGGGACCACCATGAACCTGCCTTGCATGTCGAGTCACTTCATGCTGATTTGATGCCACGTAAATGCACTGCTCACATTTAAATGGTTTCTCACCTGAAGCAAGAAAGGGATGAATTAATAGTACACTGCACAAAGCTTCTAATTCATAAAACCTACATTTATACATTTGCTCATGCTTTTATAATTCTTTAATTTAAAAATTAACGGACAGCACATTCACAAAACATTAACAAAGTACCAAAACCAAAACAAAGCCAAGGAAAGAAAAACAAGCATGCAATCGATAATTAAATCACATATCCATCTATGATATAAATACATACCAGGAGGGATCACTCTATAGTAATATTAGCAATTGGAATCCAAACCAAACTGGTCCATTGAAGGCAGTGCAGAAAAATGGAAATTACAGATGAATAGTAGTCTTAAGCAGATTATTCACTGCCCCACCCCCACCCCAACAACAGTACATTCAGAAAAAATCAATCTTATTAGCCATCTCCCATCCCCAAACAAAATACAGAACTTGAGGGGGAAAATGAAATTGAAGGATAAGAATAATAACTATCAGTAGATGCCAACTTGACTATAGAAATTATGTTTCAATTATACTTAAGTGCCTGCAATACTATTTTCACTATACAAACTATTCAATATCTTCCTAAACACATTACTCTGAGAAATCATTTTATGAACCAGGAACATACTATGAGCTTCCCTGTTATCTCAATAACACCTCTTAGCTAAGAACTTCTTCTGATAAGGAGATCCTTTACCCAAACTTGGTTTGGATCCTGACTATCATAGTCTCATACAACTTCAGAACAGAGGCCAGGATCATGCCCTTAAATTATTTCCAAGTGTCCAAGTTTTAACTACAGAATATGAGACACACAGCCCACTTGAAATTGCCCTTTCAGTAGAAAACTCTGAAATAATTAAGGAAACAGGCACGAATAAAAATACTAATACACTACCAGCAACAAGTCTTCAAGCTGCCCTTCTGTTATTCTGTCCTCATGCTTTTCTGATTGAATTCCGACTTGCTGAGATTCATCTGCCATCTACCAGTGGGAGAGCATTCTTTGTTGTGCCCTTAGTTTATGAAATGTTCCCATTCCAAAATATGACAGACATTCTGGGAGTTTTCAAGGTTTACTTAAAACACAGTGTATGTGTTTTCTGTATGAAGTTTATGAAGATTTCTGATGGCAGTATTTGACTAACAGAAGATTGTTCTTAGCTGGTACGTCTCATTATCATTGTTAACTAACTTGGATTTTGTAAATGAAGGGTAATATACAAATGTTTTAAATACAGAGAGATGTATAGGAAAAAGTTCTATAAAAGAGGATTTAAATACTTAGGCATTCTGTAGATCAAATGACAGACAATTTTGCAAGAATTATTATGCAATCATTTAAAATGGATGTTCTACAGAAGGCTACATTTCAGCCACACACAAAAAAGGTTTCTAGAATCTAAATGTTTCCCTTTCTAGTCAAATTGTCACAATCCAAGCCTTTCATGAATTCAATGAATGTGTCTCAGAAGGACATTTATTTACTTAGTAGCTAACTAAAATAGGTGCTCAATAACCACACGTTCTCTCAGCAACTACTCCCCAAAAATACATTAAAATATACTGAACCTATAGGCACGCGCGCACACAATGTAACTGAAAAACCTATACTAAAAATAAAATAATTAAACCTAAAACAGTCAGTCAGCCCTCTTAAAGTACCTGAGTGAACAAAAAGGCCTTAATTTGGCACCTAAAATCTTACAAAGCTGGCACCAGGGACACCTCTGGGAAACAAATCCAGAATCTGGAAGCCACTAATAAGAAGGTCCTTTCCCTTGTAGCCACCTTCTTAAGGACATTTGTGCAGACTACAGTCTTTCATTAACCCTACTTTCCCATTTTATCACAATCAGGAAAGTAGGGTTAACGGTTTCAGAACAAAACTAGGATATTAAACCACAGCTTGAAATTGGCTTAGTATTCTGGCATGTTCTGAACCTGTTATCAAGAGTTCTTGTTTTGAACAAATGTGAAATCAAGAGTTATTGACAGACTTCTCAGGTTGCTTGCATGCCCATGAAAGAAGGTTGCTCATATAACCACAAAGCGCATTCACATAACTGATAAGATGGACTTCCAAAATCATTCCCAAGCATTACTCTCATTTTTAAGGAAGCCTTGGAATAAGTTATTATTTAATGGAGGCAAAGTTCCAATTTTGCTAGAACTAAGCACCTGCTTTTGGAAGAAGGGAGACAACGCAGGAGAGAAAATTAATCAGAAAATTCTAGGGGAAAAGCTGTGCAAAGTAATCGAGTCCAGAAATACAGATTATGCCCCCAATGCCCACAATATTGGCCAGAGTTTCCTAATCCAGAGGATTCATTTTACTTACCAAAATATCAACATATCTTAAAACACTGAATTAAGTGAGGGCAGAACTTAAGAAAACATTTCATTATCCCCATCAATCTGTCAATCTATGCATCTAAATTCCTGCCTGTGTATTTAGAACCCACTTTTGGAGCAACTACCAGATAAAGATGGGGGCTGGAGAGGAAGACTATTTGAATCAAAGTTGGTTGTCATGGACTAAGGCAGGATTTTCAAGCTAAAAATGGAGTTATGCAGGGTGGAAGACAATAAAGCAGAGATGTGCAGGCTGGAAAAAGGAATGTGCAAAATGCAGTTTCAAGTATTTTTTTTGAAACATTTGAGATGGCATTCTCATCTATAGCAATTCCAGCCCTATAACGAGGATGAGCTCTCACCTCAGTCAACCTTGCTCCTGAGCTGCCAATCCCAGCCTTCCTGGAGCCTGGGGTGACCATCATTGTGTCATGCTGTGCAATAACATCACTGCATGCAATACACAATTTTGGCCTTGCCAGAGCTTCCCCTAGTTCAATGGTTCTCAACCTGGGGGTTGGGACCCCTTTGGGGGTCGAATTACCCTTTCAGAGGGGTCGTGATGAGTCTCCTGCCACGCTTTCCTCCCACCTCCCAGCTGCTCTGCCCCTGTGGTTAGGGGTCTCCACAACGTGAGGAACTCCATTAAGGGGTCGCGGCACTAGGAAGGTTGAGAACCTCTACCCTAGTTCCACTGGGACTCTAGAAGTCAAATAATAAATAGATAAATGTTGAGATATAAAAAGACAAACAACAGTTACAGGCGTGCCCCCATATTCACAGGGGATATATGCTCCTGTACCTACCATGGTTAAAGAAACCACGGATATATGAAATACTGGGAAATCTCACTGGATTTCCCTTGATTCCTGGGAAATCCTATGATATTCTGCATGATTTGCAACTGTTCCAGGCCACCAGGAAGCCCCCAAAGGCTCAATGGTAATGTTCCCAGGGGCGGTCAACCACGGATGAGTGGACCCACAGTTACTGCATCATTGGATACAATCTAGAGGTCTGAGAGAGTCTGGGAAAGTCCTGACAGGCCCAAACCTTGATGTTGTCATGATACAATGATGGGCAGTCCTGACTCCACAGAACCAGACCCCATCTGGTAGGACAATGCCACCTTGATTTTTTTCAAAAAAAAATCTGAGACAGTATTTTGCATATCCCTAGCTGGAAGACCTGGAGAACTATTGAGGAAAACATGAAGGTTTTCAAACTGGGTTCCAGGGATAGAAACAGGGCAAACATGAGGGGTATGCAAGCTGGGGAGAGAAGCATAAAACTTGCCGGGGGTGGGGGTGGGGGGAATAAAGAAACAAAGCATGGACTGCCAAAAATAGATTTAGCACCAAGAGAATTTATGCAATTTAAGTAATCTATTTTGACCCAGACATTATACATTTTCTCTATTTTTTTTAGAAAGAAAAACGCCATACTTGAAATGTCATGCAGGAGGAAACTTCCTTTCAATCATATCCCACACTGCCCCCCCAGGCTGAATTCCATTATAACTATTACTCCTTGTTGAATGACACTGAAAAAAACCTCTGTTCAAAACTTTAGTCTGAATATTCCATGTTCATTCAGCTACACCTAGTTATTTTCAAGGAGCCTGGGTGTTTTGCAGAGATCTGTGCCTCACTCTCCAAAATACAACAGAAGGCATGCCCTACGATGCCTCTGAAGCCCAAATATCTCATGGTCCTGAACAGGCAACTGTGGAAGCCTCACATATATTCCTGTAGTTTTTAGCAGTTCAGCAATATACACAGGTATAAAAAGGTACTAGTACCACTACTCCAAGGGGTGACTTACAGATTGAGAAAGAAGTTCAGATTTTTCATAAACTATGGAATGGCTGTGTATTTTTAAAGATTTCAACACATATTTTCCTGATAATAGTAGCTCATGTAGTACCACCATTAAATGTTTTTAATACACATTAATGACACAAGCTATCCAGCAAATCAAGCACTTCTTTAAGGCTGTCTTAGCCACATGAGACTATTTAGGAAACCATCAACAATTTGTTTCAAGATAAGCCTTCCATGAGGGCCACAGGCAGGCTGCAGACTTAAGTGTCTATATCTGTATTCACATAAATAATAAAATATGGGTACATTCTTGACTACCATATACTCTCTTACCAACCTGAATGAGTGCGCATGTGCCTGGTTAAATGAGTCTTCTGAGAACTTGAATAAGGACACATACAGCATTCATAGGGACGTTCTCCTATAAAAACAGATAAAAAGTTAATATCCCAGTTCCAAAATATTCTCTGTATACTTCCATAAAAACTAAAACAACTGAGTTCAGTAAATTTATGAGAAAAATGGCAGAAGACTACTGTTTCACCTCCTTAAAAGGTGAAGAATTTTGCTTTAAACTTGTTCTCCAAGGCTAATGTTTCCAAAGAGTACTCAGCATATACCGTATTTTCCGGCGTATAAGGCGACT